>JAOWBW010000417.1:213971-813971 GCA_026119855.1 Campanula takesimana | reverse complement strand
AGTATATAATGCATACCTTACCTTCCCTCCGCCCCAAAATGAATGTCCGAAAAAATTTCAAATTTGCTCTTGAGCAAGAGCAAAATTGAATAAACTTCGGACATTCATTTTGGGATAGAGGTAATATTATGGCTTACTCCTCCCTCTGCCCCGGAATAAATGTCATAGTTGACAAGTGAATGTTTTTAAGCCTTTAGTTATGTTTCCTTAATTGCCCCAATCTATTCATATGGGTAGAATGACACCTCCTATGACATTGCAATGCTTGGGCCTATTAGAATGGGTAGTATAGGAAGATCACCAAACTTCATACTCTATTTTAAGTAAGACGGCATTTATTTTGGGACAAACGAAAATGGAAAGTAGGACATTTATTACGGGACATAGGGAGTACAAATTATACCAATAACTACCAAAAAGAACAGCTAAGATCAAACAAAGATGCATACAATCAATTATTATTTGAGGGCTAACTCTGCATCACCTTCCTTGTCAATGTTTCGTTCTGTTAGCCACTTATCTATGTCAATTGTAAGTATTTGCTTATAAAATATCACAGTTGCTGATGAGGAGATGTTATTTATATGGGTAATCTAACAACCTGAAAGCTTATGATCTTTTCACAATTTTGCATGTGTAGAAGTGTGAGAGTACAACAACAACAACAACAAAGCCTTAGTCCCAAAATAATTTGGGGTCGGCTAACATGAATCCTCATATGTCATCGTGATAAAAGGAGAGAGAGAGAGAGAGAGAGAGAGAGAGAGAGAGAGAGGGGAAAAAGATGGAGAAAATAAAATAAAATAAATAAATAAATAATAATAATAAAAAGTACGATCAACCCCCATCATTCACATGAATTTTCGCCCTCCACTCCGGCCTCTTCAACGCCACATCTTCATCCACTCCGAGTAAACTCATATCATTTTCAATCACCTTAATCCAAGTTTGATTGGGTCTTCCCCTACCCCTCGCCATTTTATCACTTCTCCACTTTTCAGGCCTCCTAACCGGTGCATCACTCGGTCTCCGTCTCACATGACCAAACCACCTTAGACGATGCTCCCTCATTTTATCCTCAATGGGCGCAACTCCTACTTTACCCCTAATCACCTCATTTCTCAATCGATCTTTTCTTGTATGCACACACATCCATCGTAGCATACGCATCTCCGCTACATTCATCTTATGAATATGACACTGTTTCACGGCCCAACATTCAGTGCCATAAAGCAGTGCAGGCCTAATTGCCGTACGATATAATTTCCCCTTTAATCTATTCGGCATGCCACGATCACAAAGAAACCCTGTGGCACTCTTCCACTTCAACCAACCTGCTTTAATCCTATGAGCCACATCTTCATCCAATTCTCCATCTTTTTGGATAATAGATCCAAGATAGCGAAAGAACTCGGAAGCTTGGACAATCTTTCCATCGAATGTGATCACTCCTGCCTCTCTGCTTCCAACTTTGCTAAATTTACACTCCATATATTCAGTTTTGCTTCTGCTTAACCTAAAACCTCAAGATTCCAAAGTGCGTCTCCACAACTCCAATTTACTTTCAACACCTTCTTTTGTCTCATCAATCAGCACAATATCATCTGCGAACAACATACACCATGGAATATCATCTTGTAGAAGTGTGAGAGTGAACAATAATTTGGCTTGACAACCATTCCGCGATACATGGCATCCCCTCTTTCCCTCACCAGTATCTGTATCAATTAGGATTAAGAAATCACTTATCCCGCCAATAATTAGAAGTATATGACCCCACTTCCTCTCAGCTGACATTGATTCAGAATGGTATATCTCCTCAGCAAAAAAGGGGGATGGGGAGACGCGCTCCGCATGGTGAGTGAAGGCAGGGGCATGCTACCACAACCAAATTTCTTGAAACGTCTGCTCCACTTAGGATAAATTAACAGGCATACAGAAAGGTCAAATTAAGAACATTCGGGCAGAAGCACGCAAATTAGGTAACCCAACTTTTGTTCAAATTAACAAATAGGAGCAATGACGCGATATGAGTATATGACCAATAGCTACTCCAAAAATTCCCCTTGCAGGGCCAAGCATTCACCATCTACCGTCAAGGAGATAATCAAGCATACGTGAAACTAAATTCTCCCTCCGCAGAAACTCAATAATAACTCCCTCGCTCAAAACGGAATCATGTTTGACCCAGGTTTTTCTGTTTGAGGCTCTATGCAGACTCTAAGTTTTACCCAAATCCAAGAGGCAATGAAACACCACATGGACATCGATTTGGCAGCTAACACATGAACCAAATCTGAAATTGGACATTATTTGTATGTCTCACACCGATACCAGTAGTCATACGCCAGACCTTGTAGCATAGCCTCCAGATCAACTGCCAAGGGAAAGTAATATCATTTCTTCCTAGCAAATCTTTTGTGCTACACAATTATCATAACTGCATCCCTTACTTGTGCAGGCACGTTACCTGCATTGGAGTATATTACAAGGGAAAACTGTACAACGAGCACTTTAGACCATATGCACTTTTCACTTATTGAAGATAAAACGCTCAGTTCTAACATGTAACAACAGGTAATCTTAAATTGGCACCATCTATAAATGGAATAACTATGGCAGATACTGGAATATACATGAAAATTCACGCATGTCAGCTATATGATCCTTTTTACCATTCTTATCCGGCCAAAGCGAGGTCATCACCAGCTCAACCCACATGCATATCCAGATTATGGAGTTAAACCAAGTCATGCTAAAGAATGTAACATCAGTAATCCATACCCATACATCTTCAGCCGTATCATAAATTAGCTCTATCCCAAAGCCTAACAACAGTAAGCACTTCATATTGTGCCTACAACCAAATCTACTATGACAGTTCTAGCACTGATCATGCAAACGATTAACAAAAATCACGATATCACTCTTTCCTCTTCATGGGGCATAAGTGTCAAAAGGGCCAAAAAAAGTTAACCAACATAGCCAGCATGCCTTTACCCTCTAAATAGAATTTCATGCTTACTGCCCACTCTTCTTCTGCGGGCTTGGCAGCTGGAGAGGGGGGGGAGTAATTTTGTAATAACTAAGGGAAAAGCAAAAGATAGAGAGAAGGATGGTGTGAGCAATGAGAGAAAAAGTCCAACATCCACTAGCAAGTGTTGGAACAACAGATCCTAGATCCAAACACACGCCTAAAAGTCTTATTAATTCTACTTTTGTACTTGACTAGGGTAAAATCTATCACATGTCCACTACGAACAAATCATATCCATCAGTGTACTAACTAGTTGCCATGACATATAGGAAAAGATCAAGCCAGTTACAAAGCAGCTAGAAAGCACCATCGAAAATTTATAATATCAACAGAAACTACTAGTTCAACGCTGTTAACCAAAATAGGATCTAAAAAGTACAGAAAACAGAACATCGAAAAACTGATATATCTGCGTAGATATAGAGTGAGACGTACCATTCCCTTCAGAACTAACGCGAATTCTTTTGTATTATACTTATTGCTTTTCATTTCAGAAACAAGTTGACTAAAGGACTCAGGGAGCTTCAGGCCATTTGGGATTTCCTCAGAGCTTACTTGATTAAAGATTTTGTAGAAGTCCCTAACCAGCCTCTGCTGCCACCATAACGGAATGATTCAGCGGTAAGCTTAGTTCAATAAAGAGTACAAAAGATAGCATATGTTGTGAACTGAAACTAAGGATTCATCACAAATAGAATTGAAAACAACACATACCTCTGAATCATCAACCCTACCGAGAAGCCTTGGTCCCAAACGCCGGCCTAAACAATCTGGGTCATGAATGAAAAGAAAGAGAGAAACCACTTATTCCACTGAATAAATATGCTGACAGATTCAGAAAGAGAAATGGTGACACCATTCAGAAAGGACAGAGACATCAAAGAAGGCCATATAAAGCAAGCAACCAGGAAAGGATATCATAAAACCACAAAATAAGCCAACGTCCACTAAGAGTAGGACCGAAAATTGCCAAGCTCATTGGAAGAATCCAAAAGATTAAGAGCCGAAAAAGAAAATAATCAACATACAAAGACAGAAAATGTTGAACAAAAATGTGGAAATCATATTTATGCAGGTCATTGTGGGTTTTAGTTTCACAAAAAAAAAATCCACAAGAAAGAAAAAGAGAAGCAACATCCAAACAAATTCATATCCTACAGCAATTAGCATGTTCAAATTCGATAAAATAGACTTTAGTCTCTAGGTAGAAAAATCATTCTGAAAAATAATATTCCCTTCGTCCTAAATGAATTTTTCAAAAAAAAAAAAAAAAAAAAAAAGTCCCTACATATTTTTTTGGAGAGGATACTAAATCCTCCCTTATCAAAAAGCATGTTCCAGCTCACACGAATACTCATGATGCAATATGGTAATAACATACTCCCTCTATCCCGGAAAGTTAGTCCCTCTTTTTTCGTTGTTACTACAAATGAACTTTGAGCAAATACTTTTAATTATCATCAAAAGTAGAACTCCAATCAACACAAGAAAAAACTCAGCTATCAAATGACCATTATCCTTCACTAAAAAACCATGTTTCTACCTAGCTTACGGCCAATCCACATAAATACAAGACCAATCACCAATTTATCACGAAAACATCAGTAGAACCGTGTACACTAAAAGTCACTAAAAACTAGTGAATTGAGTTTCAGTAAAAAAAACAACATATAACTGAATAACCCTTGAATTAAATTTATACATTCTTCTTAGTAACCTGTCGTATCATTGTTGTATTGCCATAAACTAATCAGATACAAGTTTTGTCCAAATAAGCAAACCTCAGATCTCTCAATAACCTCATCTACCGCTCAAATCGAAATTAACTTCCAACTAAATCAAAGTAAACAAGGCACCCACATTACTATCCTCCCATACTTGCCAAACATTTTAGCAATGCGAAAGAACCATATCAAGATCACCGCATCCCAGTCATAAATTCATATACATTCATGTATCAATAATCAACATATTTGGATGAACATCGATGAATAGACAATAGATCGAGATAAACAAAAAATACAAGAATGAAGGCTCACCGAATGAGGAACACTTGTTGACACCTTCGAGAGTAACAAGAGCAGTGAGAATAAAAACAAACGGCAACAAGAAAGCTAGAATGAGAATGGTGTGAAATAGAGTACGGTAAGAAATGTGGCGAGCTGCGACCTTGATCTTCATCAAGTCAATAAACCCATTGCTGCTCGATATCGTTATACTTCTCATACTAGGTGAGAAGTGTAGCTGCATCGTCTTCCACACTCCTCCGTCCTCAAAACCCTAGCACCGCCACCACCGCCCAATCCCAACCAATAACAACAATGACAAATTTTCTCTCCTGGCCTCGCCGGAGCCGCTCTCACCATCAGATCCGCCAACGCCTTTGCGACAATTCAACGATCCAGATTCCAACAAACACTCTCCGATTAATTGATTTGAATTTTTCTTCGTTCTTTGCCGTCGTAGTCTGTTCGAAGACCAATGCATTTGAGGACTTCAACCATTCAATGAAACTAGGGTTTTAATCATACGTGAAAAAATTTATAAGGTGAAAATAATCTCGAATAAAATCGAAATCAAATCGAATGAATGAAATTCAATACTGATGATTGCTTCTCTCCCATGGAGATCCCCAGAGAGTGAATGTGGAGAGAGAGAGAGAGAGAGAGAGAGAAGAAACGATATTTGCTTATTCTTCGCCTTCCTTTCTTTCTTTCTTTCGTTGTGGAAATGAAAAAAAAAAAATGAAAACTTTCTGATTGGCCCAACAGTCCGATCTTATATTTTCTTTTTCTCTTTTTTTTTTTTTTTACCACCCCGTTTAATTACTGTATTACTCTCATTAATTAACTAAATCATTTTTCACAAAACTATCTTCATGTTGCCGACTAAAAATATGAACTTTCCTTTGGTAATTTTATCTCTAATAACTAAATTTAACTAAACTTGATTCAATCCTTGCCTGCGGTAAGGTTGTGATTAGTGGAAACTATTCGTTTTTTTTTGTTTTTTTTTTTTTTGCGGTTGATAGGTCAAAATACCAATTTATTGGCAAATATAATTTTTATGACAGCGTTTCTAACCGCGAGCCCCACTGTTTGAGCTGAACTTCCAATGTTTGTGGATAGTCGACTTCTAAACATTTATTGCTTTTAATAAAATGGCTTTTTTGGTTTCAAAAACAAAAATAACTTAATTTAGCTTGATGGAAATTTTAAATAATTATAGAGATCGTATCTAGCCATGTTAGATTCATAGTAAGAATATCATTTAAATATAGCCTAGAATTTGAATAATTAATTATGCATTGTTATCAAGTAGTACTAGTTCTTTGTTTTAAAGTGAATAATCAAAATGAATGATCATTTTGAACTATATAGTGTTTTAAATTAATTTTCTACCTTTATTAAAATTTATTTTTGTATTTATGAAACAAATATCTTGAAAGCGGATAACAATGATATTTATGAATTTAAATTATTAAAAATCACATTTTCAAAATGTTTCATAATCGAAAAAAAGTCATTCATTTTGAGACATAAAATGGATTATTACTAGTTTTTGTCTAAATATAATATTTCTTTTTTATCAATAAAAATAAATATTAATACCAAAGCGAGAGGAGTAGTCATTATTTTATCGATCCCTCTTCTCGCCTCCTTCTGGCGTGGACATTGTCAAAAAAAAAAAAAAAAAAAAAAAAAACTACTTTCTCATTGATTAAAAAAAACTACTTTCTTATTAAATGTGGTAAATACGGAGTATGAATTTAGTTGAAAGTTTATTTTTATGGCTATATAACATACTCAAATATTTAATTATGTGGGTGTACAATTATCATACTCATATATTTTTAATTTTACTAAAATAATAACATTAAATTATAATTTATGCAATATTTTAATCATATTAATCAATAAAATTGAATTATTTTTTTTCCAACTCAAGCCAAATTCTAGTTAAAAAAAATAACAAAACTATACTCAAATTATTTATTCATTACAAATGCAATTTTCGTTTTAATTCGGTATATAAATCGCTTGAAAATGGAAGGCGTAATAAACTAGTTTCATTTTTTTATATCCAATTAACACAGTCCATAAATTTATAATTTGAGTGGTTGTATATAGTACAAAAAAAAAAAAAATTAAAGCGTGTTGTTGCTAAAGTGAGGTAACAAAGAGGGGGGGGGGGGGGAAACGAGGGGGTGTAAAAGGGAGGGAGAGTTGGTAGGGACAAAAGGGGTAAGCTAAATATGGAGTAGATGTCTATTTCTCTCTCCTAAGAATATGGAGGGAGGGATTAATTTGAAACTAGATTAGGTGACTCTTTTTTGAATTTTGTAATGGGATTAGGGTCTAATTAGTATCTTGAGATTCAGTTTAGGAAAGTGAGATGATATGTTGATTTTTTTAATTTTTATTTTTTGTAAAAAAAAAAAAAATCGTTGTTGGTTAGTAAGTTAGTTAGGTATGGATGATAATTTACCATTTATTGCATGAGCAATGTTAGGCTTACAAAATAAGTTTACAAAATGAAGGATACAAGATGTGGTTGCGATATTTTATTGGTCAAATCGATAGTGGACTCAACACACTCCAATTAAAAACACCAACACAATTACAACACTTAATTTTGTAGATCACATTTTGTAACCATCTTTTGTAACTTTATTATTTCTCTTATTACATTTCAATTCCTTAGTTAGTTAATTAGTTACAATACATTAGGTTACTTTCTTTTTTCATTTCTTTTTCTGAATTTCGTAATCGGATTGGTCTAATTAGGATCATGAGATTCTATTTAGGGATATGATTATGAGGTGACTTCTTAGTTAGTTAGGGTAAGCATGTAAATTTACCATTTTACTTAAGATAGGATATACTCTATCTCTGCCTTATTTATATCTATTTTTTTGGATTTTTTCCCCTAGGGCCCCTAATGCCAGATTTTATTACAAATAAAACCTTGCCCAGATCAAATGCCACATAAGGAGCTGGGGCGAGATTAAAATTCCCCTCACACCCCTAGCCACCCCTAGCCTTCTTTGACCAGTCAAATATAATTACTAAATACCCAAAATAACCCCACACCTCAAACAAAATCCTCCCCTCCTCTCCCTCCACCCCATTCTGCACCCACACTCTCTCTCTCTCTCTAAAATACGCGAACACGCACACAATACTCGTTCTATCTCTCTGCTCACCGGCCGTCATCATCTCCGGCGACGACGGCGGTGACTGCTATTCCTACAGATCTCTCTCTCTAAACACACACACGGTGAATCTCCCATCTCTCCAAACCCTAACCCACTCTCTCTCTCTCTCTCTCTCTCTCACACACACACACACACACACTCTCTCTCTAAAAAAACGACGCCGGCGCTCTTCATCTTCTCAGTCGAAGCTCCGTCTCCGGCGAAGCTCCGTCCGCCCAGATCTATCCGAAAACCTCATCCAGAGTGCTCCATATATGTCGGCCTCTCCATATCTCTCTCTCCCCCTCTTTCACCAGATTGGTCATATTTGGTCGGAATAATCTAGATCTCGCTAAGACAACGCCGGCCAACCATCTACCTTCCTCCTTGACGGCAACAGCAACTCCGGTTGGCCTTCTTCAATTCCTAAGGTTTCTGGTTCGGGATTTTTCGCAATAGCTTCATCAGATTTTATAATGTGTGGTATTAGGGAAGATGATTTAGTTCTCGATTGCTGGTTTGCAAATGTCTCATCACCATCTGATTATGATCCTCCATTGGAGCTGTGTAGTCCAGGATTGTGCACTCCTGGATCTTGTAATGCAGATGAGTTTGCTTTTAATGCGAACCTTCTCCATGTTTTCAGTCTTGTTCATTTGAATAATGTGGAGTGCCTTGTTTAGTGACGATAGTACCCTCTAGTAATTTTGTAGTGGTAGATTACTTGAGAGGTTTTGCTATTACTTGAGCGCGTAACTGTTATTCTCATGTACGTACTGCTCCAGCCTCCAGTTTCGAACAGGGTCATTATTCTTTATAGCTATCTTATTCAGCTTAGTAGCTTTTTATTGAACCTATTTTTGATACAAATGAACATGTTAATAATGAGTAATATATAAGACTCTACACTATTAATATATAAAACTCTACACTATTAATATATAAGACTTTTTGCTTGAACAAGACTGAAAAGTCTCATGAACATGGTTTGAACCTGATCATAAGACTAAAGTCTTATTGAACCTGTTCATAAGACTTTGCTCTTATGAATAATAATGTGTATTATAAGCTATTTTCAGTCTCTTTAAAATATGTTCATTTGAACCTGTGTTCATAAGACTAAAAGTCTTATTGAAACTGTTCATAAGACTTTTCAATCTCATTAAAACATGTTCATAAGACTTTTGACTCTTATATGTTAATTATGTGTCAGTTATAAGAGTTAGACCGTTGTTTGACCAAGTTTGACCAAATTTGACCAAAATAAATTATTATTTTTTAGTAAAAAAATGAAAAAAGTATTTTTTTTATAACTCTTATATGATAATTATGTGTAAGTAATAAGAGTTTGACTGCTTTTTGACCAAGTTTGACAAAAAGAATTGTTATTTTTTTAAAAAAAATGGAAAAAGTGAAATTTTTGACTCTTATGTGTTAGTTATAAGAGTTTGACTATTGTTTGACCAAGTTTGACCAAATTTGACTAAAAACATTTATTATTTTTTTGTAAAAAATGAAAAAAATTAATTTTTGTAACTCTTATATGATAATTATGTCTTAGTTATAAGAGTTTGACTGCTGTTTGACCAAAACATTTATTATTAGTTTTGTAAAAAAATGGAAAAAGTGAAATTTTTTACTCTTATGTGTTAGTTATAAGAGTTTGACTACTGTTTGACCAAGTTTGACTATGTTTGACCAAATATTATTAATATTTTTTTCTAAAAAAATTAAAAAAACAAATTTTTTTACTCTTATATGTTAATTATGTGTCAGTTATAAGAGTTTGACTGCTGTTTGACCGAGTTTGACCAAATTTGACCCAAAAAAATATATAGTTTTTTTTTGTAAAAAAAATGAAAAAAAGTATTTTTTGTAACTCTTATATGATAATTATGTGTAAGTAATAAGAGTTTGACTGCAGTTTGACCAACTTTGACCAAAAAAATTGTTATTTTTTTTTGGTAAAAATGGAAAAAGTGATTTTTTTTTTACTCTTATGTGTTAGTTATAAGAGTTTGACTATCGTTTGACCAAGTTTGACCAAATATTATTAATATTTTTTTCTAAAAAAATAAAAAAGTATTTTTTTTTACTCTTATATGTTAATTATGTGTTAGTTATAAGAGTTTGACTTCGGTTTGACCGAGTTTGACCAAAACAATAAAAAAAATATTCTAAAAACTATGAAAAAATTAATTTTTTTTTACTCTTATATATAACTAGTGAGTAACCCGTCGAGATTCGACGGGAGCATAGTAATGCTAAGAAAAAAAAAAATAATATCTCCGTCCATAAATGATCTTCAAATTTGACATTTTTCATTAATAAACCCCGCATGATCTACATTGCTATATAAAGTCCAACGATGATGTTAATATCAAGATGAGGATGAGCTTGACAATGAACGTTGTTTTCTTATAACACAACTTATTCTAATACACACTGCCCACTATCTTTTCATGTAACCCAAGAACTCCATGTAAAACGTACTTTCACTGTGAGAAAGTGACATGGGATGCCAACTTGAGCAAAAGACACACAAAAAGAAAAAAAAAAAGAAAAATACGTGATATTTCGTCAAATTAAAACCTCATCATTCATAGAGGTAAATGCAGGAATTGTCTACCATTCCTATTTGGTTTTAAAGGCTACCTTTAACAATGACCAAAATCTCTATAACCAGAGTTTAAAAGAATTAAGGAGCCCAGAAGATCACAAGTCTTCCTCCTTTATTCAGAAAAAATAGTAATGGGGGTACAAAAAATAGTAATGAGGGTACAGCAACTCTAGAAACACCAAAATACATCAAGCTGTAGACTCCTTCAGATATGCAATGAGATCAGCTCGATCCTGCGGCTTCTTTAGTCCAGGAAACACCATCTTTGTTCCAGGTATATACTGCATAGAACGATAAAATGGACGGAAGAAATCGCGACACAAACAAAAAACTAAAGCAAAAGTGTAAGAAATGAACCCAAGGGAAAGAAAATGATTAAAGGAAAACTGTAAAGGCAAATCCAACTTACATTTTAAATACATAGTGCATTGCAAAAAAAGCGACTTAGTCTAACATTTTCAAACCAGACAAAAGTAGGTAATTTGGTCTTCATAACATGTACCCCCTCCGTCCCAAAATGATCTTCGCATTTGACTATTCCAATTTTTTAAGGATATAAACACTTACTTCACTAACCATGCTTTGTTTAAGCCTAAAATTTAGATGTGTGAAGAACCTTTTGGGACAATGAAAAATGGCAAATGAGAAGATCATTTTGGGACGGAGAGAGTATTACACACAAAGAAAGACGATCAGCCATATAAGAAATAAACAACCAAAAATAATTTGCTGGAGTAAGAGTCTCACAATTTCAGATGTTTCTACATTTATGGCTTGTGATTTTGAGTGGCTTGTGAAACTAATTCTTGACGAAAATTTAGATTGTGAAATGGAAAGGTCTCAAACTTAATGAATCAGATGCACCAAAAATAATTTTCGTCATCATAGCCTAAAATGTAGATATTGTATTTGAATTCTGTTTCTCACAATCTAAATTTTCGTCATCAGGCGTATTTTTTCATCATTAAGTGAGACTAATTCTTTTTTCTTTTTTTTTTCTTCTTTCTGAACAGGGGATCTACATATGTTATCATATTCCCCCTTGTTGACTCAAACTTGAGACCTGTACGTCTGAACGCTACAGAATTCCTGTCTAATGAGTAGAAGGTGAGACTAATCAAGGTACGCTATTCTCTAATGAAATATTATGTGATTGAATTAACTGGAAAATGCAGTGTTTTCTTGGACTCCATCCAAGACCATTGACAGGCAGGTTCTCAATGTCTACACCATGCTTTTCCCTTATTTACTTTTTACTGTTCCGACATGTTTGTCGATCATGGGACACTTGAGGAGCCCTCTTACGGTGAAGCATGACCTCATTAACGTAACAAATCAGATACTCCCTCCGTCCCATAACAAACAACCCATTTCATTTTACGAACGGGAATTAATAATAAATTGTTGGGGTTTATTTTATTTTTTTGTTTTCCCCATCAATTTTTGGGTAAATTCAGTTCGTGAGAAGGTTTTTTTTCTTTTTTGTGTGTGTGTGGGGGGGGGGGTTTTCAGAAATAGGTATACTGACTAATAAGTTTAGGGAAAAAGTAATGCCGCAATCTTAAAGTTCATAGACATCCATATACAGGTTATATTACACTTGGATAGGGAGAGAGATAAAGTACTACTGCAATTGCAAATTTTTAATACTCCCTCCGTCCCAAAATGATCTTTGAGATTGACTATTCCAAATTTTTAAGGATATAAACACTTGTTTCACTAACCATGCTTTGTTTAAGCCTAAAATGTAGATATGTGAAGAACTTTTTGGGACAATGACGAGTGGCAAATGAGAAGATCATTTTGGGACGGAGGGAGTATTACACACAAAGAAAGACGATCAGCCATTTAAGATAATAAACAACCAAAAATAATTTTCTGGAGTAAGAGTCTCACAATTTCAGATGTTTCTACATTTATGGCTTTATATACAGTACCACAAGTTCCATCTCCTAGCTCTTCTAAAATTATATATTTGAAAGAATCGCATCATCAGACAAAAATCATGAGGGTCAATAAAAGGCAGGCATAAGTTATATTAATATGGGATCTTCAGAAAACCATACCTCTCCATTATTAGGGTGACAAAAAGTGACAACTCATTTAGCAGCAACCACATTAACTTGAATCTGATACCTACAAACCAATACACACATTAAAGTTAAGTCTATTAAATGAATTATTGCAAGTATAAATATTTATAAAATTAGAATTACCTCATAATTTGTGAAAAACTTCTTTATAGACCACATTAGTGGTCACATCTCTCGTTTGACCGCCCTTTTTACAAATCAGAACTTTGAGACCCTTTTTGCTTGTAACTCTCGAGATTGCCGCATACAACTGCTCGAAAGCCTTCCAATAACATCTGCATATGTGGACAACCTTTTTTTACACATAGTTGGAAGTAAATTTAGCATAATGAGTAATAAACCAATAAGGATGTCTTCATCCAAACTGCCATTCATTCAAGTCATCATACATGCGGAAATCAAATACATTCTTGGGAAAATTAGGATCAAACCCCTCAGTGACCATAGTCCTTCCGGTAAAAAGTTGATTAACTTAAAAGCTTTCAGTTGTAATTGAGAAGATAAAAACCTATACTAAAACACATAGAAAAGGCAAATGTAGTGCACATGGCTTACCACGAAAATTCAAACTAATACTATATTACTCCCTCCGTCCCAAATGATCTTCTTATTTGCCATATCTCATTGTCCCTAAAAGTTCTTCTCATGTCTACAATTTATGCTTAAAAGTGCGTAAACAAAACACAGCTAGCGAAGCAAGTGTCCATATCCATCAAAATATTGAATAGTCGAATGTGAGGATTATTTTAGGACGGAGGGAGTATTTCTCAATAAGCTTATATTCAATTTTCAAAACGGATTAAAAAAACATATAACAAATAAATCGAAAAAGTAATGCAAAAAAAAATCATTATGAAAGAAAACGAAGAATTCAAACTTACCTAGGATGAACTCAAAGCTTAGGAAGCTGGGAATAAACTCGAGCTGTGGGAAAATAAAATAAAAAATAACAAATTAAAAAAACGCAAGAAAAGGAGATTAAAGATTTGTGTATATATATACATATAGAGTAATCTCCACAACTAATTATATAAATAAACTCCTAAATTTGTGCTTAAATTGTGTGTATATATAAAAGGGGATATCCTTATTGGTTATCGAATAATAAAGATTGCAGGGATCAAGGAAGACTTTAAGTAAATATTCTCAATTAAGGTAAGTATTTAATTTTACGGATTTATTGTTATAATAAATTTTGAAAATTTTAAATATTCTTCTTGATTTATTTTAATTGCCAAGATTTGAATTTCAAATTTCAAATCTTTCTATCAATTCCTAATTTAGATTGGATTTTATTTCAAATAACTTTAAATTTGTGTGGTTGAATTAGGATAGGAATGAATATTCAATCCATTAATTCCGAATTTAGATTGAATCGCCAATTCAAATAATTTTAAATATTTGGTTAAATTAGGATAGCATTGAAAATTTAAACAGTTTCCTTTTATGAAGGAAACGAAATTTGTATATCAATTAAGGGAAAAAGTTGACTTCGTGTTTAAATTTGTAAAATAACCAAACTGATGATTTAATTATTGTATTCAAATCAGCCGAAATCTTTCAAATTTGTAAAGGTCTAGATACCATGAAAGAAAATGATAACCATTGTGCAATTAAAAAGTTAGAAGATACCAGTTCAGACAAACAAACAAACAAAAATAGAAAAGGGGAACCCACGAACAGTCAACTTGAAAACAAAATAATGATCGAGAGAGAGAAGTACCTTTCTTTGTAATGAACTCCTTAGCAGCAGCTGTGTAGAAACGGAGACCTCCTGCTCCAAATTAAAGCACCTCGATCTCATACCCACTATGACCAACCCCACCGTTCGAATTCCAGGTATAGAGGTAATCGATCCACTCAATTTGTTGCAGCTTAAGTCTCTGAAAGCACGAAAGATAGAGAATTACAACCTGACATCAACTAATATAATCCAAGTGATCAGGCATGTAAGTAGTCCATAATTGTAAAAGTTAGAAGCAGTTACAGAATAGCAAGGGCCTGCATCAGACCAATCACTGTTGGAATTTTTCCAGAAAGTTGATTGGCTTGCAGAGATCTTGCACATGTCACAAAGATCAATTCTTTTTCCACTTTCTTATATTTTCTTAATTGTATATACCAAAAGGCACTAAATCAAAGTAAACTGAATAGCGGATTAATTATACCAAAACATGTTCCAGCCTTCTTTACTTCAACCATTACACAAACAAAAAATAAATATGAGAAAATAATAATCAGACGTGGCCATTGTAGTCATACCTAAGAGCTCTTAACATACCCAAAAATGCCTGAATCACAAGTTAACACTTCAATAAAATGACCTATTTCTAAAAGTTTTTTTTTTTTTTTTTAAAAAAAAAAAAAAAAAAAACCCCTCAGAAACATGCATGGAATCCAAACATAAACAGAGACAGCGAAACAATATCTGCAATTCTAAAGCCAAACTTTGAGGCGTTGGAGAGGGTTTATCTGGACTGTCCCAAGCATACCTCTTTGATAAGACAACAATTTGCTCAGTCATTTGCGGAGGAATATCATAAGACTTTAGGAGGAAAATGCACATGCACTGCTACTTGAAAAAGTGAAACCCATGATCAATATAGACACCAATTGAAAGTGGAAACCAAGTTGAGTTATTCAGTACAACATGATCGAGATTTAATTTGTACAACAATAAAAGCCAGCAACAACAACAATGAAGCATACATTATAACTTCATATAGAAGTACAAATACATATGTGGGGTAGCACAATATCTTCAATATGGCTATGAACTCTCCACCACCATTCAACTTACCCCCTCCCCTTCGAGCAAATACATTTATAAGTACTCCCTCTGGTTTTGTTTTGGACCAAAAAGTTGTTCCAAAGTAACAAAAGTACTAAGCCTAGAACTACGTAATTGAGATTTTATGAATGCAACTGTAGATGATTATATATTAGATGTGTTTTTTAGGCGAGACGACAATTATTGTGCAGTTGTCATTTCAATTTTTGCTCTGAAAGTGGTTATGATGGCGACAATGACTCTCACAGATGAATAAGTCGTTAATTGGAGCTTTGGTGAAGGCAGAGAGAGGGGAGTGATGGCAACCTGTGAGTGCTAAATAATAATCCCATTTTAACAGACACCAAAATGAAACTTATTATACTTACAAAATACCACACACACAAGCACACAACTCCGGACCTGAAACACAAACACACACATATCTGGACAATACACACAAGCACAAAAATCTGCATCAGAAAATACACATACAGATCTGGACACAAACATGTAGACACAAACACGCACACATAAAACACACACAAATGCACAAATCTAAACCCAGATAAGAAAAATGAATAGAAACCTCTTGAAAATGTATTCTCATCTTCATTTTGCCATTACTTAAAGAAGACATTACCTGAAGCTTTCCAAGATTGATATTTCATCTTCATTTTGCCATTACTCCACCCATGTAGCTCCAATATTAACATCAAGACCACAGTTAATGTGTCTACTAACAGGAAAAAAAAAAAGATACACAACAACAAATCAAATAACCAAACTGAGTTGTTTATCCCGAAATTCAAACAAAATTAAATAAGATCCCAACCCTAATTGAGAAATCAAATAACCCAATTGAGTTTTTTATCCCAAAATTCAAATAAAAACAAAGACAAAATCCTAACCCTAATTGAGAAATCAACAAAACAAACTATAAAAATCGGTATCAGAAAGTTCTTACCTAAAAAATTGAATAGCAAATAATCAAAGAATAAATATGTTAATCATATCCTTATATGAGATTTCTTACCGTAATTAAGTATTCAAAAATTTGAAAATCAAGTTAAATTAGGATATGAACGGAATCTTGTTTAAAATATGGGAAATTTTTTCAAGATAAGCCAATCAATTAGACGAAATTTTAGGATCTGTTTTTTTTTTTTAATAGAAAAAACGTGTTTGAAATTCAAAAAGTGGAAATAAAATTACCTCGTCGGCGGAACCATAGCGAGGTTGGGGACGTCGGAGCGCGGGGTGGAAATAGCAACTGGTTCAGATCTCTGTTTCCTGGTCGCATCGCTCAAGGTCGTTTATGACGGAGCGGAGTGACAGATTGCCGATTGGGGGAAGAACATTGGACTCGCCCCGACCACTTTCTGCACATCGGACCGATTTTCGGAATTCGCCAGAGTTCACCGGAACCATCTCTATGCCGGCGAACTTTCTTAGAGCGCACATCAAGGCCGAAGCTCGAGATCGGTTTGGTTGCTCGGAGTTCGCTTGACTGGCGGTGAACGTCGCTCCGGTGTCTCAGGGCGGCCTTAGTTGTAAATAGCAACTGGAATTCTGGGTTTGTGATCGGTGGAATTGAGGTGAGGAATCAGGAATCATTTTGTGGAGAAAGAAAGAGAGAGAGAGTTAGGGGAGGAAAAAAGGCGTGTGTTGAGAGAAGGGATAAGATTGAAATGAGGATGGGAGATAGGCAGCTGGCTTTACACGTGGAATTCCAGCTCATATTTCCACGTGGATGGGCTGAGAGGCCTCAGAATGTTTCTGGATTTAAATATTATATAGATTATGTGTAAGTTATAAGAGCTGACTAGGATTTGACCAAAAAAGTAAGGATGGGATGAGATATGAGGGCATTTTAGTCTTCTTGCATATTTTTGCTGGTGAGGGGTGGGAGGAGATATGAGGGCATTTTAGTCTTATTGCATCTTTTTGCTAGTGAAGGGTGTATGAGAAATTTTTCATCTGGATTTTCCTTATTTGGGTTTGAATCTGGGCTTAGGGGCCCTAGAGTCCAAGCCCCCTATTTTTTTCTAAACGTGAAGAGACCAAAAAAAAAATTAAAAAAATTGATACACTGTTTTTATTTTAAAAATAAAATAGGGTCAAATGCCCCAATTCCATAGGAGTAATGCTAGGGGCGCAAAATAATGTCACAAAATCTTGCTCACAAAATGATGTGGGGATATTTTATTGGTTGCATCGATAGTGGACCCGCCACACTCTACTTAAAAACACTAATAAAATCATTACACATAAGATTTTGTGATTTTTTTGTGCCCATAGTATTAGTCTTTCCATAGCCCTTAGTCTGGACTCTGGTGGCTTGATGCGGCTCTACTGCCCAAAATGGTTGGACTTAACGGCCTAACGGGACCAACCGACCAACTATGAGTATCAGAAAAGTCGCTCCCTGTCGTGCTAAAATGAGTAAACTACAAAAATGACATGCGTACTAACAACTTATTACATATTTAGTTGCGTACTAATGAAACAACCAATCCAACATGCATACTATAACCAAAATAACCAAAATCGTTAAAAATGTTAATGAAAGTTTATGGCCGTTAGTTTTTTAACTGATATTGATATCAAAAATTTCAAAATGCCCCATAACCTAACAAAACCGTAACTTGCTAAATTAAGTGCTAACATGGCCCTTATTAATATTTATATCATTTTTTTTGGGTTGATATTTATGGTTTTAAAAGGTTTAGGTTAATAAGGGGTCAAAGTGTAAGCTTGAAACAAAACATTACCCACCAACCATGTTCATCACCATCATCTTCACCCAACCTAGGTGTAACCACCATTACCATGAAAGCTACCCCCACCACCATCAACACCACCATCCAAACCCAAAACCTAACCCACCACCATTTGCAAACTCAAATCTGAACCAAGAACTACGTACTTACTCCTATATAACATTTTTTTTTCTTTTTTCTTCTATTAATTTCCTTATACTTTATTCTGTGTTGATTCACTAGTCACCACCACCGTACACCACTCCCACCACCGCCGCCACCGTACTATTACCCCTACCGCCCACTCCCATTACCACCACCAACCTAACCATTTCCCACAACCAAGACCATTTTCTTGACTAAAACATACCCACAAATGTAGGAATCCCATAAATCCAAATTAGATCTATAATAAAATCAACAAAGAATATCAAAACAAACAAACAAAGAGTTTAAAATCTCATATCTGAGATCGGGAATGTGTACCACACCCTTTTTGGTAGATTTGGGCACAACCAATTCAATTGCTCAACATCGTCGTGCCAATTTTGGAATCGATTTCAACGTCGTCGTCCCCGTATCTAGAATACGAAATAGAGTTTTTATTTCTTCAATAAATGGAATTGATGAATGGACCAAACAAATCATATATAGAACAGAGGATGAGCGTTGTTACTGTTAGCCAGGCTCAGACTTCTTGTAGAGGAGGAGACATGATTGAGAGGGAAAGTGGGAACTGGGAAGGCACCGATGGTGGTCTTGCCAGGGACGATGGAGATGAATGAAACATAGAGAGCGAAAATATGGATGAATAAGAGAAGGGGCGGCGGGTTTTGGAATGGGTGTCATTATGCAGATTAGGTTAAGGAAGCTGAGAATATTTGTGGAGAGGTTTAATTTGTAAATTTATATTTAGAGTTGATATAAATATTAATAAGGGTAAATGGGTCATGTTCGCACTTAATTTAGCAAGTTATGGTTTGTTAGGTCATGGGGCATTTTGAAAATTTTGATAGCAATATCTGTCTAAAAACTAACGGTCATAAACTTTCATAAACTTTTTTTTTAACGATTTTGGTTATTTTGTATATAGTACGCATGTTGGATTGGTTGTTTCGTTAGTACGCAACTAGATATGTAAAAAGTTGTTAGTACGTAGATCATTTTGGTAGTTTACTCGTGTTAAAATACAAGAACGTCACTCTTAAATTTTGACGGTGCCAAACCATGATTGTCTCCACTATTTACTAAGAAAAACCAAAATTTAATCTCTGCGTTAAATACAGTGACACAAATAAGATTAACAAATTAATGTATTGTAAATTTATAGTTTTAAAAAATAATTTAATAACGAATTTATTCAGCAATGCAATTATAAGATGTGCTTACTTTATCAACACATCTCATTAAAAGTTGCATTTATTATATCGTTAAATAATACTCCCTCCGTCTCAAAATAGATGTCGTTTTGAGAGTTATTTTTTATCTCAAAATATTTGTCGTTTCACTATTTTCAAAGCTTTTTTATTGTTCTATACCAATTATACCCTAAATAATGATAATGAACTATCTCTTACCTAATCATTTAATTACCTAGGTAGTTGAATTACTTTAGGGGTATTTGGGACTTCTTCACATGCATTAATGGTATTTCTTAATATGTGTGAAACACTCTAAAACGACATCTATTTTGAGACGGAGGGAGTACATTTATTATGTTTCATTAAACTTTAGAGAAATGTGCCTCTATTATACTCCCTATGGTTAGGGGTGATCATGGTCCAGTTTGGTCCATTTTTTGACAAAAAATCACATAACCGGAACCAATACTATGGTTCTATAAAAATTTAGAACTGGAACCAAACCAATACTTATGAGAACCAATACACTGGTTCTGGTTCTACTGGTCTGGTATGGTCCTGTTCTAATCACTTGAAGTTATTTGTTTTCAAATAAACCAATACTTGGGAGGGAGAGAGGCGGCGCAGTTGAAGAGTCGAAGACTAATGTTTCACTCTTTGAATAAACTGAAAAGTTGATATGAATTATGAAAAATAAAAGTTGAAAAGTAAAAATAACTAAATAAGGATAATGAGTATAGGACTTGGCTTTGGCGATTTGGGACGGGTACAAAGTTACAAATTATTAAATGAGTCTTTTTTATTAAGCAATTTAAATGGATATTTGAAAAATTATAATACAAAATTATGTATATAATTTTATTAACTATATTACTTATCAAAAAAAAATTATTAACTATATAATAATACATATAAAATAAATATATAGTATAAATATGCACAATTGGTCCGGTCTGATTCTAACCAGAATTAATATTACTAAAAACCAAGACCGAACCAATATACTGGTTCTACAATATTTTGGAACCGGAACCAAACCATATGTACTGGTCTGGTCCGGTTTTAGCTGGTCTGATCCGGTTCTTTGGCCTGGTCCGGTTCCATAAAAATTTTGCTCACCCCTACATCTGGTCCAAAATAATTGTCGCTTTTGGTCAATCAGATGTAACTTTGACCAATAATTTAAATAAAAATTAATGATGCTAATAAAAATCTAAAATTTGTCATTGTATTATAATTAATAATACTTTTAATAACAATTTTTAGATTTTTATTACGATCATTATTTTTGTTTTAATTTATTGGTCAAAGTTACATCTGTTGACCAAAAGCGACAGTTATTTTGGACCAGAGGGAGTATTTAGGCTAGGAGCGAGTTTGAGAAAAAAAAAAGTGATTGTTGAAGTGTTATGCACTCTAGCTTTTATATATACATACTCCCTCTATCTCATAATAATGTCCACAAACCTTCTTTTTTTTTTGTGTGTGTCCCAGATAAGTCATACTTTCCTTAGATGAAAAGTGTATACAATATATTTCTTTATTATATGGGACCCACTTGTATAATCACAACAACGAGTCGAGATCGCCTGTACCACTCTTGTTTGCCACTCCATGTACCACTTGTAATCTAACCGTTCACATGTTTGGATAATATTAATATAATGTCTATCTCAATAACTGTGAGCCTTTAGATCACTTGTGGCATATGGAATGGTACACAAGGATTTGGACTCCACAACAACTACAACTACTGTATTTAGTTAGGTACGTATATACATTAGATTACTTTCGCTATTTCATAATTAATACCAAATGTTATTTTATTTTGGTTCATTTTAAAACAAATGTTGTGTTTCCAAATAAACAAAGAAACTCAGTGCAATTTTATAATTGTGCAAGTTATGTACAAATTAGAAAAGACCGTCTCACACAAGTTTTTGTCATTAAAAAAAAACACATTTTTTTTAAAATCCGTGGACAATCAAATTCGACTTTTATTTTGAAGTGGAGAGAGTATTTCATTCATAATAAGATAGTCTTTTATTTTGTTTTAACCCAATTTAACTACAACTATTATATTATAAGAATGTAACCATGTTTATGCTTTTATAAAAAATATTATTGATAGTAACCTTGAGAGGGTCTATATAAATATTATAGTACCTGATTATCATCACAAATTTATAAAATATTAATTGAATCCCGATAATATTGACTATGTATGATATTTAAGTTAAATTGATTTCCTTTTACAATATTGATTTTCACACATGTTCATTTGAGTTAAACTAATGCAAACTACTCCCTCCGTTACAAGTTTACAAAAAGTACTATATGTCTACTTTTCCTTTTTAGTCTTTCACATAGTATATGTCTACCTTTCTTTTTTAGTCAGTTCCAGAGTATATATTCACTTCCTAAAATAACAAAGAATTTTTACTATTCTTCCCCCTCATTCTTTCTCATACTTGCTTTTATAATCACAACAACAATCAACTTACTATTTCCCGTCACTCATTCTCCTACTTTACTTTTATACTTACAACACTTAAATCACTTCAACAATTTCTTAATTTTCATGCAAATAAAATAGCGTACATATACTTTAGGACGGAGGGAGTAATAATTATTTTTTATTTTTTTGAAAGAAACTAATAATTAATTTTAAATCTAAAATATAAAAACAACTCACAGCTTCCACTGACATTTGAAAAGGTCGTAAAGTACGTACATGATATCCACCGACTGTCTAAATTGCCCGAAACGTGACTATCCAACAAAATTGACATTCCACCCACACAAACGACCTTCGCCCGACTAGGAAATATAAAAGCCTAATATTATGGGATTTTTACTATACCTTAAAATAGTCAAGACACTAGTACTACATGAAACGTACGATATCAAAATCCTCCCACTTTCATGTCATAAGTCATACTAGTAGGTAACCCGTGCTCCGCACGGAAATATATTCCGTTAATGTTTTTGTATTTTCATTTTTTTATGTTTTTAATTGATAAATTAACATAATAATTTTATTTAAAAATATATGTATATTTTAAATTAATCAAAACATTTTCATAGCTTTGGTTGTACATAGTTGTAATAAATATGTTTTTTAATTAATTTAGAAGTATATTTAAATTTGTTGTATGAATATTTAAAAAAATTAATGGTATTAATAGTATTATTAACATATATATATTAACTATTATGATTAAATAATATAGTTAATAGTAACAGTTAATATATATTATAACAATTATGATTAATTAATACTATTAATAATAATAATAATTAACTTATATAATAACTATTATAGTTAACAATTATATTTAACTATAATTAACTAATACTATTAATAGTATTAATTAGTTATAATGGTTAAATATCACTCTCTCCGTCAAGAGTCATACCTCCTATTTGCACGGAGATTAAGAAATGATGGAAGTAAAGTAAGTGTTGTGAGTGTAAAAGTAAATTGGGAGAGAAAATGAACGGGAGGGAATAATAAGTTGAATGGTTTTGTGTTAATTTTTTAGTAATAATTAAAATAATTATTATAATTAACTAATATTATTAATTGTACTTATTAACATATATAATAACTATTATTATTCACTAATAATACTAATAGTTATAATTAACCTCTATATTAACTATTATAATTAATTAATACTCCCTACACCTTATAGTAAGAGTCATACCTTGTTTGTGCACACTTATTAAATACACAATAGAAAATCGGTAAACATTGCAAATGTGTTGAGGGTATAATTGTCCAAAACACTATTCATCCTTTCTCATCATTTGTCATTTTAGGAAATAGACTTTTAGTGGGACGTACAAAAATAGAAAGTAGGACTCTTACTCTCGAATGGAGCGAGTACTATTAATATTAAATATTAACATTTATTGTATAATGATTAACTAATACTATTAATAATAATAGTTAACTTATATAGTAACTATTATGATTAACTAATAATACTATTAATAGTAATAATAATATATATAGTAACTATTATGATTAACTAATACTATTAACAGTAATAATAGTAATAGTTAACTAATATAGTTAACTATAATAGTAACTATTACTAATAAGAGTAATAGTTAACTATAATGGATAACTATTATAGTTAACTATTACTAATAATTGTAATAGTTACTATAATAGTTATCTATTATATTTACACTTTATAGTAACTATTATTATTAGCTAATAGTATTAGCTAATGAAAAAAAAAATGAAAAGACACTTAATTATTAGTATATTGTTGATGTGGCTTCTTCAAATGCAAGTTTTCTTCATTGTTTGTCCACATGTCAATACCATAGCTCTTTTGGCCAACTTTAATATATATATATATATAGATTTTATTTCTTAAAAATAAATAAAATATGATCAAATACTTAAATATAAATGATTATTTTAATAATATTTTAAAACATATTATTGGTACATTATTATGGAAAAATGACAATTTTTTTAACTTTTTTTTTTCTCTTCTAAATTTTTGGCTAAAGCTCAACAAAATTTAATTACCATTAAAAAGTGGAATACCACTTTGAGATGGAATGAAGATGAAATTATAAATCACTCTCACCGACAATTTATTTGGGTAGTATAAACCGTTGAAATTCAGTTGGCTTACCAAAACCAAAATAATGGTTAACCTCACATACTATCCATATCCAGTAAATTCAGTCAATCATTTATCCATATATATATATATATATATATATATATATATATATATATATATATATTAAAGTTGGTGAAGAGAGCTATGACTTTGACACATAGACAAACATAGGTTAAAGCTTCATTTGTGTGAAGCCACATCATTACTATCCTAAATGTGTGTGACTTTTGATATTCTCATTATTAGCTAATACTATTAGCTCATAATAATATTACTGTAATAGTTATGATGAGTTAACTATTACTATTAATAGTAATAGTTAACTATAATAGTCACTATACAAGTTAACTATTACTATTAATAGTATTAGTTAAGTATAATAGTTACTATACAAGTTAACTATTACTATTAATAGTATTAGTCAACTATAATAGTTATTATAATATATAACTATTACTATTAATAGTATAATTAACAATAATAGTTACTATAGTACTATACAAGTTAACTATGATGGTTACTTTATAAATTAACTATTACTATTATTAATAGTATTAGTTAATCATAACAGTTATAATATATTTTAATTTTTACTATTAATAGTATTAGTTTATTATAATAGTTACTATATAGGTTAACATTATTATTAATAGTATTAGTTTTAGGTAATTATAATAGTTACTATAAATATTAGTAAGTATTATTAATAGTATTAGCTATTGATATTATTATATAGATTAATTTTTACTATTAATGGTTTTAGTTAAGATGATTTTTACTATTTTTGTTACTATAATTTAAAAATTATTTTTCATATACAATATTTATGTTAAAAAACTATTATGCTACTTTATTAAATAAAAATATAAAAAGAGTAAAATGCAAAAAAATAAAATAGCAAATTAGTTACACGTGCAGAGCACGGATTACCCACTAGTATACATTATATTTTTCATTTTTATTACCAAATATTTATGATGCTTGTATTGATTAAAAATTTACAATGAAGGGCCATAATCCATCATTTTCTCAACATAAAAATTAAATAATGTTACCATGAAGACTAAATCACTTTTTGCTCTTTTAATTGTACTAAATATATGCAAATGCCCTTTTTTTTTTTTTTTTTTTATTCAACTCACACACCCACCCCCCCCCCCCCCCCCACACACGCTCAGAAGCGCCTAGGAGATAAATCCTAGGGAGAGAAAGCCTTCCCTCTAACTTCTGGGGGGATCGAACCCATGACCTCCAAGTTGGAAGCCAAGAACTCTAGCCATCAGGCCAAATCCCCATGTGCTGCCCTTCTTTAGATATATAACCACTTTATAGACGAAGTCTCAAATGCGGCAGCCGCACTGGTGCGGCGGACAAACCCGCGGGTCGAACCCGTCCGACCCAGCCTCCCTCCTTTCCCCAGATCGTGACACGTGCCATTTTTTTTTTTAAAAAAAAACAATAAATTTAAAATGTTATATCTTGATATTTATAACTCAGGAAAAAAAATTAAAAATACTGTTGTGTTCTTCTCGACGAGACGAATCAAAATAGATAGATCATGATATGGTTTTTATTTTTTATTTTAAAAAAACATGCTTTTTAACACACAAAAAATTTGAGTTACTCGTCACCTGATATGTAACACTCTGTTCTAATAAACGTAACTGTTTCATCTTTAAAAAGTAACACTTTTTACTGTCAAATGTAACAACAGTTTTGCAAGAAAATTTAAATAGTTTGATAGTTTTTGTGGTTAGAAAAAAAATAATATTTGAAGTGTAACATAGTGTTACAATTGAGAAAAAAAATGTTACATTTATTTATTATAAAATGTAACATTGGTTTAGTTTTGTCAATGTTATGTTATTTTTTTAAAAAAGAAAAGTGTTACATTTAAAAAAGAGAGCGTTACATTCTTTTATAAAAAATGTTACATTCATTTATTATAAAATGTGACATTAGTTTAGTTATCAATCTTATGTTATCTTTAATCCATTGCAGCAAAATTGTGATATATTTTAAAAAAATGTTACATTTGAAAAGAAAAAAAAGGAGACCCGCTCCACTTTATATAGACTTACTTTTTTTTTTTTTTTCTCCTGAAGCATTTCATATAGACTTACTATAGATATTAGATAGGTCCCATACTGTATTGGCTTTAACGGTTTAACCGTTAAACCAACTGAAACTCACAGTAACACTATTGAAGTATAAATTAGTTTAGTATATAAAAATTGACTATGAGTTTCGTTGGTGAAACTATGCCGACAACATCACGATAAACCACATTTCTCCCGAAAATGAATATTTGAAATTACTTTCAATCAAAAGTAATTGTGGAAATTTATTTTCAACCCGGATTACTTTTTTCCTAATCGAGTATTGAAAGGAATTACCCTAACAGGCCGCCTATCAGGTGGACCGGGCATAATTAAGGCTGTCCCACGAATGGGCCTAGCGCTTGAGCCCAACTCGTCCACCGATCTGGGATGGAGGTCAAGAAGAATCTGTTGAGAGTAATCAAAAACCAACTCGCCTGTCAAGCCGTTTCAGCTCGTGTAATGCACCGAGCTAGGGGCACCGACCTAAGGACAAGGAAAGTTACCGTCAATCAGGTTGTTGGTCCAGCTCGTGACGACCAACCAGTCGAGGTTTCCAGAAGAGCCCAGTGACCGTTCCCTTCTGCTTGGGCCCGGCCCACTAAGGCTAGTTGGGCTTCAGTTCTCAACTCAAAACCCTACTATGGATAAGGATGACTTGAGTGACTTCAGACAAGGACAAAGCTGACCTCATCCTATCCATAACTTGGAGAGAAGGCCAGTCTCCTATAAGAGGGGGGTCCATCATCTATTCTGCAGGTTGACTCACTCATTTTTTACTCTCAACATTTCATTCTTGAGCAGACTGATTTACTCTCACGCCGGAGGGTCTTCGCCGGTGCAACCCCGGCTAAGCTCACGGTGTTCATTTTGCAGGTCTTAACTAGCATTCTGGGTATCCAAACCACTGATCCGGCCTTTGATCACATTTTGTGCATGATCAAGTATAATGTGACCGACTAATTGTATTTCACTTTACTTTCAAATATTCAAATATGATTTTATATACTATTTATATAATATCGCTTTCTTTATCATGATCGATTTATTGCAATAAGAAAGAGAGATGATAGTTTAAGCAATTGGATTGAAGGGGGTATATTATTAGTATTGAGGAGAGAAATGGAACATTAATTAGTCTATAGTTTCATTGCCTCATTGGACATGTCAAACGTTTTAAATTTACATTATATGTTTTAAAAATTTAATAATTTTTAAACACTATTTTAGAATATATTTTTCTCATTTTTTAAAGATAAAATAAAAATAAAAATAAGACTATCATTTTGAGACGTATGTGTTTGGATGAGGACACTTGCCTCAATCGTTTTCCCTTTAGAATGAAGAAAAAAAACTCCATAAGTCCATATCATATACTAGTAAAAGGTCTTAAATTCACATAATTAGCATTAAAATTTTACTCCCTCCGTCTCAAAATAGATGTCGTTTCAACTAGGGATGGCCAAACGGACCGGAACCGGACCGGAACCGGAAAACCGGACCGGAACCGGACCGGAAAAGCCCGGAACCGGAGCAAACCGGGGAGGAAACCGGAACCGGACGAACCGGAACCGCAAGGCATGCGGGCCGGTTCAGGGTCACATATATGCCGAACCGGACCGGAACCGGAACCGGAACCGTACCGAAAATCCCTTATTTTTCAATAATTTTAAAGGAGAAGACCGGAACCGGACCGGAACCGTACCGGAACCGGACCGAACCGGAACCGTATTGTGCCAAACCGGAACCGGAACCGGGGTAAGTGCGGGCCGGTTAAGGGTCACCCATTTGACGAACCGGAACCGGGCCCGGAACCGGTTTTGGTCATCCCTAGTTTCAACCACTTCACACATATTAAGAAATACAATTAATGTATGTGAAAAAGTCTTACATACCCTAAAGTAATTCAATTATCTAGGCAATTAAATAACTTTTTAAGAGATAGTCCACTATCATTAATAAGGGTAGAGTTGGTATACAACAACAAAATAGCCTTGAAAATAGTAAAACGACATGTATTTTGAGACAAAAAATAACTCTCAAAACGACATCTATTTTGAGACGGAGGGAGTAGAAGGTGTGTGCCCACATATATTTAATGGTGGAAGACTAAAAAATAATTCGTCCCATGTGGTCTACACATTAGACAACGTGCTAGTGACTTGGTGTGGTATACGTATGCCCAAACACATACTCCACCTGCTCTATGTTTTAAAGGATGTTGTCAATATTAGTTTTTATTTGCTCCAACATACATATGTTTATTTACAATAAATGAAAATTAAATAACTTAATCAATTAATTAAAGCTAGTTACTTCTTTAGTGAAGCCACTGATTTTTTACCTATTTTTTTTTTTTGTGTCATTTTCATGTTATTTCTCGATTTTATCGCGTGTTTTTTTTTTTTTTTTTTTAACTACAATTCATGGGGGTGTGGACAAAAAACAAATACACATTTTTTTGTTTTTGGTAATAGACGTTGTTCGACAGCCTCAAGGTTTTATCACCGTACGCTTAGATCATATGGTAAAAGGTGTTTTACTTTAAAATGCAATTGGTTTATTTAATCACCTTACACATTAAGTTAACATTGCTAATTGAGGCATTTGGCTACGCTCAAGCATATGATTCGAGCCCCAACACAAACACAATGTGTAAGGTGACCAAATAAACCAATTGCATTTTGTAATCGCTACCATGTTAAATATACTTTAAATATAATGAAGCGCTCTTGTGACGGATGGAGTAGGTTATGAGACGCTTTCTAGGAAATGACTAGCTGAGATCAAGGCTCTATCTATAAGCACATATTTTCTTCTCAAAAGTTGCGGCCCAAAAAGAGTCTCGTCGTCTACCTCAAGATTGATGGTCAGAGCATTGCAACTCATCGGTCGCATGAGCAGTAGTTTGTATTGCATATAATATTTTTCAGCAGCGTTGCAGTTGACTTGTTAACCATTTTACATATTAAACATTTATAAATTAGCACAAATACTACTTCATTTTAGAAAATGAAGCTACTTATTTTGGAATTGACGACAAGAAATCCCAAGACGGGTGGGACGGAGGGAATAGTGAATATTCTTATCTTAACCTGGATGTATTGACAAGTCGTGCAGTGCAGTCCAGGTGGTACTGGGGTGCAACATGTGAGCCACTCTCCAACTATATACTCTGTCAGTGGGTGAAGATATGTGAAGAAGAATGTTAGTAGCATTCTTGGCATCCTGGGTCATCTCCATACTCATTCATCTTCCATTTATTAATTTTTCATATTTATTTTTAATACACTAATTAATTATATAATGTACGTAATTCCCAATTCTGAGCCACATTAAAAATAAAAAAAAAAAAAAAATCATATATTTTGGTGTGTCGGTACGTACATTTTTATCTCTATCACATTCAGAAAAAGGGAGGGAGCAGCAAGTAGTAAGTGGGGCCATCAAAGAGAAACAAGTTACATCTAAAAAAAGCAAGGGGCACATGGTTTATATCATAGACTTTGTAGACTAATATATTAAAGTCTGATCAATCCATTTGATGTTGCTGCTTTATTATTTAGAGAAGATAGTGGTTTTCTATCCAATCTTTCAACACAACTCAACATATTGTCAACATTACTGGTCCATCTCAAGTCCCACTTGACTTTAAAATAAATCTTAAAAAGCACACAATTAAAAATTTTGACTTTTGAACGTGGACTCTTAACGTGGAACGGAGGGAGTGTAATATATGCACTCTATGTTCTGAAGTTAGTCCCGTATCGCCACCAAGAGGTGGAGATCTTAAAAAAGAAAAGGACATAAATCAAGTCCAGTAGTACTATGGAACAAGCTACTCTTGAAATTGTTGGAATTTAGGGCTGTTTGATATCAATATGTATATAAGCCACACCAGTCTGAGTTCAACATGTTTTGATGTGTAAGAACATGATCTCATGTAACTTTCGGTTCTATCATACAGGGATAACTTTTACGGAAATTAAATTCCTAGGAAACTAGGTTCAATTTGGGGAAACAGAAAATGTTCAACTCTGTATACACTTTATAGGGTGAAAATAACAACAAGTATCAGTGAACCCAAGAGAAAATGCTATGACTAATGGCATGTCTACAATATAGCTAGTCACAAGTCTCAAGAGTTATCGCCCATAGAAGGAAAAGTGCCATGAAATTGAAGCCACTCTTCAGGTGGTAGAGGTGTTACAAATTTCACATAAAACCAGATTATGTCTTTTTCATGGATGTTGGACCTAAAACAGTAATTGAACAACTAAGTTTCTAACAATGAAGACTTAAGTAGGTGATGATTGTACCTTTGAGATAGAAGAAATTCCCAGAATCCGAATCTAAGTAGATAAGCATATCTTCTTGTTGGAATCACAATTCTTCCACCAGTCATGAAGCCTTAACTTCAGGTAGGTCTTTCTGTTTTCATTCCAAAGTTCAAAGTGAAACATGCATCTGGTTGCAGCAAATGAACTTCACGCATTCCTGACATCAACCATACTGTGCGCGGGTGTTTTTCTCAAACCAGTTTTATTTATCATATCTCTCACATTCTCCGCGTCTTCCCACCTTCCAACAGCAGCATATATTTTCCCCATCAAAACATAATTCCCCGTGTTATCTGGCTCGAGCTCAAATAGCCACTTAGCAGCCACTTCTCCTAGTTCTACATTCTCATGTATCACACAGGCACCCAATAATGCACCCCATATAGCATGTGTAGGTTGAGAAGGCATCGTTGTGATTAGCTCATAAGCTTCCTCAAGTTTGCCAGCACGACCAAGAAGATCGACAATACATGTGTAGTGATCAGGACCTGGGCTTGCGTTACGACTTTTAAGCATGAACTTGAATAAACTCAAACCCTCATCCACCAAACCTGCATGGCTACAACCGTGCAGAACAGAAGTAAAGGTGACTTCATTTGGTTCCACTCCAGATTGAACCATATGATTGAAAAGCGAAAGAGCTGTCTCACCGTGCCCATGCTTCCCATAACCAGCAATAATTACACTCCATAATATAATATCCTTGTCCTTCGAAGGAATCATATCAAAGGTCATGTGAGCGTGTTCTAAATTTCCACACTTCGAGTATATATCAACCAAGCCAGTGGCAACATCAGCTTTCTGAAGAAACCCTGATCTTATTAGGTAACTATGAAAATTCGTTGCTTGTTGTAGATCAGCTATGGCACCATATGCAGGAAGAAGGCTCTTCAAGGTGGCATCATCTGGTTGTACTGCTCTCAATCTCATATCTTTAAATAGTACTATGGCTTCTCTTGCGAGCCCATTATGGATGCACCCGGAAAGGATTGCGTTCCATGGGACTGTTCTTTCTTTTGATGTTCTCGAAAACACCTTGAAGCTATGCTTCACAACATTGCATTTTGCATACATTCCAATCAATGCAGTCTCCACGTTTACATCAGATTCAAGTTTTTGTTTCATTGCCCAAGCATGCATACACTTGCCATGCTTCAAATACCGCAAATCACCACAAGCTGAAAGAAGAGATGCCAAAGTTACCGCATTAGGCCTTACACCTTCAACCTGCATTACTGGACAAAGCCCTATTGCACTTCGTGCATCACCATTCAAAATGTACCCATTCACCATTGAAGTCCAGGTCACCACATCTCTCTCACTCATCCTATCAAATACATCTCGTGCTTCATCCATTTTGCCACATTTTACATACATATCCACTAATGCATTCCGAGCAGATACCTTATCCCCCAAACCCTTCTTCTGCACTAACTCATGAACCTCTCTTCCTACCTTCAACTCCTTCAAATACCCGCAAGCAGGCAGTACTGAAACCACTGTAGCACAATCAATCTCCACCCCTTCATCCACCATTCTCTGAAAAACCTTCACAGACTCAATGGCACTATCATTTCTATAATAGCCACTTATCATAGTGTTCCAAGAAACCGCAGTTCTCTCACACATTGCATCGAAAACCCGGGCAGCCGCCTCCTTTTCGCCCCAATTCATGTACATTGCCAGCAAGGAATTCCCAATAAAAACATCCGAAACAAATCCATTGATCATGATTAACCCATGAATTAAAGCACCAAACCGAGCAAACAACAAGTCTCCACACGCCTTAATAGCAAAAGGGTATGTCAAATTGTTCGGCTGAGGATGACCCGAGTTCAGCATCTCAGAAAAAATCTGGAGTGCATTATAGGAAAACCCTTTTTCAGTATACAGCTTTATAAGTGTATTACATGAGCGTAAAGTTTTCTTGGGCATTCTATCGAACAGTTTGCGCGCATTGACAATATGACCGCACAGCGCATAAGACGAGGTGAGGAGAGAGGGGATGTAGGGGTAATCATTGCAAGAGAGGATGCCTGATCTGACGATGCGTCCATGGAGTTGCTTGGTGCTTGCGAGAGATTTGTTTGCGGCGTAATGGTAAAGAAGTGCCTCGTACTGCGCGACCGTGAAGGCGGCGGTGGTGGCGGGGGCGAGGAGCTCCCTGATTCTGAGTAGAGCCTGTGGTGGGCCATTCATGAATTCGCTGATTTCTTCTAACTTGGCATATTGCTGTTCGGTCGTTTTTATGGTTTGATTTCTGGGCTCCTAAACATGCTCAACTGTTATATCCTCAATCTATCCGTGCGCCACATTCCAAACACCCGTTGCATCACAGTAATGTAGTATTTAAACTACGGAGGTATTCATTAATTTTACGGGCGTGCATTGGTAAGAAAATTTGGTTTATAAATTTTGAAACGGGTCATTTTACTCTTAAAATTGACAAATTTACTCCTATAACTATCATACGGCTTCTTTTCTTCTTTTTTTTTTCCCTCATACCACACGGCTCCGTTAGCTAAAACTGTAAAAAAAAAATCCTTATTGTTAGGAAAAATATAGTTGCAAGTGAGAAGGATCACAACGTTTTAGTGGCTATTAGCACGAGGTTGGGACTTGGGATCAAAATAGTAGTAGCAAGTACAGAAGGATCAAAAATATATTGGAAAGAAGAACATTTTGTAGAAATCTTCAAGAGATATAATTATGAAATCTACAAGGTCATAATACATTCAAGAAGCTGATGCGCCATCCGAGTCAAAATCAGGTGTTAACCAAATACTACAAAATAAATAAGGGTCAATCTCTACTCTTAATAGCTTCCTCATCAGTTCAAACCAATAACAAAAAAAAATTTGCAAATACATAACAAAAAACTTGGCATAACTAATCCCTAACACATTCCCTGGTGCTAATTTATAGCCTATTTTCTCAAAGGTTGCTTCTTGTTCATCAAATCAGCTCGAGCCTCCATTTTCACAGGCAATGGTGCTGTGAATACAAAGCCATTGTCATCTTCATCTTTATCATCACCACTCAATTCAGTGGACTCCGTTTCTTCTGTGCCCTCTTCTTCATGATCTTTGTCCTGTGTCTCTTTTGGAGAAACCCGAATTTCTTCAACTTCTTTACAGAGATTGTTCATAAGCTCTCTCTCCCCGTCAGCTAAATCACTCTCATCAATGCTGTCACTGTCCCCGCTCGAACCTGGTCCATTGCTACTTCTGACGATCCTATAAACATCCCCATTCTCCACAAATCTGACATTTTTCTTCACCTTGGGTTGAACTTGAACCTTAGCCCCATCTTGCCTCTTCATCAGTCCACCAACTCTATGTTGAGAAACACTGTGGTTTCCATTAATGGATAAACCTTTGTTTCTAACTCCAACCTTTTCCTCTTCTTCCTCCTCCTCCTCCTCCTCCTCCTCATAAACCCTAGAAAGCTCTTCAATCTTTTGCACTCGATTTCTGAGTTTTTCCAGCACTTTATGCTCATCGCCACCCGAACCCTTACAATCAGCTGTCTTTTTTCTATGATCACCTAATGAAACCCTAGATTTGAAACCATTTTTATCGAATCCAACATTCTTCACTGATCTTCTTGAATAAAGCACATGCCTTTCCAAAGAAACATCATCTATGAACTCCAGGAATCGAATCAATTCACGACTAATGGACCTTTTCCCATCTCTAATCATCGGATCACCACCCTGCATAGTTAAAACCCAAATCAGATCTCCAGCCAATTTGTATCACCCGTTAAGCTTTAAAGACTAACAATTAATATAACGGATTCATACCTGAATAGATTCGAGTTTGATGAGCAAACCCATGGTTTCATGAGACAAAGCATGATAATCGAAGTGGGTGCTGTCGGAAATCGAGGATTTGAGAATGCTGAGAGCAGACTTGATAAAAGCTAGGTCTTTGAGCTGACGGAGGGTTCTTGATCTGCGAATCAGGAAGGCTCTGAAGTGGTTTTGGATGATGCGGGCTGCAGCATCGCGGAGAGAGAAATGAGCAGGAGAGTGGCGGCGGAGGGAGGACTCAAGGACAGCGATCCGGCGGAGGAGGGAGGAGATAATGGGGAGTGCTTGCTCTTCTTCTTCATCAGATTCTTGACGCCGATAATTTCGGGAATGTTTCTTGTGTTTATGAATCTGGGGTGGGTGGTATTCCGTCTGGTGGGTGAAGGGTGGATTGGGATGGGGTTGGGGGTGAGGTGAAGGAGGGTGGTGGTGGAGGAGGAGGAGGTGGGAGGCGATGGAATGGAGAAACGGATCAGCTGGTGGCGGTGGAGAATAGTGAGAAGAGGTGCAATTGCAGCGGCAGCAGTTAGGGTCGGTGACTGGCGGTGGGTGGTGGCAAGGGTGGTGGTGAGATGCCATTTTGAGGGTGGAAAGTGGGTTGAAAAGAGATGCGGCTGAAACTGAGAGCTTTTAATTTTTGAGGGTTTTGTTTGTTTGTCTGTTTTGTTTAGGGTTCTGCCGGACAAAACATGTTCTTGTAGGTACAACCGTTGAAGCAATGAGTATGACAAGACAATGCGGAGATGGTTTGGCAGGAGGGTTTATTGCTCAATGGAGAAAAACATTACTCCCTCCGTCCCATAAAGTTATGTGGACAAATTTCTTTTTGGGTGTCTCAATGATAAGTTACATTTTTTTAAATGTCAAAAAATCTTACTATTCCTTTAACTCATTTTTTCCTCATACTTTACTTTTACACTCACAACACCAATCAACCTACTATTCTCTATTACAATTTCTTTTTCCTACTTTACTTTTCATACTCACAACAACTGTGATATCCCCCATCCCAGATCGAAAATATGTGGGAATTGAGTGTGTTATATAGAAGGCTCATACACTCCTACTAAGCATCAAATCATCCATTGGACCTTTGGAGGCCTGTGATGGGTTGTGGTTGACCCAATTGAGGAGATGTTTGGTGGGCTAGTGTATGGTACCTATGTGGCGGGTCGAGTCTGAGGACTCGGGTCGTTACAAATGGTATCAGAGCGGAACCCCAGCCTTAAGGCTTGCGAACTAGCCCGGGGGTACGATCTGGGTATTGATTGACCTTGCCAGGGACGGCAAGGGTTTGAGTGGGGGAGATTGTGATATCCCCCATCCCACATCGGAAATATGTGGGAATTGAGTGTGCTATATAGAAGGCCCATACACTCCTACTAAGCATCAAATCATCCATTGGAACTTTGGAGGCATGTGATGGGCTGTGGTTGACCGAATTGAGGAGATGCTTGGTGGGCTAGTGTATTGAGTGTGCTATATAGAAGGCCCATACACTCCTACTAAGCATCAAATCATCCATTGGACCTTTGGAGGCCTGTGATGGGCTGTGGTTGACCGAATTGAGGAGATGCGTGGTGGGCTAGTGTATGGTACCTATGTGGCGGGTCGGGTCTGCGGACTCGGGTCGTTACATAATAACAGCGTGAATGGAAACGGACAAGTGGATCCGAACATGGTGAATTTCTTTCAGACGCTCACTCAGACATTAGCAGGGATAGGGGGCATTAACCTAGAAGCCGATTTCATCGAACTAGACATGTCAGAGTTCGACGTGATATTAGGGATGGATTGGTTGTCCTTACATCGGGCAAATGTGAACTGTCACGAGAAGGTAATGACGTTTCTAGGAGAAAAGTGTAGTTTCACGGGGACGAAACCGAGGAAGCAAGTGAATCTGATCTCGGTGATGAAAGCTCGCAAACTAATCAGAAGGGTTGTGAAGGATTTTTGGCGCACATAAGTAAGACGGAAGGAAAAGGAGTAACTATAGGGTCGCTCGAAGTAGTTAATGAATTCCAAGACGTATTTCCGGAAGAGCTGCCGGGAGTACCACCTGTTAGAGAAGTGGAATTCACGATTGACATAGCACCGGAGACGGCACCTATCTCGAGGGCACCGTACAGAATGGCTCCGACGGAATTAAAGGAGTTGAAAGAACAACTGCAGGAATTACTGGACAAAGGGCTAATTAGACCGAGTGTATCTCCATGGGGTGCACCAGTACTATTTGTGAAGAAGAAGGATGGGTCGATGAGGCTATGTATCGACTATCGTGAGTTGAACAAAGTGACTGTGAGAAATCAGTACCCATTACCGAGAATTGATGACTTATTTGACCAATTGAGAGGAGCTTGTTACTTTTCTAAGATTGATCTTAGGTCAGGATATCATCAGTTAAGGGTCAGGGATGTGGATGTAGCAAAGACCGCGTTTAGAACGAGATACGGACATTATGAATTCGTTGTGATGCCTTTCGGTCTAACGAACGCACCAGCTGCTTTTATGGAGTTGATGAATAGGATATTTCAAGAATACCTAGACAAGTGTGTGATAGTATTTATTGATGACATCCTAGTATACTCTAAGTCTAAAGAAGAACATGCTAAGCACTTGAGACTAGTGCTAGGGATTTTGAGGAAACAGAGACTGTATGCCAAATTTACGAAGTGTGAATTTTGGTTGGAAAGGGTGGCTTTCTTGGGACACATAGTATCAAGAGAGGGGATTTCAATTGACCCGACTAAAATAGAAGCCATAATGGATTGGGAGCGCCCAACTACGGTGACGGAAATAAGAAGCTTTTTGAGTTTAGCCGGTTACTACCGCAAGTTTGTGGAAGGATTTTCTAAATTATTTGGACCGATGACGAGATTGACTCAAAAGGGAGTCAAGTTCGTATGGACAGAAGAATGTGAGAAGAGTTTCCAGGAGTTGAAAAGTAGATTGGTGTCCGCACCAGTACTAGCCGTACCGACTGGATCCGAAAGCTTTGTAATATATAGCGATGCCTCATTGAAGGGATTAGGTTGTGTACTGATGCAGAATGACAAGGTGATAGCATATGCATCGAGGCAACTAAAGATACATGAGAGGACCATACAGACACTAGAAGACATGCTGAGGGCAACATCGTTGGATTGGCCTAATGCGTGGGATGAGCATCTACCATTGGTCGAATTCGCATATAACAACAACTTCCATGCGAGTATTGGGATGGCACCGTACGAAGCGTTGTATGGGAGGAAGTGCAGATCGCCAACTTGTTGGGACGAGGTTGGTGAGAGGAAGTTAGGTGGACCGGAGATCGTGCAAATTACCGCCGACAAAGTACAACAGATTCGAAAGTGGTTACAGACTGCACAAAGCCGACAGAAATCCTATGCTGATAATAGGAGGAGGGAATTAGAGTTCCAACCGGGGGATCGCGTATTCTTAAAGATCTCGCCAACGAAAGGGATTATGCGGTTCGGAATCAAAGGTAAATTGAGTCCACGATATGTGGGACCCTTCGAGATACTCGATAAGATCGGAGAGGTGGCGTATAGGTTGGCATTACCACCTGTGCTGTCTGGAGTGCACAATGTATTTCACATCTCCATGCTGAGGAAGTATGTACACGATCCAAGTCACGTGATCGAGTATAAGCAATTAAGAGTTCGGGCGGATTTGACATACGACGAACGACCTATCAAGATAGTCGACAAGAAGGACGAGGTAGTGAGGAAACGCACCATTCCATATGTGAAAGTACAATGGAGTAATCACACAGAGAGGGAAGCGACGTGGGAGCTGGAAAGCGAAATGCGCGAATTGTACCCAGACATCTTCTCAGAGTAAGGTACGTCTAAGTTTGAGGACAAACTTCTTTTAAGGGGGTAAAGATATAAAGACCCGGAAAAAAAAATTATAACTGTGAACAATAAATGATAACTATAATTAATGGACTCATTAAAGAAGTGGATTAAATAGTTAGAGAGTGGGCCAAGTGTAAGGAGCTCAAGTTTGGGTTGGCCCGAATACAATTAAATAAACCCAAGCCCAGTTAACAATTACCCAAAGTATAAAATCTTGAGTAGTGAAATTTTAGGTTTTATTTGTATTGATCAAACAACACAACCACAAAAACCCTAATCCCCATACTAGGTGTCACGACCCGAAAACTAGGCTCTATTTTATTAGTAATAAATAATTATTATTTATTTATTTGCTTATTTATTATTTAAATTATTATTTATTTAATAATTTATGTGTGCATTTTATGCGTTATATTAATTTATGCCTAGCATTTTATTTGGGTCATTTGTGCTAGTGTAGAAGTGTTGAGTCATATTTGTTAGTGGGGAGTTTATTTGAAAGGGGTAGTATTGGGGGGAGGGGCCTAAGTGTAACATTTTAAAAATAATTCTCCTACTCCCTCCCTACTCCCTCTCTTCTCCCTCACCTCCCTACTCTTTCACCCTCACTTTCACTCATCTCTCCCAGCACAACTCTCTCTGTCGCGCCCCGACCCGTGGTCCTACTTGGCCCCACGTCCGGGACACGCACGGAAGACGTCACAAACATTTTTAAGAATTTTTTTCGAAATATACTTTCATAAAAAGTCTTATATGACTAAACAACATTTATTAGACTTGACTACAAGTCACAAAACAAACTTTCTCAAATGAGTACTTAGCCACTTGGCTATAACAAACTTTACTTATAAAATTTACAAACACGAACACCTACTAAAAGAGATGATACAAATAACTGAGTCACGGGTACACTACCCTAAAGGTATTACATTTACATAATGTATCCTTTATACACATCACTTCCCAAAAGTCTTACCAAAGATCTCTTTACCGACGTCCTCCCTGTGCTGTGACCTATTCCCTGGACTCCTTCTTATCTAAAACGGTAAACAAATAAGGGGTGAGAATAAATCTCAGTAAGTTACTAAAATGCAACTACATTACATGCTATTATGAGAAACATAAAGGAACAATACCACAAATGATCATATAGCATATAGCACATAATATGAGAGGCTCTCTATCGCCAACCGTCCCATACCGGTTGGAAATAACGACCAACTCATCATACAACACATAAAGCGGAAATAAACACTCATACGTGGATACTGAGCCAAGGTTCTCAAACCAAACAATAGCCATCTGAGAGGCATCAACTGAGCAGCATCGAAGAGCTGAGACGGGTTCCGAAACCAAACAACAACAACAACAACAACAACAACAACAACGGGGAAAATGACACAAAGTCATAACCCAAAGTGCCCAACCTTTGGCCTAAGGAAGGGGGTTAAAAATGGGAAACCAATGATAGGAGCCTTATAATGTACTTGGCTCGAGAGACCATTATAATCCCTATCACTGCCCAACACACACAAAAGTACCAGCTGGACTTTACACGCAAGCACCATATAGAAATACTTGCTTAAACAACAATCAGGGACAATGATTCCAATGTAGGGAACCATGCCAAACACATCAAGAAGATGAACCATTCAACACATTTACAGAATGTTCAACAATGCTCACTTAATCAATTACTCACATTTCACAACACTTGTGTTCACAAAGGAACCAATTCTACCACTTTAGTGATCCACAACAATCATCTAACTACTTTAGGACACTACCCAAAAACTAGACCAAGATTGACCTTTAAATCCCTTGGTTTGGAAACTCTAAACTTTTCAGATGACTGGGCGGTCGCCCAAACAGGGCTGTGCGGCCGCCCAAAATACTCTGTCCCAAGAGTAAAACCTTTCAGATAGATGTGCGGCCGCACGCCCTTTTTGGGCGGCCGCCCACATCACCTGGCAGACCAAAACTTAACCAAAGTTCACTCCTTTCATTTCACAACCCAAAATTACTTGTACTTGTAACACTTAACATTTGCAACTAATACAAAGACTACAAATTCAGTCTTTAAACAATTCTAACACCCAACAAGAACCATTTCCATACTACTCCTTCTGCCCCAAATTTACAAGTATAAATAAAACATACCCAAAACATTATTTCACAACCTACTAAGCATATATAACATGTTTATATCCATTTTATTAGGTACAACAACATTACTATACTTTCACAATACTACAACACCCATTTGTATTAACATTTCCCACATGCAACAACTTATTACTACTCCCTCCGTTTCACAAGTATCATTATAATTTTTAATATACCAATATACCCACTTTAGGATACTTTCACTTCTTTCCCCGTCCCATAAGTAATAGTATAATTTTATAATACATTTATTTAACATTTAACTAAAGATATTATTTTACCGTCCCACGAGTAGGAGTATAACATATAAAGCATATATAATGTTGCATCATCTCATACTCCCCCAAAACCAAAACTACTATACCCATTTCCCACAAATAACAAGTCTATAACAAGTTTTACTACTCCCTCTGTCTCAAAATTACAAGTATATAAAAAGTATACTAAAACATCTTTTTTCAACATATTAAGCATATAAAGCATGTTTATGACCATTTTAACATTTAAAGGGGGGATTAGTAACTTACCTATTTTTCCGGAAAAAGTGTCAAGAAAAATAATATTGATCGGTAGAAAGAATCTATTCAACACCCTTATATATAATTAGATTTGAAAATGGAGTTATAGATTAAAATAGGGAAAATTAACAAAACAAAATCTTACCTTTTCTTTCTTTCTCCAACAATGGCAATTCTCAGGGAAACTTGATTTGGGAAAGAGGTGGTGAATGTGTGTGTGTGTGTATGTGAGACGCAGGGAGAGGGAGGGGGTTATAAGGATGGGTTTTACTATTTTCAATTTTCACAAATAAATCACCCATTTTTCCCCTTTTCGCAATTAAGCCCCTAAAGTTACTTAATTCCCTCAACTCTTTAACAACTAAATTATTGGCCCATAAAATTCCACTACCCAACTTAACTATCAAAACAAATGTTACTACTACTACTAACATTTTAACTAACACAAATAATAAATTAAGATATGCAACTCATAAAATATGATGCAACACAAATTTTAAATTAAAATCCTCAAAATATATAAAATAAGTATAAAATAAATAAAACGGATTTTTGGGGTCGTTACACTCTCTCTCTCTCCATTTGTGGGTAAGTTTTTCTCTCTTCCTTCTCTCTTCATTTTCTTCCTCTTCCTCTCATTATCTCTCATTTCTCATAACTTGAAACTTGTTTAGATCGTCGATAGGATCGTAGGAAGCCAAAAATATTTGAAATCCATCATCTTTGAGAAATCTCAAGTAAGTTGCTTTTCCCCCATTTATGCTAAAAATGTTCATCCTATGCTTAGATGATACTATGATTACCATTTATTGCTTCTTTGGTTGATTTTGAGATGATTTACATTTTTATTCATTTTTGTGAAATTTGGTATTTGAATCTTGTGTTGGGTTTTAGATGTTGTTAGTTAGCCCCTTTGCAAGTCTATAAGTTGTTTTGGTTCATAGTTGTGTATATTGTAAGTCTTGGTTCCAAGTATTTGTGAAATGGTGAAGATTTGGGTTTGGTTTGAGTTTTGGATTGAAAATGGTAGAAACCCAGATTTTTGGCCGGAATTTGCCTTTCCGGGCAAGGAGGCGCGCGCACCCTCCCATAGGAAGCGCGCGCACCCTTATGCCCCTCTTGAACAAAAGACCTTCTGTTTCAAGGAGGCGCGCGCACCCTATCCTCCTCCAAGATTGATTTTCCTACTGATCAAGGAGGCGCGCGCACCCTCCCCTAGGAGGCGCGCGCACCCTCTCCCCTGTTGTGAAATTTATTTCCCTTTTTGTCCAATCTTTCGTGGACCATATCTTGTTCATCCGGACTCCGTTTTAGGCGTATAAATTATCGTTTTAAAGCTCTCCTTGAGATCTTCGAGATGAGTGAGTAGTTTTGGTTGTGTTCTTGAGTTAACTGGATCCTTTGTGATTGAACGTGATATGGGAATTGTGTTATCATGGTTGAGTTTATTGGAACACCTTACTGGTGTGTTGTTGGTTCATTTCATCTTATTGGTGATCACTTTGTTTGGTTCCCTACTTTGGAATCCTTGGTTGTTTATTTGAGCTAGTATTTTATTACTTAGCCCTTACTTGAAAGTCCAGCTGGTATTTGTGGTTGTGTCGGGCGATGTGAGATATTGTGATGGCACCGGCCAAGTCCATTATGGTGTCGACCATTGTTTTGCCCTTATTTTCCTCTTCCAGATCGGCCTTGGTTGAGACGTTTGGAGCATGATTTTGTGGCATGGCTCCCGCCCTTTGTGGCACATTATTTGGTTATTGGTTCCGGTACCGGAGATTTCTCTTCGGCTTTCATGCTATTATGAAGATGATGACTTGTTGATTATTGAAGCTGCGCAGCGACCTTTATTTAGTTCTATCCGTTGGAAAACCTTGGCTATATCCTTTGTTATGTGTTTATTTCCGCTGCTATCTGGTATATGATAATTGCTATGTGTTATGTGATTTATTATTGATTATTGCATCATAGCATGTCATGTAGTTGCATTAGTAACTTATTGAGATTTATCTCACCCCCTTTTCCTTTGTCTTTGTTTTTCCTTAAACCCCCCCCAGGTGGAAAGGATTAGACTCGCTGATCACGAGACAGGACGTCGCGAGGGTTGAGCTTTTGGGGCAAGTGTATATTGGTGGGTTTACATTATATAAATGTGTAACTCTTTTGGGGATAGTTGTACCACACTTTGACGTCAATAAGATTTGAATATTTTATTATTTTGTAGTGTGAGCTTATGGGTCTTACACTAGTACATTGTCGTTGTTAAATTGTTTTCCCAAAACTTTGTGTTACCCTCTTTTGGTATAAAAGGAAAATTTTATCTCCATTATTTTAGAGTTTATTGTTTAAGTCGACGTCCAGCTCGCGATCTCGGGCCCGCGGGGTTCGGGGTCGCGACACTAGGGCAGCCGAACCAACAGGGAGGGGGGAGAAGAATTTCTGCCATTGTTTTTGGAGGTGTAATCCGATTAAATCCAAGGTAATGTCAAACCCTATATTCAAAAATTTATTTCATTGATTTTAGTTGAGTAAAACTTAAACTATGAATGTTCTAAGAGGATGATCATTAGGGTTTGCATGCTAGTGATTGAATAATGAGAGATTAATTGCTAAAAGCTTAGATTCAAAGGCTTTAATAAAAGAATGATCTCCATGTTAGTTTTCATTTTTAAGATTGATTTTGATCATGGTGTGGATGGATTAAAATGTTGTAAAATATAGAATTGAACTAATATGAGATTGAGGTTAATTAGGTTTAACAAAAAGGGAAGAAAAATTATGGATTTTCATCCTAGGTCATTCGGCCGAATGGCCAAAGGAGATGGGGAAAATTCTTTTTGTTGATTTTAATGATTATTGTTATTGATTGATGAATAAATTAATATTTGGGAATTTTAGAAAAAATCAAAGAACAAGAAAAATTAATCAAATCAATGAATATTGATGAGATAGAACTCGACTATGGTTATGTATATTTTGGTGTTGATTCTTAATTAAAAATGTTAAGAATTGGGACGGAAAAGTTAGTATTTTAGTTAGATTTATAACGGAAATAAAATATAAACTTTAAAAGAGTTGTTGGAAAGTTAGAAAACTAACTTGAAGGAATGTATTATGTACTTGGAAGACCTTGGGAATTAGGGAGTTAACGAAGAGAGGGAAAAATTAAAAGATTCAGTTAGTTTCCTAACGAGAAAGGATTTAACTGAAAAAAATTAAAGTTAGAAGAAATAAAAGAGAAACCCTTGAGGTTAAAGGGGTCTAAGTAGCTAAAAAGAAACTTGGGGTACCCTTACGAACAAAAACCAAAGTCAAGGGACCTTCCTGTAATTAAACTAAAGTTGAAGGACTAATTTACAATTAATCCAAAATTGAAGGACGAATCTGCAATTAATCCAAAGTTGAAGGACTAATTTGCAATTAATCCAAAGTTGAAGGACCAATTTGCAATTAACCCAAAGTTGTGGGACCAAATTGTAATTAAACCAAAGTTGGAGGACTTAATTACAATAACATTAAAGTTAAAGGACTGACACGCAAATCAAAGTCAGAACCCGAAACGTAAGTAAAAGAGTAACGAAATAAAGAAGTAAAAACACATCTCTCAGTTAACCAAGTAGAAGTAGTTAACAATGTTGAGAGATTAAAGTAAACTATTCAATGCCTTGTAGATTCGTACGAGAAGAACTCGGCAGGGAAAAGCAATCAAGGTAAGGGATTACGTTTCTTTTGTCATTGCATTCTTGTTCAATTGGAATTCAGAATTTTATTCTCAGAGTAGCTATCGTTATGGCTAGATAGCATTTGAATGATCCTGCGATAAGTAAAAACGTTATTTGAAGTTATCCCTATTTGGTGATGTCCCCTTTGGTCACTAAATATCATTGAATTGAGACTTGTTATGCATACCTGTACCTTCGTATGCTTTCCTACTCTAGCCCTAGAAGTGAATACTAGTGGCTTGGGACACGTTTTCAGAAAGGAGGCGTGTCGTCCCTGAAAAGGACGATTTATCCTGTAAAGGATATTAGTCTTGAAAGAGACTATCTTAAGTTAAGGGATTGCATGAGTGGTCACATGCCTTCTCTCAGGAACTGTCTGATTACAAGGATAGTTCTCGACCCCGAGCATGTATGTGTGGATACCATACACGTTACAACCCGCACGAATTAGCTTGATGAAGCTAAGTGCATTAACTGTACCTTTGGCATTGAGGTTACAATGTACGTATGGAATTGACGGAAACTTTTATAACACCCTTGAATTGTAGAGCCATAATTCTTAAATGAATTTATCAAGTATGATGTTGATTGTGTCGAATCCCCAGTCGACTTTTCTAAATTAAGATCACCCTATCGTCGAAACTTGATCTTGGAAGTGTTTGTTCTGGTCGTCTCTCCTTAGTAACCGGAGAGGCCGCGTATGAACTTACTGAGCATTCGTTCGCTCACCCCTATTCTATAAATTTTCTTTTCAGGATCAAGGTAGGTGGAGGAGGAGAGTAACAGCAAGGGAAGCGGTGTTTGAAGACTTTATTTGAAATTAAGGACAGTTATTGTTTTAAATTCTTGAGTTGTAAGTACTATTATGGTTGGAATGATGTCCACCAAGACAAGTTTACTTCGTTTTATTGCTTCCGCATTGATGACTGTTTATGATGTAATGAGGGTTTGATTTATGGACCCCACTTCAATTATGGTTAATTAAGGATTTTAGTGCCATTAAATGCTCATTAAATGTATGAAAAGTTAGGGGTGTTACAGTTGGTATCAGAGCAATGGCTTTAGGTCTTATGGGAGGTCCTAAGAGTTGAGACTGATTGAAGACTTAGTGCTTAACGATGATTGGGATCTACTTGGAAGTTTAAATAGAATTACCTCACTCTAGGTAAGATACTAAGAGTGATGAGTGAAAATACGTCCAAAGAAAGGAAGCCTGCTTATGCATAACTACATACTTATTGTGTTTTGCATGTGTACCACTATTGAGGATATCATTTATAAGTATTGACTTAGTTCTTATGGATTGTGTGTAGGCGTATGGCAAGGAGACCAATGAAGTCGGTCAGGCACAGTACAAAGCTCCAACAAGAAGTCAAGGCTAAGGAGAACACCATTAAGCAGTTAACTAAGGAGCTTCGCAAGACTAAGAGAGAGCTTAAGAAGGAGACTCTAGGAGTCGGAAGCCTGCAGAGTGTCATCAAGGGACGTGATGATGACTTAGTGTATGTAGAGGGAAAATTGGCAATACAGATGGAGAAAGTCAGAAGCTTAGAGAGCCATGTGATTAGGGAAAATCGCGAGTGGAACCAGATCAGTGTACAGTTGCTAGATGAGATAAAGCATGGTAATGAGCTGAAGAAAAAGATAGCCGAGCAAGAAGCGTATGAGGAAAAACTTAGGGCTTCAAGCTATCAAATCTGGGCAGAAAAGATAGAATTACGAGAGAAGTATGATCAACTTGAAGCAGCACACGCAAATTGTGGAGTCTAGGACATGAAGATGCTCATAGTTTAATTTTAATTATTTCTGTCAGACAGTTTTAGTACGTTGTTCTATTGGATTTTTGGGACGAAATTCGTATTAATCCTTATTTTATTATACGTGACGGAACTCCGTTTTGGAGAACAAATTTTTAACGAAGTTATGGAATGACGTTTAAATAATTCCTAATTATTGCCCAGTTATTGTAAATTATTAATTACTCAGTGAACAGAGATGTAAGACAAGTTAGACCATCTACAACCCATGGATGAAGGAAGTAACCACGGGAAGAAGTAGAAGCACTAGTAGAACTAGTGAAAAAAAGTTAACTAACTAAGCACAAATAGTTAGCACCCAATAAAGATCAAACTCTAAAGGAAGAGTTTCTTATGAAGTAAGAGAACCAAGTTAATAAGCCCTAAGAAGTAACGTACTGAAACGATTATTAGGGCAAGGGCGCGAGTAAGACCCAAAACACAAGATGTCACACAAACAAGTAAGACGTGACCCTAAATCAAAGTAAGAAGAACCAATAAACCGTAAGAGATACGGAAACGTTATTAAAGTTAGACGAAATTGACTATTAGACCTATTACTGAAATCAAATAAATTTGCAGATGAATACTCGAAGCGGAAATGCCGGTGGAAACAACAACAATGAGAACGGTGGTAATATGTGATATCCCCCATCCCACATCGGAAATATGTGGGAATTGAGTGTGCTATATAGAAGGCTCATACACTCCTACTAAGCATCAAATCATCCATTGGACTTTTGGAGGCCTGTGATGGGCTGTGGTTGACCCAATTGAGGAGATGCTTGGTGGGCTAGTGTATGTTACCTATGTGGCGGGTCGGGTCTACGGACTCGGGTCGTTACAACAACTATCCAATACTATTTTCCCCTTAATTCTTGTGCAAAATCTACTCTGTTTACATAATTATAGGACGGAGGGAGTATGAATTATGACTAACACTCACTTATCTATAAAAATATTATCTCGTATTTTGAAAAATTAAATTGTTTAGTTAAAAAATATCACGTCCTCTTTTTAAAAACATGTTTTTTCTCCATTGAGAAAAACCGATTTTTTTTTTTTTTTTTTAAATTTATCTATTTATTTGTAATGGGGAACAAATATGCTCTCGGTTTCTCTTTAATCTACGAAAATTGTTATTTTGGTTATCATACTTTAATTTACAAGTTTCAAAATGAAAAATGTTTTAATATCTTTTAAATAGTGGGCATACTTGTTATACTCACAACAACTTTTCACTCACTATTTTCTGCCCCACTTTTTCTCTTCCACTCAACTATCTACACTCACAACATATCACCTTTCTAATTACTCCCTCCGTCCCATACTTATTGCTACCAAATGGGAGTGTAAAATACGTTGTAAAAGTAAGTATTGTGAGTGAGTAGGAGAGAGAAAATTAGGGGCGGGTTGGTAGGTATACCGAGTGTATTTTGCTTGTACCGTGTATCAACCAAGTATGATTTGGTACACAAAAATATGTATCAGTACCAACCACAAAAGTCGGTATACCAAGTTTATTGGTACGGTTGGTATTTGGTTGATACGGCTGGTACTCGATATATATACCAAATGTAAATGAAGACAAAAAAATTGCATTTTTTTTTAGACTTTCTTGTCTAGTATAAAAAACACACACATTATAACATAAAAATAGATCTCAAATATAAATTATAAAATCTTGAAACCAAAGAAAAGTTAAACAATTGAAGTCTTGCAAACTAAACAATACATAATATTCACCACGAATCTATTATTCCCAAATACTTGTAGTTTTAGAATACGTATTAAAAAAACAATCAATAAATATCAAATAGACCAAACTACCCTTTAAATATTGCAAGTACCTAGACAATTAGACGGAGTATTATATATGTGTGCGCGTTGTTTATATATATAGATATATTTATATATATAAAGTTGGTACATGATACCAACTAAAATCAATATTGTATACCGTGTACCAACCAATTAGACAAAAATGGTACGGTACTACCTACCCAAAAATTCGGTATACAGAATTCATTATACCAATTATAATTGGTACGGTTGGTATACGAGTTGGTTGGTACGGACGAGTACAATTTGCCACACAAAAAAAATAAGTTAGTGGATAGTTGTTGTGAGGGGATAAGAGAGAAAAAAAGTGAACATTTTGTGCTAAGACTCGTCTTTGTAAATTGAAAAGGGACGGAGGGAGTACCATTTTGTTACTAGTACTCCTTCCGTCCCAGAGTAAGAGTCCTACTTTTCCATTTTGGTACGTCCGAGAGTAAGAGTCTTATTCCTAAAATGGCAAAGAATCTTTACTATTCACCCAACTCATTCTCTCTCCTATTTTACTTTTATACTCACAACACCAATCAATTCACTATTCTCTTCCACTCATTCTCTCTCATACTTTACTTTTACACTCACAACATTTACATCACTTCGAATATTTATTAATAAACGTGCAAATGAGGGGTAAGACTCTTACTTAAGGACGGAAGGAATAGTTCATAATTGTTGACGTGGCTGGACACGTAATCTAATGTCAATGTTATCCGGCCACAGGCGATTTGAACCCCAGCTGCAAATTGTTACTAGTACCGGTGACCAGTGCACATGTCTCTCGGGATTTGATCCCTCTAAACGTGACGATGCAGTAATTTAAGCCATACCATATTCCCCACCTCCCTCACCTGCCTGTAAATTACTCCTCCATTATCAATCTTTACTCCCTCCCTCCCTCCCTTCCACATTGGAGCACTCAATTCTTCACACAGATAGATACAGAAAGCAATGGCGTATTCCGCCGCTTCAATTCGAGGTGATAATTTTTCCCAATGTTCTTCAATCTCACGTTTAATCAATTTCAGTTCCACCAACAAAACCTCCAATCTTTTCTTCACCGGAACCTACGTTTCCCGGAGGCGGCCGACGACGACGACGAAGCGTTCGCTTTCTGTTAAGAGCGTTTCCAGTGAGCCTAAGCCGAAATTGAAGGAATCCGTCACTGACGAAGGTTCGAATCTCTCCGTTTCTCTACTCTGGTATACTGCATTGATGTTTCTATTCACAGATTGATATATTTTGTTCATGGCTTATGCTTTGTATTTAAGTGCCGTTTAATCATTTCCGAGTTTTTATCCCTCCCTCCGATATTAAGTGTGAAGCGTACCAAAATTGCAGCCTTTAAAAATAAGTTTTTTTTTTTTTTTTTTGTTGGACTAAACCTAACTCTGCACTCGAGCTGGGTAGGACCTCAAGGGCGGTAAAGCTCTCCCTATCAAATACAAATGCATTCCCGGGCTCGAACCGGAGACCTATAGTTAAGCTAGAACAACCCCCAACTATTTGACTTAGGCACTTGATGGTAATAAGTAAATAGTTGTAGTGCAATTTTATCACGATACACAAACAATATACTAATAAACAAAATGTTTCTTTTAAATCACATTTTTCAAAAAGATTGACAAGTCAAAAATTACACTTTTTATTGGGGGTGGGGGAATAGTTTTCAAATGAATGAGCCTTTAGTATTGGAGGAATACGTATAATTTAAAGTACTGATTTGACTGTGATTGATATGATGATTGATGAGCTTCAGGTGATATAAGCTTGTTAAAGCTTGATGCTGCATCTGTTGCCTCGAGTATCAACTACCACGCTGAGTTCACACCGTTATTTTCACCGGAGCGGTTTGACCTCCCTAAAGCATATTTTGCTACTGCACAGAGTGTTCGTGATATGCTCATTGTCAATTGGAATGCAACGTATGACCTATATGAAAGGACGAATGCAAAGCAGGCATACTATTTGTCTATGGAGTTCCTGCAGGTTTGTCAGTTGTATTCACACTTGTTGTTTTACATGCATAATCAAAAGTGGTCATCTTAACCTTTGATTCAAAGTTTGCTTTTACTTTTTCTTTTATTTTCCTGGATATTTAGTACTGTTGCATAATGATGATCTTCTGTCATGTAGGGAAGGGCACTCTTAAATGCCATAGGTAATTTAGAGTTAACCGGTGCTTATGCAGAGGCCTTGAGCAAGCTTGGCCACGATCTGGAGGATGTGGCTTGTCAGGTACTAGTATTCTGCTTGGTGCTTACTTTTCTTTACGAACATATTCATCAAAGGAAAATTGGGCTGTTATGAAGTAAAAGCACAGTTGGATTTTCAAATCTTTATCAATTATCATCCATCATTTCCGTACAACAGATATATCAGTAGGAAAGCTAGAGTTGGTTGAGATGTTGGTTATTATCTCTTAACCTCTTCTATGTGTCTCTAGTTACCAATTTGTTAATTTTTAAGTGTTTGAAATTAAAGAGCTTTGGTTGGTTCTGAAAGAAAGTCGGCATTTCTGGTTAGTAATTGACTAATTGTGTGAGGTGGGATACATGGTGTTCATGTAATGCCAATTCCTTAGAATGTAAAGCCAGGCAATATCATTAGGTTCTAAGTAGAAGTAAGAGCTTCTCGGACCATGGTAAATGTCAATGGTTCCTGCAGAATGGTTTTTGCAGGCATTTGAAAAGTATTGCTATATCACATTGAAATTCAATTTTAGGAGACTGTTAACTATGTCAATTTGAGCTCATGGATGGCAAAGACGAGCAACTGAGTTTCCTCTGACCTTTATTTACCAAAGTAACCAAACCTTGTGCAATGTCCAACATTCTGCCTCCATCTAGAAGCTCTACAGAAGCCACATCAAGCTCCCATACTTTTCTATGCTTCAATTTAGTATTAGGCCCGAATTTTCCCTCTCCAGGTACACTGACCTCATGGTCAATTAATCACAGGAGCCAGATGCTGCTCTTGGAAATGGGGGTCTTGGGCGGCTTGCTTCATGCTTTCTGGACTCTTTGGCTACTTTAGATTATCCTGCATGGGGCTATGGACTCAGATACAAGTATGGCTTGTTTAAGCAACAAATTACAAAAGATGGTCAGGAAGAGGTTGCTGAAAACTGGCTTGAGGTATGCAGTTTCCGCCCTTTCGTTTTCAACCATATCAAACAGTATGACATACAATCTTACATTGAAATTTCAATCAAATATTCCTTCATTGAATACAGTTGGAGCGAAATTGCATAACGTAAACTCTTTCCCCTTTTGGCTAATTTCAGTCTTCTCCTTATATAGATGGGGACTCCCTGGGAGATCGTGAGAAATGACGTCTCATATCCCATAAAATTTTATGGCAAAGTTGTTACAGGGTCGGATGGAAAGAGACGCTGGATTGGCGGAGAAGATATAAAGGCCGTTGCCAGTGATGTCCCAATACCTGGGTATAAAACTAAAACAACAATCAGCCTTCGACTGTGGTCCACTAAAGTTCCACCAGGAGATTTTGATTTGGATGCTTTTAATGCTGGAGATCACAGTAAAGCATGTGAAAGCCAAGCAAATGCCGAAAAGGTTCGTGTATTACATGATAATTTGTAATACTCTTGTTTTAGTTGTGCCTAACTGTTCAGAATTACATAATATTGAATCGCTTGACAATTACATGTAGGGTTAATAACATTTTAGGATCTAAGGTCTTTGCTGCCTGATGTTTCAATTTGGACAATTTGAAGTCCAACTTTACCATTTTGTATTAACAATAGGCTCTACGTTGGAACTTTAACACTCGTAAATGTCTTCCATTATCAGTCTGTTTCTCTCTGTGTCATTGTAATCTCAATTACCATGCTTTATCCTATTTATTCTAATTGCGTATGCGACAAGGATTATCTATTTATCTAAATTACCATGCTTCATCCCCATATCAGATTTGCTACATATTATATCCTGGGGATGAATCGGAGGAAGGAAAAATCCTTCGGTTGAAGCAACAATATACCTTATGCTCAGCTTCACTTCAAGATATCATTGCACGCTTTGAGAGGAGATCTGGCGGGAATGTGAAATGGAAAGAGTTTCCCGAGAAGGTAGCAGTACAGATGAATGATACTCATCCAACACTTTGTATTCCAGAGCTATTGAGGATATTAATAGATTTGAAGGGCATGAGCTGGGAAGATGCTTGGGACATTACACAAAGGTACTTCTGGCATCTAGTCTTATGCATTGTTTAGCTTCCGTCCTTTATTTTTCCTCTGTTTTATATGGACTTAAAAATATATGGAACCATTGCCAACAAGCGACCCAGGGGAAAATATAATTGGTGCACAAATCATAGTACAATACTTCAAATTAATAGCAAAATTGCATCTGACAGGAGTTGAACCTTGTCCTATTCATGGATAATCAAGGATCTTTAATTGAACTACACACACTTGATATTTAATTGGGTGCACTTTTTATAATATTAATATAATCGTAGGTAGTTTATTTTACATTAAACGTTGGAAATTAATTGGGTGCACTTGCACACATTTAATAAGCCTTAGCTTTGCCTCTCCGGCAACAAGTCCTGTTCCTGCCCAGTTAATCAGCAGGGAACAGATCCAGTGGTGATGTACTCGGTATCCCACATTCAGATGTCTTGTTTAGTCTGTATCAATTAGTTTTAGGCAGCAAGCCAGCAACTACTTTTATTTTAGGCCAATATTCCAAATTTCCATTTTCACCAGAGCATTGAGTTATACTATGGTTGAACATCACTTTTTATACAAATTTTGTATAGATTATCTGCCTAGAGAACATCTCTTTCCCGCCCCATGCAGACGAAGGTCGACCCCATACTCCCTCTTAAAGTTTGGCTGTGATCTTCCATTGGTAGTTGGAATTTAAGATAGAAGCCTTCTCTGTGCCCTTACCGGGGCACGTCCTGCTATTCAGCAGGTATACACCCATTGATCACGTCGTATGAAAGGCATTAAAATGAGAAAATGGCTACAAGCATCAGAAATCTACATGGGATATTATTGACTTTAACTAATTTTAGTGCTTTAATGACTCACCTGCTTGTGTGAATTTCTCAGAACTGTGGCTTACACCAACCACACGGTTTTACCCGAAGCACTGGAGAAATGGAGCTTGGAACTTATGGAGAAGCTGATTCCTCGACATTTGGAGATCATAGAGATGATCGATGAACAGGTACTGCAAAGTAAAGTTTTTCAATGAACACGCTTTTATATGAAACTCTAACCCACTAATGTCTACTTGTACAGCTGATAAATGAAATAGTAGCAAAGTATGGAACTTCAAATCCTGACTTACTGGAGAAAAAGTTGAATGCACTGAGAGTTCTAGAGAATTTTGAGCTGCCCGCCTTTGTTGCTGATGTGTTTATTAAACCAAAAGAAAGTTCTACTCTTGATCCAGAGAAAGGAATTGAACTTTCTGATGAGGTTGCACCTGCTGATGAAGAAGATGAACTTGAAGTGGACAAACAGAAGGAAGAAGTGAATCCAGAACCAGTTCCTACACCACCGAAGATGGTTCGGATGGCCAATCTTTGCGTTGTGGGTGGTCATGCTGTTAATGGAGTTGCTGAAATTCACAGTGATATTGTGAAAAAGGAAGTCTTCAATGACTTCTATGAGGTAATTGTTGGTTTGTTTGGATGTGATAGTTCTTTGCATTAAGATCTGATGTGCTATTTAATTGTTTATACAGTTATGGCCTGAAAAATTTCAAAATAAAACAAATGGGGTGACACCAAGAAGATGGATATATTACTGCAATCCAGATCTCAGTCATATCATAACTAAGTGGACGGGTACAGAAGACTGGGTCAAGAACACTGAGAAATTGGCAGAACTAAGGAAGGTAAGTCAGAGTATTAGCAATGCTCTTTTTTTTTTTTTTTTTTTTGCTTCTGTTGTTTTTGTTTCTGATGATAACTTTTTTCATTGTTGACATGAAGACACCAATAAAGATTTTTTGGAAAACGAAATCCCTATTTAAGAGTAGTTTACTTTAATGCTACATAACTTTGTTTATACATAATTTCCCCGTGCAATAAATGAATCTAATACTACTAGTTTATATAGGAAAACTACTCACGTGATCTAGATAGAGACACAACTAGGAGACTGCGAAGGTCTTAAGTATGATAATGCATGTGCCAGCATAATCTGATGGCATGTTATCCTCCAGTTCCTAGGCTGCAGTTGAGCCAAGACATCCACGAACAATCTCGTTCTCTCTTGGTGTGGGCTTAACTTAAGATTCTTCAGTCACTAAGAAACTGATCCTAAGCATATTACTAAGAGATGAGGTTAAACCTTACACCTAGTTGGATATTTTAGCTTAACGAGAGCGTGCTCCAGAAAACATTAGCACCCATGCACGCGCACACACACACACACACACACATCTCACTTTATGTTTGAGGATAACTAGAGTGGGCTCTAGAAAACATCAACGCACACACATGCATATAAGGCTGATATTATTAACATGAAGTAAGAAACAATTAAGAAGTGTTAAGGCTGGCTTAATGGTTAAAAAATCTTGCCACTTGCTTTGGACCAGAATCAGACTTTTCTTCCATCATATTTGTACATGATTATACCACCGTTGCAACTTGCAAGCATCGCACAAAATTTAGCCAGTTGATGACCTAAACTGGGTAGGCCCTGCAGCAGTTTTCAGGCTTAGCTGTGCCCAAAAGAAGAGAACCAATTGTATTTGTGAAATAGACCAGTATCACAGTTCACTAGGACGAAATTGAAGCAAGTTTTGTTTTATGCGCGTATAAGGTCTTGGCTGGAGATGTTCACTCAAAACTGAAATGGAAAGCTTCATGCCTTCATCCAACTTTTCCTTCTTTATATAGTTAATGGACACCTTGTTTGAGGCAGTCATAGTTTGTGGATTACCTGCATTCTACAGATATCATGTAAGTTTGGAAATGTTACACTTACACAATAATTGCCTTGACAAACTAGGAATCCACATATCTTCAACTCCTTGGCCAATGAATAGCACAAGCAATACTCAAGCTAGAGAAATTGATTATTGAGCAAAACATATAAAGGTTTGAGATTAATTAATTTATCATGTATTGCTGAGCTTACATTCAGTATAAAATAATAATTTGATTAGACAGTATTTATGCATTTTGAGTGGCTCTTTCGCAAAAATATTGGCTGACATCGATACAGCCTTATACAGGTTTATTTCACCCTTTTTACCCCCTGTGTTCTCGAAAACTTGGCAGTTTCTCTAACTCGTTCGTTTTTTCCTCAACAGTTTGCTGATAATAAGGATCTCCAGATTGAGTGGCGAGCAGCAAAAAGGAGCAATAAGATGAAGGTTGTGTCGTTCCTCAAAGAAAAAACAGGGTATTCTGTCAGTCCTGATGCAATGTTTGACATCCAGGTTGTTATCCTTGACTAGAAAGTTCCTCTCTCATGTAATCTTGCTGTATGTTGTTTTTGATGCTGAAGAATGTCATTGAAAGGAAAGATTGTGGCTCACTGCCATTGCTCATATGGTTGTAGCTAGTAATACTTAATCTTATCTGCGAGCATCGAATCTGGCAGTCCTTTGCTGCACAAATTTACCTTCCATGCCATGGTTTATGAAAAATATTTCCTCAGGTGAAACGTATCCACGAATACAAGCGACAGCTGTTAAATATTTTGGGAATCGTTTATCGCTACAAGAAGATGAAAGAAATGAGTGCTGCAGAAAGGAAAATAAAATTTGTTCCGCGAGTTTGTATATTTGGAGGAAAAGCTTTCGCCACTTATGTGCAAGCCAAGAGGATCGTGAAATTTATCACAGATGTTGGAGCTACAGTAAACAATGACTCTGAAATAGGGGACTTACTGAAGGTATGACAGTTCCGCACTTTCGCTTAGTACCTTTCAATATAGTACCTTTCAATAATCTTGAAAATTCCTTCCTCTTTTACTTCTCCCCACACGCGACTTATGCCTACAGGCTTCGGTATTACAACATTATCTCATTATAGCTACTTATGTATTCTCTCCGTCCCACTTGACCATACATGTAATTAAGTTAAGTGGTTGACAATTGAGTAATTTTCTAATTTGTCCATAAAAAAAAATTGAAGTCAAAACAAGAAACATTTGATTCAAACTAGATGGGAAAGAAAGTTTGTTAGAACATTTTTGTTACTTGACCAACCATCCGGAGAAGCAAATACAACAGGTACGCTAATCAATAAGATTGACGAAGTAGCAATTAATGCAAAAACAGCCAATTGACAAACGGATGAAATAAGGAGGCCTAAAGAGGAATGATAATCTTTAAGTGGGGCGTCCCAAAAAGGAATACCCACATCTTCAAGAGGGGCAGATGTACAGTACTATTTTTCTCGGTGTTTTTGTCTTTTCATTTTTATTTTTTTATTTTTTTGGTGGGCGGGTAAGGTGGGGTGGGGTGGGGGGGGGGGGTTGAAGTATTCTAAATATACTGGTTGCACCCTTTTCCTTTCTGGGATAGACTTTGTTCCTGAGAAATGAGATTATGATATGGCCTTCAGATCAATCATTATAAGCTCTTTCAGTTATGGCACCAATAAGCTAAGACAATCTCTGGTTCCTCACATACTGGAAACATTGATACTTCAGAAATCTCTGAAGTCTGCCAATAGTGTGGTTCATGCTACTCGGGAACGTCAACCTCTATTGTTGTTCAGATTGCCTTATATATCTGTTGTTATATTTCTACTCGCTCCTGTTGGTATTCTTACAATTATAATTTTATTGAAGAACCCATTGCTTAAACCGTTGGTAGATATTTGACTGCTCTTTCAGCTTGCTCCAGAATTCCATGCTATGTAAAGTCCTGAGACTTAACCCCACCAAGTTCAGATGATGCCTTGACTTTCTCTTTCGGAATTTTCAATCATGTTAGAGCTGATCGAGGATCATATACCTCCTTAGCTAATTAGAGTGTCTTGGTTAATGGATACCATTAACCTTAATTTTTTACTGCAGGTTGTATTTGTTCCTGATTACAATGTCAGTGTAGCTGAATTATTAATTCCTGCTAGTGAGCTTTCACAGCATATAAGGTACTTTAGCACATTGTTCCTTAAATCCTCATGAGCACATTGTTCCTTAAATCCTCATGAAGTTGAGTACTTTTTGGTGCTACGTTCTGTTTTGATTTTAATTCTACTGGCATACTCCCCCGTCTATCTGTGTCTTTCTTGATGCTTAACTCTCTCTCTCTCTCTCTCTTCCAGTACTGCTGGCATGGAAGCTAGTGGAACTAGCAACATGAAGTTTTCAATGAATGGTTGCATCTTGATTGGGACTTTGGATGGGGCTAATGTTGAAATAAGAGAAGAGGTTGGAGAAGACAATTTTTTCCTCTTTGGTGCTCAAGCTCATGAAATTGCTGGCCTTCGGAAGGAAAGGGCCGAAGGCAAGGTATCTCTTGTTGGCTATAAAGTTTACACATAATTTTATGATTTGAGTTTGCGCCTTCAACTATTCATGTAACAAGACAATCTTTTTGAGCATACTGGTATATATTATCACTGATCTCATTAAATGCCTTTTGTCTCTCATCTATGTCTGCAGTTTGTGCCTGATGCTCGTTTTGAAGAAGTGAAGAAATTCGTTAAAAGTGGTGTTTTTGGGAATTATAATTATGATGATCTGTTGGGATCGTTAGAAGGAGACAAAGGTTTTGGCCGTGCAGATTACTTCCTTGTGGGCAAGGACTTCCCTAGTTACATAGAATGCCAAGAAAAGGTCGATGAGGCATATCGAGACCAAAACGTGAGTTCTCACTATGCTACTATTAACTTGGTTCCACTAACTTTTCGAATCATCAGTTAAAATACTCATCTTTAACTTCTTTTTTTTTCAACAACTTCAGCAACAATTTAAAAAATGCAACTTAGTTGACCATAACAGATCTGCGGCTTTTCAACAAACAAGTCATTGGATGGATTAAGTAACACAATATATGCTCCATGACTGCGAAGCTATATGGGATTTTTCACGCATACCCATAAAATAAAATCTACACGCATAATAAAAATTGCATTAGTTATTAACAATGTGGCGTATTCTTTGGCCTAAATGTCCAATATATGGTGTATTGCAGAGATGGACAAGAATGTCAATCCTGAACACAGCAGGGTCTTACAAGTTTAGCAGCGACAGGACAATTCATGAGTATGCCCGTGAAATTTGGAACATTCAACCTCTTAAACTACCTTGAAGAAATGATGGAATACCGGAGGAAATGAGCACGAAGAATAATTATCCCGAAGGAGTATATTTACTTCTTAATAAAAAGTACAGTAGATGGATGCAACATTCACCTTAAAATGCTGCCACGGAATAAAATATGCGTGTACTTTAATAAGAGCAGTATTTTTTTGTCTTCCTCCATTGATAATGTACAATACTACTGCATATTTCTTAGTTGTGGAAGTAGACTTCATGGACCTGGCTTCTTTTAGACAAGTTACTGAGTATTAGTGGTCGATATTCCTCATTTAAAGCTTCTTCAAATGAGGAAAAGTCACTGGAGCTCTTCAGAAACACTGTTTTCTTCATTATGAAGTGCAGCAGACAAACCTTTTACAAACACCAGAAAACATGGACTTCTTGTTTTTGCTACAAAGTCTGAAAAAAAAAAAAAAAAAAAAAAATTTCAAGATCTTTACATCAGCTTCACAGGATAGTCCACTTTGGATCTGTCTATTACCTCCGCTCCGACACATATAAAAGAAAAAAAAATAAAATTGGACCTGTTGTTGTAATGATGATTCCAGTAGAGCCTAGCCTGTGCCACCTGTAAGCTTCTTTACCATGGCAATATGCTTCTGCCCAACAAGATGAGTTCTGAAAACTGTTTCGCTATTGCACACAACATTACATATACCACATGATCTCACAGCACTTGCAGCTGCCCCGCCTTCCATTATCTTACGTCTCTTTGTTTCCAGATCTTCTGCAGTTTCTATCTTTATTCTTTTCTGCCCGCTTAAAGAATTTCCCGTACCCGGCTTTTCTTGTGGTCCTATAACTGGATTGTTCGAAGGCCCCGCTCCTGCTGTTTCTTTAAGTTTCTCCAAATTCTTTTGGTGCTTCTTCCCTGTTTTATGCTTGTCAAGAACTTCCTTTGTGTTGCATGTAATTTTGCACACTTCACAGAACTGAGACTGTACGACTTTTATTTGCTTTGGGCCTTTTTTCGAAGGCCCGCGAGGATTTACTGCTGGAGTAGCCCACATGGCCGAATATGAAGTTGCTGGGACCAATTGCTCTGCCCCATGTTTAGGTGGGGCTCCACCCTGAGAAATAGTGGGATTGTTTAGTCAAATCATTTGCAAGAAAAAAAAAAAAGTCTTTTTCCATCAAATAGATTACATTTGCCAGAAAATTTTTGGGGGCCATAAGTTATAAAAGGTCCTGTTTTTATAGGGTTTAAGGTTTAGGGTTTAAGGGTAATACTAATATTAAAAAGTGAACTTTTTATAACTTATGAAGAAACTAGTTTCCCCCAAAACCTACTCTACATTTTTTTCTTCTTCTGACAGGAAAGACATACACTCCCTCAGTCCCAAAATGATCTTCCCACTTTCTTTTACTGTTACTACGAAGGATCTTTGAGCAATATTTTTCGATTGATTCAATTGTAGTAATGATAATATAAAACTTGTTAAATATACACCATCAACAATACTATCAATACAAAGTTTTAGATTCTTTCATTAGTAGGACAATTACATCAACCTAAAATTATTGCTCATTATTCATTCGTAGTAATGACGAAAAAAAAAGTGGGAAGATCATTTTCGGACGAAGGGAGTAAAAAGAAAAAGACAAAGGAACAAAGTACTCAGGGAGGTTGGAGGGCTACCCCAGTTTAAGATGTAAGCAATGCCAAGACATACTATGAACCCAAACAAGCACATCAACACAGCATACTTCAGTACATATATTCATGATAACAAAATAAATAGTTCACATAGGAAATTTGGTGTGCCGGATCAGCACACCTCTTGAATTCCCCTACACTCAACTCTAAGAAGTTATGCATAGCATTATCATCGTAACATTACCTCTTTTGATAAAAAAAATCCTTTTCTATAGAGAAGCGAAATTTCAGAATAGCACACATATAAGAGGCTTTGTCTCAGATAATGAAAATGAGGGCATGACGTTAGCCTGACCATGGAAAAGAATGTTATTATTATTTATTTTTTCTTACATCTTTTCTTTCACAATGACATATGAGGATTCATGTTAGCCGACCCCGAATTATTTTGGGACTAAGGCATTGTGGTTGTTGTTGATAATTACTATGGAAAAGGATTTTACTCTTGGCAGTTTTTATTTTTTTTTGACAATGGGGAGGGAGGGGGGATCGAACCCAGGACCTTCCAGGAGGAACGCAAGGGTACATGCCGTGTGAGCTAATGCTCATTGGCGGTAACCTATTTTATCTTGACTAACTATGCATGTACGAAAGCAAATGCTGGAGAAAAATGTCTACATTTAAAACTCTGTGGCCAGGTTTCAAAAACTGGCCCTATAGCATATGGCTCAACACTTTTAGGAGAAGGAGGCGGCCTTTAAGAATATAGTTAATGAGCAGCAAAGTGTTACCGAGTGGCTAGCATCAGCAAAAGATCAAGGCAAAGTGAAAAGGCTTTAGCAACCGAAATCCCATGTTTGACCCAGGACGTACACCCAATGTTCCATGTTGAGAGTCCACTGCTCCCTTTCGGGACGTTTCACTAAAAGAGTCCACTTTGAATTCTTAAGCTATAAATATTTGGTTTTTTTCTCAAATGTTCAAGTTGTCTTGCATATTACATATATATAAAAAGGAATAAGTCTAATGAAAAGTCAGTTTTCCGTAACACTACAACAACAACAACAACATTACCCCAGTGCCGCAAAGGCTCCCACCTATGGTGGGGTAAGGGGGGGTCGGATGTACGCAGCCTTGCCCCTGTATTAAAGCACAGAGAGGCTGTTTCCAGATGATCCATGATGAAAATTGCGTCGAAAGTTGCATGGAAAAGAAATCTGATTTATTGGCAAAGGGGCAAAGAAATAGGGCTGTCATCCCACTTCATTGCCAAAGGCCCTATTCAGGTATCTCAGCTAACTTTTAATACCATTGGAACAGATTTTTAACTTGAAGGGAGGGATTTTAAAGCCTCAAATCAGTTTTTGCTATTGTTTAGGAAGAACTGTCTTCTTTAATAAAATTTTGTGTAGAAAAAAAAACTTCCTCCGTCCCGGAGTAAGGTTCTTGAGGTTTTGCACGTTTATCAAGGTAACAATAAAAAAGTGGGTGAACAATTCAAGTGGGTTGATGATGCAATTGTCCAAAAAGATGATCATAATTCAAGAGGATAAAAATTAGTTTAGAGAAGTACTGATTTATTTTTTTATTTTCATTTTTTATTTTTTGGTAATCATACAAGCAATATAAGGACAAATTGGTACAAGACACTATTCATCATTTGCCATTTGGGGAAAAGCAAAGTAGGAACATTATTGTGGGACGGGGGAATATAAATTCCATATTAATCATAAGAAATACAAAGGCCAAAACTAAAACTTAAAAAGTTTGATTTTCAAATGTGGGCTCTTGACATTGAGTAAAGCTATTTGTGCCTTCAAGGGGAAGTAGCCCAGAACATGAACAAAAACCTTTTGTGATGTAAGAAATGAAAAAGAGATCCACATATAAAACTTGTATAACACGAGTAAAAAGACGCACAAAAGCAGATTATGCCAAATCTGCTCGAAAAAATAGAAGAAAATAAATTATTTCACATCTCCTGAAAATACAGTGTTCAAGTGAAATTTGGTGATAGAAAATCTTTTATGAAGGACAATGTAATTAATGGTGGCTAGAATCACAGAACATACCTGTAATGTATATTTCAAAGCAAAAGTACGAGTATACACTCTTAATAGAAAAAGCATATTTTAACAACTTTAAACATAGCAGTATCATCTGGGCCTTCAAAGTCAGAAATTACGATGACGGATGTTTGGGAATCAGTAAGATGAGGACATGATCAAACATTCACAGCACCTTAAAAGAGCTTATCCATCAATACCTCCATTTTCAATATATTTGAGAAAAATTCTATTATAGAACCCATCAAAATTGAGGCTACCCATGATTGTTTGTAGCTCCAGTCTCAAGGCAACAATAAAAGTCCGAAAAATCATGAACAAGCCAATAAGAGTAATTTTCTTGAACAAGCTACATAGTGTCATGCAACTAAAAGATGCATACTCCCTCCGTCCCATTTGAAGCTTCACCATTTTGGTGATGGCACGCAAATTATGGCAAGTGATGAGTGTAAAAAGGATTGTGAGAGAGAATAAGTTAGTGGGTATGACATGTGGGGCCTCCAATTTAAATATGTGAGAGGAGAAAGTTAATGAGTATGACAAGTGGGCCCCATAATTTAAGTATGTGAGAGGAAGAAGTGAGTGGGTATGACAAGTGGGGCCTACATTTTTTACCATTTTAGGAAATGGTGAAGCTTTTAACGGGACACCCATTTGGGTAATTGGTGAAGCTTCAAATGGGACGGAGTGAGTATTTACTACTACTACAATAATTTGAAGTATAAACAATATGAAATTTCTGACAAGTAGAAATTCTTACAAGTCATTGAATGTATGCATGGCTATACGATATACTCCCTCCGCCTCAATATGTTTGGCCACTTTTGACTTTTAATGGTCAACACAAATGAACTTTGACTAAATATTAATGTCAAATTAATTATTCTATTGAAATTCTAAAAATTGTTATTGATAGATATATAAATGATTTATCAATAACAATTTTTAGAAATTGATTAGGATGCTTGGATTGACATTAATGTTTAGTCAAAGTTCACTAATATTGACCATCAAAAGTCAAAAGTGGCCAAACATAGTGAGAGAGAGAGGGAGTATGAAATTGTACTTGCCCACAGAAAACTGATCATGAATGTATGTGAGAAATAAAATTTAGTCATCTTTTACTCAACAATAAAATTCAGTCATATTTTCCTAAAAAATAAAGCGAAAACCACTTGGGTTTATCCGAATTTAAATTTTGCTAGATAACTTCAAATGAGACTGACGATAAGTAACCAACACCCTCCTCTCTCTTTCATTCACTCGTATTTCAGTTTTCTCGTAGTTGGTTGACGCAACATCTTCTTGCCAGATTTTTTTTAAAAAAAGATCAATGTTAGAAAAACGTGCGATACCTACTGCATGCTAAACAACAATCCACCCCATAAAGATTCTTACTGTTTTGTCGCATTACGTTTTAATGGTAAACTCAAAACACATAATTTCGTGATCCATGGAATTCGCGATACCACTCTCAATTTAGGTCAAGATATATAAAGTAATCATCAGTGGTGGCTCATCACAAGGACATGCCACTGCACAAGGCTACTCCCAAAGGTCTCTTAAGGGTTGTGAGTTCAGTATAAAAAACAACACTGTACTTCTGCAAGAAAGTGAGATACAAAACTAGTACGAGTATATCTCAATGCAATTGGGTCAAACCACATTGTCCCTTCATGATCCAACAACTCACCCAAATAAAAACGTGGAGAATTCAAATATTCCCCTGCAAAGTGTAGCTTTGCATTTCAAAATTGCATTAAAATAAGAGCACAAACAAATGCTCAAGATCACAGCTTTAAGTGTAAATCAATTGAAAAGAGTTACAGTAAAATGCAATTAAAGATGAGGGGAAAAAAAGAGAAGCAAAATTCGACCACTTACATGCTGATGAACGAGCTCATGGACCGCCCAACTCTGCACCGAATCCACAAGCGGCTGAGCCGCCGTGGCCGGCACTTCATACGTCTGATAATGAGCATAGGCCTCGTATATCCCAACAGGGTTTTGCGAGTACGATTGATATGGGTCCGTACCCGGTGGGTTCAGGGTCGGCCCGACAACACTGTAACTGGACTCATGGGTAATGACACTAGGGTTAGGGTTGTGAGAGTAGTAAGAAGAAGAATAATACGGAGTGGGGTAGTGATGATGAACTAATTGGTCAGGGAGTAACGGGTTCGGGTTAGGGTTTGGTTGGGTCATTGATCCCGCCCACATGCTGAATTCCATGGATATATATAAATTCAATTTACAGAGTTGATCCTATTACAAGCTTAATTTTGCAGAGAGAGGAGGGGATAAAGAAAGACGACCAATTTTCTCTCTAGATCTTTGAGAGAGAGAGAGAACGAGAAAATATGTGAATGTTTGTTCAGTACATGGGCTTGATGTAACTAGCTATTGGGCTTTGCCAAAGACCCAAGAATAAGTGTAGGCCCACTATCCAAATGAGGCAATGAATGGGCTGTGGCCATCGAACCATTATAAGGTTCATCTTGATTTGTTCCGTATAATATTTTATGGTCAACACGTTAACTTTGACATACATTAGTTCAATCTAATGATCACAATGAAATTCTGAAAATTGTTATTGATAAACAACCCTTTTTTTTTTTTACTTCAAGTGCACATTAGAACACTAAAATTGCTAAGAGAGGGTTTAATATTTTTAAAATTATATTTAGACATTCAATTTTAAGTCATGTGAAAATGGGACAGAATAGTCCAATTTTTATAAGAAAAAAAGTTGACTATTAATCTACAAGTCCCATGATATGATACAATAACACAACCCAGCACGATCTACTTGTTAATTTTAAAATGAACAAAAATAATAAAGAATTAATTTGTAAAAAAGAAAAGTGTGGGAGAGTGAATCTAATAAACCACCAACTGATAGGAAAAGGGCATAGAATATAATAGAATACAAGCAAGATGGATGTCATATTTCTACTTTCTATGTCTATGTTAGGTGACTAAACAACCACCTTCACTCCCCCTCATGCCTTTTCATTTTATATACTTTGCTTTCAGCAACATACATCATCAATCTTTAGTTTTTTTTGTTCTATTTCCAAACCACATTTTGCCACAACACCATTATACTTGTACCCTGCGTATCTTTTCTTGTACATTGCTTTGGCCACGCACACACGGATTCCGAACCGCAACTGCAAACGATGATTTGTTGTTCTGCTACAGCGATCAGTCGCAATTTAGATCACGACTTCATAGCAAATTTGTCACTACAGCAGCAGTTCTGAGGGTCAAACAAATACCCTATATGCTCAAGCCTACTACATTCCAAAAGCAAAATCAGCAAAGAAACATTATTGCTCATGCATTACAAGTGATTCATTCAAATACAACCTAGTAGGGTTCAACAAAAAAAAAAAAAAAAAAAACACTGTACTTTCAATTACCACAAATCATCATCATCTAAGAAGCTACAATGAAAACTTTACCTCAAAAATGCACCCTTATGATTCAACTAGACTGTAACCTTTACACTATAGTCAAGCATGATGAAACCATGAATTTTGAAATAAGTTCTTTCAATTACAGAATCGCCATTGACTCGCGCTCGAGCTCGTTTCCAACCCACCATGACTTTAGTCCAGCATTATTATCACCACCCTTTACACCATCCTCGAGATTAACCGAAAGATTCAGATTCAAAAGCTTATGAATTTCAGCAAACTCCTGCTGAAGTAACTCAGTCTCTGTAGTGGCTTTGCTTTCAATGGTCCCACTGTAATGAGCCCTCTTATGCCCACCCAATGCTTGACCCGACCCGAATACCTTGAAGCAGATTGAACATTCATGGTCTTTGTTGCTCCTTTTCAAGTTCAACCCACCATCCATTTCAATCTCAGTAGTAGTAGTAGCATCAAAAGTTTCTTCATCACAAGAAACTCCTCCCATTGACAAAAAATCTTGACCATTTGACTTCAGTTTCTTGCTTGCACTAGGCTGTATCATCAGTCCCAAACCATCTTGACCAAAGTCAACATCTGTCATCAAACCTTTCTCCAATCCCAATTCTGATTGATTCTTGAATATGAAACCCTCAAAAGAATCCTCAACAGATACATCAAATTCAACATCACATTCAACATTTCTTGAATACCCAGAATCAAATTCACCAATTCCAATCTTACCCTTCTCAATCTCAGAATCCAGCTCATCCCAATTCCTAACTCCTCTAGAAAGCAAAATCAAAGTCATGGCCACTTCCTCAACCTCAACATCAACAGTCATTGACGAAAACGAATTCAAGTTAGATGAACAAGAAGGGTTTGGAGTAATCTTGTACCTTGTTCTTGATCTTTTCTTCCTAACTGGATTCGCTATTTCTTCCACAGGCTCCGGTTTGATCTCTTCTTCTTCCTCTGATTCACTGGACTGCTTCAATTTTTTCGAGTGACTTCGCATATGGCCATACATAGCTCTCAAAGATTCAAACCCTTTGCCACATTTCTTGCAACAATTAACCATTTCCTTCCCTTTCATTGAGTGAGATCTCATGTGACCAGACAGAGCTCTCAATGAATTAAACCCTTTCCCACATTCTTTGCAAAAATTATCCCCCTTCAAAGGGACACGCTTTGAATCAGATACCCTCCATGATTTCTTGGGATTCTCCCTCAATCCATAGCTACCAGCTTGCCCACCGCCATCTTCGAACCCCATTTGACTTTCGTTGACCTTGTCTTCTTCAACTGAAGCTGTTGCATCGGATGGCTCTGAAATGGTTAAAGCCTTGTTGCTAATCTTGTTAACCATTTCCAAGCCCGATTCTCCATCATTGATCGCTTCGAGTTTCTGAGCTGAAATCAAGGCTAAGTGACCTCTCATGTGACCTCCCAATGACTTTCCACTGACGAAACTCTTGTTGCAGAACTTGCACAAATACCTTTGTGCTTGATGATCTTCCTCCATTATTCGATCAAATCAAGCAACTGGAACGATTCAAGAATCAAAGAAAACCCAAATCAAATTCAGTCAAAACAAACCTCAATTATCCCGGAAACTTATGAATTACACACAGAACCATTCTCAGGAAAATCCAAGAAACCTGAAGAAACAAAGCAAAACGAAATTAAGAATCCAGCAAACAAACTCAATGATCCAAGAAACAGAAAACCCAGATCAAAATTCAGTAAAGCAAACCTCAACGCTCCCAGGAAATGCTCAATTATATTTCTACGCATCTCTCCAATTACGACGAGAAAATATCAAGAACGTTAAAGAAATTAACATAACGAACAATGGGGAATTTTTTGGAGGTGTAATTTAGCAGAAAGGGATCTGGGTTTTGGGGGAGAAACCCTACTGATAATGGTGTGTAGATAGTAAGTGTTTGGGGGACGGGAAGTGAAGAGATTGGGTGAATGACGACTGTTTTTTTGCTGAAAATAAATCTTGGGTGTCAAATAAAAAGAGATTGCTGGGTGGCTTTAGGCTTATATTTAGTAGGAGAAAGCCTTGCATGGAAGCAAAGATAGCGTAGTGCGCGGAATATCCTTATTTTCTGTTTTACATACTTAATTTTAATTATTTTTTTCACCTCCTGCTAGGGCGGTTAAACGAACCGAACCTGTTCGAGCTCGGTTCGGGCACGGCTCGTTAAAGCTCGATTCGAATGGGCTCGAAGTGCTATTCGAGCTCGAACCGAGTTTTCCAGCTTGAATTTTTATCGAGCCGGCTCGTGTGTCGGCTCGTTTAATTCACGAATAACTCGAGCTCGGGTTCGGCTCGATAAGCTTGTTAACACGTACTGTTTTGTTTGCTTTCGACTCAAGCTCGGCTCGTTAAACTCGAGCTCGACAATCATCATTATTACTTTTGTAAGGAATACACATACATTATATGTATGCACAACATTGTACAAGGAATAAATCATAACTAAAATATTTTTATCTTCAAAATGAATCAAACAACATTAATTGTACAACAACTAAAATTAATTTATTTTTTATGCATTCATATAATGACCATATATCGACTATACACATGCAATAATACAATATAGATTGTACAACAACTAAAATTAATTTATTCTTTATGCACATTAATTATGAAACGTAGAAATATATACACAATAGGTGGGGTTTTTTTTTTCAAAACGAATTTATTATTTTCAAATGTACACATATTTGTCTTATATATTATTTTTCTCATTGAAATAAAAATAAAATTAACATCTATTATTGTAGTTATATATGCATGTATATTCAATTACTCAAATATGGAATGAACAAAATGTTTATCATTTACACACACACACACACACACACACACATACACATATATATATATATATATATATATATATATATGCACACACACACACACATACATACATATAACACATATATATATACATTATTATATACTCCCTCTGTCCTTCCCGACTTAAAACATTTTGTCATTTGGGTGTCCAACACGACTTAGGACGGCCCAAAATGAAAAGATAATATTACTTTGATAAATAATAAAAATTTGGGACAGAAGGAGTATATTACAACTTGATGGTATATATACGATTCAATTAATCGTTGAGAAGTTAAATGAACAAGAACTTTTCAAAAAAAAAAAAAAAAAAAAAGTAAACAGGAGGTTACATTTGTAAAATAAACACATATTTTGAGATTAAAAAAAAAGAGAAAAAAAAAGAAAAAAGAAAAAAAAATAGAGTTTTTGTTCAAAATGCAGAGAATACTTATCACAGCTCGGTAAGGCTCGAACTCAAGCTCGTTTGATTTCATAATTTTCAGAAAAATGTTTAAGCTCGAGCTCGGCTCGTAAAGACTCGAGTTCGAACAACTCGTGAAAAGCTCGCGAGCAGTTCGAAACTCGATTCGAGCTCGAACAAGGAAAATGAGCTCGAGCCCAAAACTCCAAAGCTCGGCTCGTTTACAGCCCTACTCCTGCCATATTTTAATTCATGATTGTGTCCGTTTATAAATTAGTTTGACTTTACACGCTTATTAAAAATTTAATGAAAAATGAAAAAAAAATAGTGAGTTGAGATTATAATTGTCCAAAATAATAGTAAAAGTAATTTAGATAAGTAGTGTTTTTTATAATTCTAAGAAGTTTAGAGGATAAAATAATCTAAAACACTTCACTATTCACTATTTAATACTCCCTCCGTACCAAATTAACGTTCTTAGTTTGATTTGTATGGAGATTAAGATGAAGTAAATGTTGTGAGTGTGAAAAGTAAAGTAGGAGAGAAAAAGTGGATGAGAAGTTTTTGTTGTGAGAATGACAGGTGGGTCACATTGTCCATTTTAGATAATAAAGTAAAGTAAAAACCTTAAATTGAGACAGACAAAAAATGAAAGTAAGAACCTTAAAGCGGGACAGCGGGAGTATTTATAAAATAAATTAAAACAAAAAACTTGTGACAAAAATTAGTGTGAGACGGTCTCACACATTGAGACGGGTTCGTTGAGATAGTAAATGGTTTGCCTCTTTATACCTTCCCATTGAGATTTGTCTCATTCTTGTGATACCGTCTCACATAATGAAAACTTATACTACCTCTATCTCTAAATGAATGTCCAAATTTCATTTTAAGGGACATAAATTTTTGTATAATTTGGTGGCAAAGTTCATATATAATCTTGTAATTCTCTTTACAAACATTTAGTTTTTTCATGTATAAAAAGATCGGTGGAAAAAAAATTGAAAAAAAAATTTTAGAGACAAAGTTATGACCAAAATAATGAACACTTATTTTGGGACCTTTTATTTATAAAAAAAAATAGACACTCATTTAGGGACAGAAGGAGTAGAATAGAACGTACAAAACAAAACAAAAAAATGAGAGAGGGGGGGGGGTACTATATAGTCCAATTGGTATTATTATTTTTTTTATTTTTTTTTTAAGGAATTGGTCATATTATTTGATGCAGTGAAACGAGTCATTTTTCTTTGCCCACACTAACTTATAAATACAAAGTCCGATCGTGTGCTTAATAAATAAAGTTAGGGGAAATGACAATTTAGGGTTTAAAGTTTGGGGGTGTGCCAATAGGGGTCTGATGTATCAATTTTGTCAATTAAAAGTCCAAAGTTGCAAAAGTTGTGCAGGTTAGGGTTTTTAAACGATTCTGTTAACGGAATCCAGTTAAGTCACACATGTTTTGCACATGGACTTAACTGGAGTTTGTTTTGATTATTTGCATGGGCATATCGTCATTTCAGATGAAGAAAATTAATTAAAAAATTGAAATACAGTATTAAATTTTACTTTCTTATATTAAATTAACTAATAATTAAGACGACAATTACCGAAAATATTTTTTCAAGATATATAATAAAAATACTTTTTTCATTTAGAACCACTATAAAATAAAAAGAATGATTTTTAAAAAGGAAAAAGTTTAAAAAAAAAAAAAAACCAAAAAAGGACCACTTTATTTTTAGAAAGAAGAAAGTGGGGATTTTGTTGTTTCATTATTAATATTAGTATTCTAATTATTTTATTTTCTTCATGAAATTATTTTTAATTTTTATAATTAATTTTCCTTGTTTATAACTTCATTTTTTGCGGTTTAAAAAAAACACTTTAATTTTTTATTTGCTTATTATTTTTATTTATTAGTATTTTTGAATTAATTAAAATTATTCGAAAATATAATAATAAGAGTAAAATTAAATTTATGGTCCATTGTATAAGGGGTGTGTGAAATGACCCAAAGCCCAGACTATCATCCAAAACAAACTCTAGTTAAGTTCTTCTGTTACTTAACTGGATTTTCTTTGCAACTTAGTCTAAAAACCCTTAATTGACTAACGTTGTTAACTTTGAACCCTAAATTGATAAAATTGATACACCAGACCCCTATTGACACCCCCTCCCCCCAAACTTTAAACATTAAATTGTCATTAACCCATATAGTTAATATCTTGTGAAATCTGATTTCTTTTACGAACGGCTCAGATTAAATAGTTTACAGTTTAATGGCCACCTAATATAGAGATACGCCATTGAAATGATCATTAATGAATATATATTGACCGTGGAGATTAAATCAACAGTCCGGTCCGTATTATTGGTTATCGGTAACAATCGATTTCATCAGCTTCAGACTCGGACAAAGAATTAGTATTTGAAATAACTATGTTATTTGAACCGCAAAACAGTCCGACTACTTTAGCTAAATCCATTACTCCATCCATCCAAGACTAAGTATCAATTTTGTTTTGATTTCTCCCAAAATAAATATCACATTTTTAAAAATAGGGTATAAAGTTTTATGATCTTCCTTAACTCTCTTTTTTAGTAGACACAAACATTACAATGCCAATGAGCAGTTTGGTAAGCACAAATTACCCTACGCATATGAACAAAATTGAGCAATCAAGAAAAACATAACAAAAATTTTAAATTATTAACTTGTCATTTGTGTCATTTATTTTGAGACGAATAGATATTACTTCATAACTGAGTATAGTAACTGAAAATCCAATCTAGCTTTAAAAAAGCTTCTTCTTTTCTCAAAGAAAAAAAAATAAAATCATTGATTGATCAAAGATTTCAGGACCATTAAGGCTGAATGAAGATTTCACAACCATTGAGTCGAAGATTTAAATCCATAACTACTCCCTCTGTCTCATACTTATTGCTACCAAATATAGGAGTGTACGGGGATTAAAAAAATATGTTGGAAAAGTAAGTATCGGTTTTTCTAACCTAGGATAAAAACTATTATTAAGGTAATGAAGTTGATTTTTATCTAAAAAGATTTATGCAAGTTTTGTAAACTTTTACCCAGCCAATTTACCCCCATTTTTTCCTCCTAAATTTTAGGTTTTCTCTAATACTTACCAATCATTTCACTCCCAAAATTATTAAATTTTCAGACACAATTATACTATTCAACGAGTATCCTAAATAAATAATCCCCTCCTTTTTTTTTATTTTTTTTAATAAACCATAATTTACTAAAGATATACTTATTAAATATATTTTAGAAAGATAACATGTAAAAACAGTGTACCATGAAATTAAACAAAACTAATATTTTCATAACGTGTAGCAATAATGTACAAGTAATTTACAAATAAAGTGTTGAACTCCCCGACCCATAATTAATAAATACAATATATAATTAATAAATGTTGTATTTTTTTTTTTATTATTATGTTTCAAAATAAGTTGAATTAGTAAATAAAGTCTTAGAGCAAATTACCAATAGTTAAATTATTCTTTACGTCTCAAATAAATATCGTGTTTGTCTTGTCAATGTTTTTAAATAATGTGACTAGTTGATAACTCAAATGCAAAACTAATTATCTACTACTTGCAACACTATCTATCTACTCCCTCCGTCCTAGCACAAGTAGGACTAGAGGGGTTTGCACACTAATTAAGACAAACTAATAAATATGTGGTAGAAAATGAAGAGAGAGAATGAGTAGAGTAAATAGTAGTGTTAGTTGGATAAATTGAGTGGTAGAAAATGAAGAGAGATAATGAGTGAGATAAATAGTAGTGTTGGTTGAATAAATTGAGTGGTGGAAAATGAATAGAGAGAATGAGTGGGGTTGAAATATTTTTATTTTGGACAATCTCACTTTTAGTGGGACGGCCTAAAAAAGAAAGAAGTCTCACTTGTTCTGGGACGGAGGGAGTATAATTTTACGGAAAAAGTAATTTTTTAAGAAGGGTTTAACTTACTAGTTTTTGAAGTGTAACTATGTAAGAGTCGGTGGCGGTCAGAGTATTTGACAAGTGAGTGTATAAATACATTACAAAATTTTATGCACAAAAATAATACTTGTCATAAAAATAAAACATATAACCGTGTAATTAAAATTTTAATATTTCAGTAACTATTAATCAAGAAAACTATTTAAATAAGTGGGTCCACTTGATTATTTTGTGCCCGCCATTGTTAAAAGGTGAGGAGTTTTGGAAACAATTTGGGTTAAGGTGCGAGTGAATTCGCTGCCCTAATTATTCTTTACTTTGTCTTTCTCTAACTTTCTAAAACCGGAAAGGTGGGCCCACGTGAACCACTCTGAATTAATTGACATTCCTCTCCTCGATGCGGAAATGAGCCATAATAATCTGCTGCGGCAAGGGCCATTTAGAGTTGGAAATGTAATTTGGAGTCGGTTCGTACGCTGCAACTTTATAAGTTGTAACAACCACAAAATCCGTTCGGTTATTGAGTTAGATAAATTATTGAACCCCGTTAAACACTAGTAAGCTAATTTCAGTCCATCATTTTATCTAGCTCATAATTTTGATCATACACCTCACTAGTCTACACTGTGTTAGAATAATTGGTCATCCAAAGAAGTCACACCTCATGTGTAGATGCTATGCGGCCGCATCAAGTCGTCATATAGGTCCGATCGATTATGTTATTTTAGCCGCAAGATAGGGTTTATCAAAGCCCTGGTATTAGAGTTAGAGAGTATAAAAACTCTCATAACTCATGTAGCTTAAATTATTCTTGATTTTTTATTTTTTGGTTTCTTTGTGCCTTTATTTGTATTTTGTTCTAATTTAGATTTTTTTAAAAAAATATTTGATACACAAAACCGGCAGTCTCTGTAATTTATACTTGATCTACATTGATAGTAAAAAAATTCTTCCTTTACTCCTGGATATAGCTAACACATTGTTAGTAAACCACGTAACTTTTTATGCTCTTGCTCTACGTCATCTTTTTTTCGGTTATAACGAGAATCTAACACTATTATCTATGAGCGATAGTGGATGACGACAGAGAGGAAATGATAATTTGAGTTTTAGTTTGAAGACCAATCCATAAAGAGAGAGCACCAAAAAGAATATTTATATCGCTCCTTCCGTCTCAAAAAAAAAAAAAGAATGTTTAAATTTCCTCGAAATTAAAAGCAAAATGTTTATTTTAGGACAGAGCTAGTTCGTTAATACTAGTCTATGTCTATACTGATTTCGTCAAATCTCTAACTTATTATGATCCTATATGTACGCAGACACAGTATATAAGGTAGGCTTATGATAATATATACTACTTAATTTGTTAGCCTGAAATGGTGTAGCTTAATGATAATATATATACTTAATTTGTTAGCCTGAAATGGTATATAACTACCCTTTATATTTACTCAAGCATTAACCTCTAAATGGTATAAAGCCTTTATCAAAAGAAACTATTTTTCTCTTATTTCCACAAACAAAAATTTACTTAATTTGCAATGATGTTGGAATCCAATATTCAAAGATCCTGATACTGAATATCAATATACTCCTTCTGTCCCATAATAATGTGCACAAATTGCCATTTTGGGTGTCCCATTGATAAGTCACAATTTCCTAAAATGACAAAGAATCTTTAATATTCATCCCACTCAGGCTCTCTTTTACTTTACTTTTATACTCACAACACCAATCAACCTACTATTCTTTACCACACTTTCTCTCTCCTACTTAACTTTTCACACTCACAACAACTACCCACCACTATTCATCCCTTAATTGACGTGCATTTCCCATTTTGTACACATTGTTATGGGGCGGAGGGAGTATGTGTCTACTCTAATTATTATCAAAATAAAAAAATGTGAAATAAAACAATGGACGCTGATATTTATTCAAACTTCAAAGTTGGGCATTGAATTTAACCCTATTTGAAGCTGACCTAAAACTAGGCATTGACCAAGTAGATGAAATGCGTTATTTTTCAAACGAGAACTTTCACTATGTGCGGTCTCGAAATTTCTTGGACCCATATTTGGTGGATCTACCCTTCGGTCTTCAACAAAGTGGGCAATTGCTCCCCTTAATTGCTTTAAGAATTCAGGAATTTAAGTGTAATTTTTAAAATTTATCCTCCTTTGTGTAAAAAAAAAAAAAGTAAACGAAATATATGTTGCCCCTTTTTTATTTAACGAAGACAATTTTGCTCCCTCTCCCCGCCCTCCTTTCATAAAAAAAAATATGGCTCTATCAGTGGCACATATAAGATTAACGTAATATAAACAATCTTTTTTGTTTGTACTTAAATGAAAGAGACTGCTTCCGCCCCTCAAAGATGTGACCTGACAATTCTTTAGACTTGATGTTGAAATTGATTTAAAGTGAATAATGTTTGGATTAGAGTAGTTTAATTGAAGTAAGATTGTGGATGTTTATTGCTGTCATGCCATAAGAACAGGTTGGCAAAACATGCTCCCATCCAAACTGCAATATACCATATGGCCAGCTTTATTATTAATCTTACTGTCAGAATGTGCCCATACCTACTGTAAAAGTAAGCACAATATGCAATCAAAATTTTCCTTTTGTGAAATTGAAGGCATTGAGCATATCAGTTGTATGTTACATAAAACCTCATAAAGAAACAAGATCATGCGCAAAAGAGAAGCCGATGACCTCATAAAGAAACAAGATCGTGCCTAAAAGAGAAGCTGATGATGAGAGCAAATTTGAACGTTGTTTTATGGACATTTATTTTGGAACGGATGGAGTAACCTTATAAGACCTTGATCTTCACGTTTTCTCTCAACCTTTGTCAATGTAAAACTCAACTCGCCTCATTAAGTAAACGGATTGCTTCATGTCAATCTGATCTTCGTCAAGCACGGGCCTAGCAAGCCAAACTAGAAGAGAATAATCCATACTATTGAAAACGAGACAAGTTCATATCTCCAGGAGACAATCCATGAAGGCAAATGCAGGAGATTTTGTAAACAAAACTTAAAATTAAGTCCCTAAAGTTACACCATCTAATAGCCATTTGAATTTGAGCGACACGGGTAATTGAAGAATGTAATATCATTAATACAATGCAAGGGAAAAACATAAAGCTTTTTAACCAGATGGCAAACCAATTATCCTTTTCGACTTTAGAAAAACAAAAAAGGAAAACAAAATCAGAACTGGACCAGCAAAAAAAATAGAATAGTAAAGAATCCAACTGACTGTCGCATAGCTAATGCTCTCTGGTTCCACCACCACGAGCTACTCGATCAAAACATTGCCGCCACTTTACTTATGCAACAGCAGGCATGTCCTTGAGCCATGCATCAAGAGGCTTACCAATGGAGTAGACAATAAACCCAATCTCCCTCAGCTTATCAGCATTAGTAACATTCCTTCCATCAAAGATGAAAGCCGGTTTCTGCATATTGCCATAAATCTTCTGATAATCAAGAGTCTTGAACTCGTCCCACTCTGTCAAAATGCAAACAGCATGGGCATCTTTAGTCGCCTCGTAAGCGTCCCAAACACAGCTCACTTTCTTCACAGTGGTGGGGCTCATTGGCTGGAGGTGAAGTGGGTGGTCCCAGTCAAACTTGTTCATCGAGAGGTCCCTCTGAATCTGATCCTCGGTTACTTGTGGATCGTAAATGCTGACTAGAGCCTTGTCATCCAACAATCCTTTGCAAACATCAATGGCGGGTGTTTCTCTGGTATCACCCGTGTCTTTCTTGAACGCGAATCCTAGGATGGCGATTTTCTTGCCCGACACAGAGTTGAACATCGAGGCGACAACACGGTTTACGAAGCGGGACTTTTGGTAGTCGTTGATCTTGATCACTTGCTTCCAGTATTCTGCAACTTCGGGAAGTCCGTTGCACTCACAGATGTAGACCAAGTTGAGAATGTCTTTCTGGAAGCAGGACCCACCAAAGCCAACGCTAGCATTCAAGAACTTGGGACCGATTCTGGTGTCCTTGCCCACAGCGTATGCAACTTGACTCACATCTGCTCCAGTAGCCTCGCAGAGAGCTGACATGGCATTAACGGATGAGATTCGTTGTGCGAGGAAAGCATTTGCAGCGAGTTTTGAGAGCTCTGCTGACCACAAGTTGGTAGTGATGATACAATCTTCAGGGACCCAGTTGGCATACACATCCTTCAATGCTTTGATTGCTGCCTGTCCTTCTGGGGTTTCCCGGCCTCCAATGAGGACACGATCGGGTTTGAAAAGATCTTCAATTGCAGTTCCCTCAGCAAGGAATTCTGGGTTAGAGAGGATCTGGAACTTAATTCCTTTGCTGTTGTGGGTCAGAATTTTCTCAATTGCCTCTGCTGTTTTCACAGGGACAGTTGATTTCTCAACTACTATTTTGTTGGATTTTGACACGTCAGCAATCATACGAGCAGCACTCTCCCAGTATGTCAGGTCAGCTGCTTTGCCTGCTCCAAGCCCACGCGTCTTGGTTGGGGTGTTGACGGAGACAAAGACTATATCGGCCTCACAGACATGTTTCTCTACGTCTGTGCTAAAGAACAAGTTCTTTCCACGGCACTGCTTCACCACATCATCGAGGCCTGGTTCATATATGGGGAGCGTGTCACTATTCCAGGCATCAATACGAGGATTAGAAATATCAACAACAGCCACTTCAATGTTAGGGCACTTGAGTGCTATCACAGCCATGGTGGGGCCCCCAACATAGCCAGCTCCAATGCAGCAAATCTTCACCATTTTGCCTCTTTACGTGGACACTTGACTTCTGAATAAAGAAAAATTGTATATCAGCCAATTAGGAAAGTAAAATAATATATACTTGTGTGTGTATATATGTATATGTGTGTTTATAAATGTATAATACTTTCTTAAAATAAGAAGACCGTTTGTTGATCTTTGCAACCACCTTTTCCAGGAGTGGAAATATATTTTTAGAACTTATCACATAAACTTCCATGCGAGTCACATGATGTTCGAACAATTCCTAATTTGTTAGTAACCATGATGACATATTTCTCCTGAATGTTCTATAAGATCTGCATCCAAGAGACTAACTATGGCAATCTCACCCCCTTTATCTCACCTAAAGGTCAAAAGATGGGAGGAAAAATTCAACCACAAACTACAAATGCAATTGGACATGCGAAACTGCGAGAAATATCTAATGGTCCTGTCTGAAATCAATAAAGAATCAAGAAACTGATGACACTAACAATTTTTTTTCCAGAATTTGAACCAGTAAAATTTTGAATCTTCTTTGTAACCTCTAAAGAAGGTAATAAAATCATCATTTCTGTAATGTCCTATTTGGTGTGAACACCTCAGATGGCGATCTAGGACCACTAAATAATTCCCCCAAAGGCTAAAACTACAATTTCTACACATGCAACCAACAGCAAAAAGGAAACGTTGACATACACCCAGCTAAAATAGGAAATCTAACAGTTGACCACATACACTTTCAATTCACAACTGCAAAATGATCAGAGCATGGAAAAACCTCGTGCATTCATTCAGATCTAATACCATTTGCAATTACAGAGTCATACGATGATTTCAGCATTCAAATCAAATGACGAAGGAATTTTTCAAATACACGCTAATTAATCAACACAGTAAAACGGATCTGCCATTCGCGACGCTGAATACACAGCATGTTAACTCTATTATGAAAATTGAAGACGAAAATCAAATAATTCAGCTCATTTCCAGATCGAACACATGATCTGCACACACATTAGCCTACGGATCTACAAAGCGGCAACAATGACACAAGAGATCCATAATTCTTAACATTGAACAACGTGAATTGATACAGTTTCAGGTCAGATCATACGTTACACAAGAGCAAAATTAACATTAAGATCATAATAAGACTGAATCAAACAAAATGAATTCATCATTTTCAAGCAATTGCAAGCATTAACATGCGCAGAAAACGAATTGGGGAAATTAAAATTATACAATACCTCAGAGATGGTTACTTGGATTGAACTGGATATAAGAGAAAGAGGAATAAATCACAGAGAGATCTGTGGAAGTTTTTTGTGCTTCCTCTGGGACTATATGAAAAAGAGAGGGAGTCACCTGGTTATATACTCCTCCGAGTTCTAAGATCTACCCCTTTGTCAAATTCACCAAGGACAAATTAGTATTTTTATCCGGGGCTTTGGAACCACTACCCTACAGTTACACCCATAGTATATCCACTTTTTTTTTCTTTTTTTTCTTTTACTTTTCAAATGGCAAGATTTAAGGATATTTTTTTCATTTTATGGAATAAATGGTTGAGATTTATGGAATGTTTGGATCGACACAAAAAATTTATATTCATTTCAGTCATTTATTGTATAAATATTCCATACAATTTGTGACTTTACTAAAACAACATAGGAACAGGAATGTGGAGCGGCAGTTTTGCGCCTTTTTAATGACTACAGATCTCCTGTACCACTATGTGTGTCACTCTCTGTGCCACAATTGTTCTAACGGCTCACAGTTTTTAAGATTAACATTTTATTAATATTATTCAAACATATTAACGGCTGGATTACTTGTGGCACAGGGAGTGGCACACAAAGTGGTATAGGAGATCTGAACTCCTTTTTAATGGGTAATTGCACATTTTGTAACTCTTCTAATGAAGAGTTATGTGCCGTGGTTGTGCCACGTATACTCTCTTTTTGTATCAATAACAACAGGGTGTGAAATTAATTTAAACTAAATTATACATAAACTAAATTAAATATTAAACATTCATTCACTTACTCCCTCCGTACCAAAAAAATGGTTCACTTTTGACTTTTGATGGTCAATATAAGTGAACTTTGACTAAATATAAATATCAATCTAACCATCCATGTGAAAATCTAAAACTTGTTATTGATTAATTATCAAGTGATTTATCAATGATAAATTTTAAATATTAATTGGGGTGATTGGATTGATAATAATTTTTGGTCAAAGTTCACATGTATTGATCGTAAAAAAATCCAAAGTGAATTATTTTTCTGGAATAGATGGAGTAGTATAAAAGATGATATTTTTCACTTCAGTGCGTGTATGTGCAGATCCAAATTGGAACATTGAATTATTATTGACCATTGATTGGGAAGGGTGAATGGGAGTAGTAACACAGATTTGGCGGATGAGCAGAAAGGGGTAAAAAAGTCAAACGAAAAATTAGTTACAACGTCATTTAAGCAGCAAAAACGCGCATGTGAGGTGGTGTGGAAATTGGGAGTGAAGGAAAGGTATCGTTGACGTTGAGACTTGGAGAGAGAGAGAGAGAGAGAGAGATTATTCGTAATTGTAACGCGTAGTTTTATGCTTGGAATTAAGCACCGTCCGCCGTGTGACTCCTCCCCACTGTCAGGCACGACCTTTGCCGCACGCACCTACCTCGATGGTGCCTAAAACGTGGCCCATTTCTTCTTCTATTAGACCACTATTCTTTAGGTTTACTCCCTCCGACCCATTTGAAGCTTTACAATTTTAGTGATGATACAAAAATTAAGGAAAGTGATGTGTGTAAGAAAGATTGTGAGAGAGAAGAAGTTAGTGGGTGTGACAAGTGGGACCTACAATTTAAATACTCCCTCCGTCCCATTTTAAACTTCAAAAATTTCTCTTTTGGGTGTCCCGCTTTAAACTTCAAAATCCAAAAAAAAAAAGTTATTTATACTTTTTAATTTAGCGGGACCTACATGTCATACACACAACAAATATCCACTAACTATTATATACCTCACTTTCTCTCTCATACCCACTTTTTATACTCACAACACTCTACCTCACTATCTATATTTTATAATATAAAGATTCTCATTTTAATTCTCGTGCCCACTTTTTTTTTAAAGTTTAAGATGGGACGGAGGGAGTATGTGAGAGGGAAAAGTTAGTGGGTATGAGAAGTGGGCCCCATAATTTAAGTATGTGAGAGGAAGAAGTGAGTGGGTATGACAAGTGAGGCCTACATTTTTTACCATTTTAGGAAAGAGTGAAGCTTTTAACGGGACACTCATTTGGGTAAAAGGTGAAGCTTCAAATTGGACGAAGGGAGTATTTTGTATTCCTTAGTCCCAGTGTAATTGTACACTTTTTCTTTTGCACGAAGATTAAAAATAGTGAAAATGATGGAAATATTCTAATTATAAAAAGTACTTCCTCTGTCCCATAAATATGTGCACAAATTGTCATTTTGGGTAACCATCAGGCTTTAGCCTGATGGCCAGAGCTCATGGCTTCCAACCTGGAGATCATGGGTTTGATCCCCCCTCCCCCCAGAAGTTAGAGAGAAGTTTTTCTCTCCCTAGGATTTGTTTCCTAGGTGCTTCTGCTGATGATTATGTATTGAGTTCAACTATGAATTAAATTTGAAAAAAAAAATAAAAAAAAATTGTCATTTTGGGCGTCTCATTGATAAGTCACACTTTCCTAAAATGTCAAGGAATCTTTATTATCCATCTCACTCATTCTCTCCCCTACTTTACTTTTATACTCACAACACCAACCAACCTACTATTCCTTACCCACTTTATCTTTCATACTTCATTTTTCACACTCACAACAACTACCCGCTACTATTCATCTTTTAATTCCCGTGTAAAACTCATTTTGTACAAACAGTTATGGAACGGAGGGAGTAATGTCAAAAATAATTAGGCGCACAAATTGCATTGCACAAAGCTTTAAAATATAATAGTTCTTATTATGATTACAACCACACAATAAAAAAGACATACCAAATTTGTCCCTTACACGTTTTCATACTTTGAAAACAGTTAATTAGATCTTCATCAGTAACACTTGAAAGTAAATCTTTTTCAATAAAACATACAAGATAATTATTTAAAAATTTATCACTAATTCGATTTCGTAAATTCGTCTTGACAAAGTTCACTGCAGAGAAACATCTTTCCACTCTTACGGTTGCTACCGGCAAAACCAAAGCTAACTTCAAAAGTCGATACACCAACAAATACGACAAGTATATTTTTGTTCTCACTAAGTTGACTAAATTTGTCATCCAATCGCACATCCATAATGTACGTCTCTGGCTGAGACTCAAGAGATAAAGATTCAATATGAGTGAAATCATCTTGGTAAAACTGAGTCAACTTTATCAACTTTGATTTATTAAAATCAATAAAACCACCACTTGGACTCAAACTAGCAATACAAGTAAGCAACTCAGAGTTAACCACATGGAATCAATCATTTATCTCCATTAGAATTACCCACTCCAACATTAGTTCCACATTCCCCCAATAATTTTCTTCTAAAGTATCTCTCTACATTCAATACAATAATATGATACAAAAATTAAATAAAAACACCATTTAACCAACATAATAAAAGCAACAATAATAATCTATAGTAGGAGTGTAAGTGGTTTTGTCTAGACCGCAGTTGGGATCGAACCAAACCAAACCATAAGGTTTGGTTAGGTTTTCAAGCTTCAGAGGTTTGGTTCGGTCTTAAAAATTAGTAAACCGCATAATTCGGTTTAGTTTGTAATCTGATTTTCCAGACCAAACCAAAATCGAACCAAACCAAACTGCGACCGGTGATTGAGGTGTGCAAGAAGACATGATGCCCAGGGCCCCCAAATCTAAAGGGCCTCTATTTTGACACGGTATTACTATTTCCATTTGTCTTAAAATAATGTTTTAGTTTTTATATTAGTATAAAGGAATTTTGATAGATAATTTTAAATTTATTTAATTATTTTAGTGAAAAATAATACTCCCTCCGTCCTAGACCAAAACTGGTCAACTTAAGGTCGGTTTGACCAACACTTTATAGAAATATTTATGTTCCAAAAAACTTTTTAAAAATTGTTATTGAGAGGATTTTTAATGGTGGTCATTTTACATTTTTTTAATTTTTGTTCGGATCATAAATATTTCTATAAAGTGTTGGTCAAACCGACCTTAAGTTGACCAGTTTTGGTCAAAAAGTCTCAAGTGAGCTGGGACGGAGGGGGTATATGTTATTGATACATCATTATAAATACTATAAATATAAAATGTTATATTTTTATTAGGACAATAAAACTAAATTGAATTATTTTTTTGTAGTTCCTTCGTTCTTGCATAAAAGTATAGAAAACATCATTTTGAGACGAAGGGGGTATATGTATAGAGCTTTGCTTTCGTATATATATAAATGTTGCAAAACTCGAATTTATTTTGATTTTGTAGATTAAAGTGGGACGGAGGGAGTATATATATATTGTGTAACTTTTTTTAATATTAAGAGTCCAATATTCACATATAATATAGCACAGGGCCCTAAAATTATTGAGACGGGCCTGATTCCTGTAGTATTCTTTTTCCTCCGAATTTTCTCTTAAAATGTATCTCCCACATCCCTCCTTCTTTTCCGATATCCCTCACCCTTCCTCCGTGATCACTAATTTTTTTTTAAATAAATATGACAATGAGTTGCAGTCTAAGTTATAGTGTAAACCGAGTGTAATCTCTTTTTAAGTTGTGAATGAAATTAGATTATCGTTCGCTCAAAAAAAAATTTATAGTGTGAACCAGTAAGTTGCTTTATTTAGAAAAGCGCAAAATCTTGGGAAAAACGCGTTTTTTCAAACGCTTAGGAAAAACGTGTTTTAAAAAAAACACGGTGGCATTTCTGTAAATAATCGGAACTTCTCAGCGGTTCTGGATATCAATATAAAGGCTTCTGGATATGAGATTGATAGCCAGAACGTTTGAAAGTGATAGCCAGATGGGTCTTGGATATCAATATAAAGCCTTCTGGATATGAGATTGATGAGAACCTTTGAAAGTGATAGCTAGAAGGGTTCTCTGGTTCTGGATATCAATATAAAGCCTTCTGGATATGAGATTGATAGCCAGAACCTTTGAAAGTGATAGCCAGAAGGGTCTTGGATATCAGTATAAAGCCTTCCGGATATCAATATAAAGTCTTTTCGAGGTTTTAAAAAACACGTTTTTCCTAACCATTAGGAAAAACGCGTTTTACAGGAGACCAGCCTTTAGAAAAGTAGGAAAACAATTTTTCGGAAAATAGGGAAATTATTTTCCAAATTTTGTTTTACGCGAAACAATCCGAGCCTTAATCATGTATAGCTTGTCGTAGATTATGAATGTTGAGAAAATTTTGGGGGAAACTAGTTCCTCCATAAGTTATAAAAAGTCATGTTTTTATATGGTTTAAGGTTTATAGTTTGGGGTTTTAGGTTTAGATTTTAGGGTTTTAGGTTTAAGGGTAAAAAACAAGACTTTTTATAACTTATGGAGGAACTAGTTTCCCCCGAAACACACTCATGAAAGTTAGCTTCAAAATCAAGAATCCGCATTTTGATTCTTTGAAATTACGCTAGGTGTGACATATAAAGTCACAAAAACTAATAATGACATTTTTGAGGTAATTTGGGTTATTTAAAATAGACTCTAAGGTTGGCACTTTAATGATGATCGCATGCCAAGTATGCCACCAACAAATCCCTAATCCATTTTCTCCGGAGGAATGAGGAGGAGGAGTGAGGAAGAGTTGATTACAGTTTTACAAATGTACGGCACATGTCCATCCCATGTTATATGAGCACATTTGACACAGGTAAGTTTAATTATCTCCCTCCGTCCCATTTTAAGAGTCAAAAATTTCTTAAAAGGGTGTCCCATTTTAAGAGTCAAAATCCTAAAATGGAAGGTAGGTCCTACATGTCATACTCACAACAATTATCAACTAACTCTTCTCTACCCCACTTTCTCTCTCCTACCCAACTATTAAACACTCACAACACATCACCTTTTCCTTAATTCTTGAACACACTCATTTTTTGACTCTTGAAATGGGACGGAGGGAGTATGTTAATACCAATAAATTAATATTTTAATTAATTTTTTTTCGATGAATTATTTAAAAATTTATCAATAATAATTTTAAAATTTTAGTGTTTTTTAGAATAATATAAAATCATTAAATTTACATTGAAGTTTAAATAATTTTATTTGTATTGACATAAAAAATTTAAAATAAGACGGAGAGTACTTAATTGTCTATTGAGAGTGCGTCCTTAGAAATAATTTAGGTGCATTTTAATATTTAGAAAGTTTGAATAAGAAACACCAAATAAGTGTAGTAGGCCGGGCAATTGTTCCCCTTTACCCGCTAACCCGTCCGACCCAACTCGCTTAAGTTAGCGGGTTAAAGCGGGTCACCCATTTCAACCCTCAAAACTTAACGGGTCGATCCGACTCGATCCGCACGTTTCGACCCGTTTCAACCAGCGAGAACAAATAGCTTGGGTCGACATCCCAAGGAAAAAAAAAAGAAAAAAAGAAAAAAAAAAGGGTCGGCCCGTCACAGCCCGTTATCCGACCCGTTTGACCCGTAAAATTAAATGGGTTGTGGTGGGTAGACCCGTCTTAACCGCTAGAACCCGGTCCGACCCGCCCAATTGCCAGGCTTAAAGTATAGTAAGAATACGAAGGAGAAACATATCCTCTCGGGGAACAAAAGATTTTGGGGAAGACAAACACTCATGTGAGAACATGAGAACCCGTCTCATGGATGAGACTGGTCATTTTTTGACCCATGACCCGGCCCATTGAACCAGCTCCATGACCCAGGGGTGACCCTGCCACGTGGCAGCCTCTTATAGGCCATTATATATATATATATATATATATATATATATATATATATATATATACTCCCTCCGTCCCGCCGAAAATTGCAAAAAAAATCATGGCACAAGAATTAAGGGAAAAGTGAAAAAGGTGATGTGTTGTGAGTGTTGATAGTTGAGTGGGAGAGAGAAAGTGGGGTAGAGAATAGTTAGTGGGTTAGTGGATGTGAGTATGAGAAGTGGGACCCACTAATTAAAAAGTATTAAAAACTTTCCATTTATGGAATGTGCAATTTCTATGGGACGCCCATTTTGGTAAGTTTTGCAATTTTCGGTGGGACGGAGGGAGTATATTATTTTTGGTTTTTTTTTGGTTTGTCAAAAGTAATAGTTATTATAACTTAATGTAATGACTGTATACATATAAAGTACTAACAGTTTGTATACATAAAAGTAATACATATACTCCCTCCGTTTCATGAGAACTGAGACTAAAAAAAAAAGCACAAGAACTAAGTAATACTAATAAAATAAGGAAAATGTGTGGTAGAAAATGAAGAGAGAGAATTAGTGGGGTAAATAGTAGTGCTGGAGAATGAAGAGAGAGAATGAGTGGTGGGGTTGGGTGAATATAAAATATTAAAAAGTTGCCATTTTGGGCAGTCTCAATTGAGGTGAAACGGACGAAAAGGGAAATAAGTCTCAGTTCTCATGAAACGGAGGGAGTATACAGAAAAGTAACAGTGTTTTTTTCTATGTTTTCTTCGTTTGCCAAAAGTAATACTTATTACAACTAAAATGTAACGAACGTATTACTTATATGTAATAATGTTTATACATAATTGTAACACATATGTATAGAAAAAGTAATAATTAAACCATTTATATTTTTAGAGTTAAAAACACTTGATTAGTGTTACATGTAAAAGTATTACATTATCTATAGAAATATGTTATAATTTCTTTTATTAAAGTGTTACATTTACTTGTACAAACAATTACATTCATATATATGAGTTGTTACTTTTCAAATGTTACTTTCTTTCAAAAAATTAAATCAAAATACACAATATTTTACATTTTTGCAAAAGCACTACTCCCTCCGTTCCGGTAAGTTGCAACAATTTGCCATTTTAGGCATTCCACTTAAGTTGCAACAATGCTAAATAAAGAAACTCTTTATTACTTTTATAATCCTTCACTCATTCTCTCTCTTCCCCCCAACCACTCATTATTCTCCACTCATTCTCTATCTTCCTCTCAACCACTCATTATTCTCCACTCATTCTCTCTCTTCCTCCCATCCACTCATTATTCTCATTTCTTAATTTTGTGCTTCCCCTTCCATGTTGCAACTTACCCAAAACGGAAGGAGTATTATATTTTAGTATAAATAATAATTATATTTAGATATTGTTTGGGTTACATGTAATTATAGTTAGTATTACATTTGAAAAAATAGGCACAACGAGCTTTTGTTTTTGTAAAAACAGGTGTTACGTTTACTTATGAACAATGTTACTGTATATGTATACAGTCATTACATTAAGTTATGGTAACTATTAATTTTGGTAAACGGCGGAAAAGCCAAAAAAATAATATAAAACTCAAATAATTATAATAATAATAATAATAATAATAGTCTATGAGAGGCTGCCACGTGGCGGGTTATGCCCCATGAGTCATGGGTCGACCCGTCTCATAGATGAGACGGATCCCCTTGTTCTCAGGGAGACCACCTCTTTGGGGAATGGTAATTTCTAGCCTATATTTGAAAATTGGCGAATTGTTAAATGCAGCGGGCAGTGGCGTATCCAGGATTTGAGGTGAGGGTGTGCATTTTTTTAAAAAAAAAAAATTGGGGTCCGATCAGGTCGGCTTAAAACTTTAAATGATAAAAAAATTAAAATCACACTATAAAAATGCACCAAGAAGGACATCGAACATAAGAATACTATACTTGTATTTAACACTTCTAATGAAACACTCAAAATGAAAATATTTCTCATAATTAGTATTCTAATGAACACTCAAAATGCCTATAAAAAATGATAACAACAATTGCTCAATAATCTTAAATAATATATTGCCCGTTTCAGTTTGGTTTAGTCTTTTAGTAATAGTTTTTTTAACACTCTGCACCCCTTTTCTTTCAAAAATCACAATTTACACCCCTATAGTGTTTTTTTTTTAACTGCTCGGTATTTTTTTGGGGAAATCCAGGGTGTGCATCGGCCCACCATGGTTACATACTAGATCCGCCCCTGGCAGCGGGTGCATGGGTGCGGCGGGCTGATCCATGGGCCGAACTCGCCTGACCTGCACCGCCTACCCGCACGCCAGCCTCGCCTCCATTCTCAGCGCGATACGTGTCTTTTTTTTTAAAAAAAAAACCAATAACATTAAAATGCTATATCTTGATATTTATAACTAGGAAAAAAATAAAAATACCGTTGTGTTCCGAGACGAATCAAACTAGATGGGTTATGATATGGTTTGATTTTTTTTTTAAAAAAAAAAAACATACTCCCTCCGTCCTAGAGTATATGTCCACCTTTTCTTTTTAGTTCGTCCCAGAGTATATGTCCACTTCCTAAAATGGCAAAGAATATTTACTATTCCTCACACTTATCTCCTACTTTTACACTCACAACACTTACATCACTTCTTCCATTTCTTAATATTCGTGCAAATGGGAGGGTGGACATATACTCTGAGACGGAGGGAATACTGGACACAAAATTTTGAGCTGCTCGTCACCTGAGATGTAACACTCTGTTCTGATAAAAGTAACCGATTCATCTTTAAAAAGTAACTTTTTACTGTCAAATGTAACAACAGTTTTACAAGAAAATTTAAATTGTTTGATAGTTTTTGTGGTTAGAAAACGTAATATTTGAAGTGTAATAGAGTGCATATATGATTATAGTTTTCTATATAGATGAATGTAACATTTTTATTTAGTAAATGTTACTTTTTTTTCTTTAAAAAAAGAGTAAAAATTCATGTATATAATCATGTTTGCATTTTAATTGTTACTTTCTCAATAAAAATTGTTACATAATGTTACATTTAAGAGTATAAACAGTTACAATTGGGGGGAAAAAATGTTACATTCATATTTTATAAAATGTAACATTAGTTTAGTTTGTCAATCTTATGCTAATTTTGAAAACAAAAAGTGTTACATTTGAAAAAAAAAAGTGTTTACATTATTTTATAAAAAAGTGTGACATTAGTTTAGTTGTCACTTATGTTATCTTTAATCTATTGCAGCAAAATTATGGTATATTTTGAAAGAAAGAAAATGTTACATTGGAAGAAATGATTGAAGTAAAATAGTTTTCTTTTAGTAATAGTAATAATTTAAACATTTAATTTGAGTCTGAACATTTTAGGAGGGTCCATTCTCTGGTGTGTACCCTGCCTCACCTAGACAAACCCAACGCCCATAAAATTATGAAAAATGATTATGAAATCACTAATCCAACGGTCAAAGGAGATCCCATTGAAACTAGCCGTTACAAGAGCGTACAAACCTCAACGTGCTTCTTGTTCTCTTCTCCATGACATCCAAATCTCCCTCTCATCTGCGATCCAAGTAATCGAAAACCAAATTCCATAGCAGTTTATCACTTTCACCCCCCCCCCTCTTTCTAAACTCTCTGATTTGATTCAGAACGTTTCCGGCGATGGATCCGAACGGTAAGAGAGCCGGAGCGGTTACCCCGGTGAAGGACCCGCAATCCGTTCGACCAAAGTTCTCTGAGAAATCCAAATGTTCGGAGAACTTCAATCCCAATTTAACCAGCCCCGTTTCGAAAATCTCCAAGTCTCCGGCAGTCAAGTCTGGCTCGAAACCCCAGAAACCGACGGATCAAAAGAACCCCAATCCGCTCATATCGCCTTCTCCTCGGAACAAGATCAGAGAACGTAAGTTTGTGGTGGCTAAGAAGAACTTGAAGAGGGAGAAGGCAAAACCCTTAAATGTTACTTGCAAGTGTAGGGCTGGTGCCAATTTCGACAAGTGTCTCTGTGTTGCGTATGAGACTCTGAGGGCTTCTCAAGAGGATTTCTTCAAGAATCGGGGCCAAATCCATGATTTAGCTGCAGAGGAAGTTGAAGGAGAAGAGGAACAAGAGAAGGAGCTGAATCAAAACCCTAAAATTGCAGGGGAATTAGATGGATTTGATGTGGATCGAGCAGTCGATGGTACTGGAGGTGATCCAATTGAGCCAGCTAGTGGAAACGGTGGTAGTACTACTATCAAGAGAGCACGAGCAAAGTTGTTGGAGGCAGCACGGCAAAGTGTGCCTGGCCCTGGATCTGGAAAGGTAATGCATTTGATTAAGGCATTCGAAAAGCTTCTTACAATACCCAAATCAACCGATACTGAAGAAAATGAGAGTGGGAAGGTGGAAGAAGAAGATGATGAAGATGTGAAAGGAGGAATGAAATGGGAATTTCCAGGGTTGAGACCTAAGGCTCCTGAAACTCAAATCTCTTCTTCATTCTGTCCTTCAGATTTTGCCCTCACTCCCGAAAGTTTAGGATTGAATTCAAATATTTGTTCTTCACTTTCTAGCAGCCAAGGAAGGTTAGTGATTGCAGCTTGATTAATTATTGATCAACACATAAATTTCTTAGAAAGCCATCAAATTATGATTCTGACTGGGTATTCTTTGGTTCCTATGTTAGCTTTAGCATTTCAAACAGGACATCTGGTGGTGGTAGGCAAAGCAGAAGACATGTATGGCATTATATTAACTATTCCTTTGAAGTTGATATTGATTATTAGCATCTATAAAGCATAGTTCTATAACACTATTACTTAAAATTGCAGAGCTCTGAATCAACTGGGACATTTGGAGGACGTCAATGGAAGAGGAGGCAGCGTAAAATTACCTCCCAACAACCCTTCAAGCTTAGAACTGAGGTACGCCGCATCCATTCATTTATGCCTTTTTTTTTTTTTTTTTAAGAATTAAGGTTCTTTATAGTGCTCACTCTTTCACATTTTAGTACACTTATCAATTTGGATAAGAAAGAAAACACTTGCTTGGTTAACCTCTTGCTTAAAAGCTGCCTATTTAGCATGTGCAAGGTTTTATAACTCATGTATATACTTGTACAAATAAACAAACTAGGACTGTGATGACGCCCTGCGTTTCTGGGGTCACGGAGGTAGAACTCCAATATAGCTGTCTCTTGATCCTGATCACAACACAAACAAGAACACCGTTAAGACCAAGGCCGGGTGGGAATCCGGCTTAGGCCCTCGGGTGTGAGAGTAAGATCTCTGAGGAAAACCTAAGTAGAAAGCTTGTGAAAGCCGTGTGTGTGTGAGTAGGATAGAGCACGTACCTGGCCCATGGGGGCGGATAGAAGTATTTATATGAGTAGAAGAGGGAGGTAGGTTTAAGGTACTAACCGCCCTTGTACCGGATGGACACGCGGCAAGTCCTCATTGGTTCGGCCAGGGGAGTGGCTGGGAACGTGGCGTGTTGTCAGGGAAACATGGTTCCACCACCAACCGTTATGGTGTGTCAGGTACGAACAGGTAACGTCTGTTGTACGTTTGTGACAGCTGGCTGCTGCGGGCTCCGGGCAGGTGGTTGAGTGATCAACCCGGGACCCTAAGAATAGCGGGAGGCAGAGCCACCTCGGTTACGGTTATCATGAAGCCCGGGTCTCTCGGGCTTATAAGCCTGCGGGCTTATCCGGTTTGACGCGGTCGAACTCGCTTGTACTGGCTTTGAACCGGGTCCGGTCCGGTCTGCGATGCTCGATCTTATCAGACTGAAGTTTTTGCCTTTTCTTTCTCACTATCTATATACTTGAAGTATCCTTACACTAGACTACTTTATATAAGAAACGAAGTTTTATCCTTGAGATAATGTTATAAGTAGCAATAGCTCAGCCATAGAAGGGTTGGCTCAAGCTAAAACAGCAAGAAAAGTAAGTGCACGGTTTTAGATTTCATTTTCACAGATGAAGAAAGTAGGGCTGATTTTTTTTGCTTTTCTTTCTCATCACTACCTCTATAAATCATTTTGTAAGGTACCCCATATCGGCATATGATGTTGGGTTTGATGAACTCTACCTTTCGGGCATTGAGGATTTTGTATGATTGAGCCTCGATCCACTATCTCTATTCCTGATCTATTTTCCATCTCTTAATCTTACTTGTAAGGTAAATTAGTGAGACAGAGAAATATAAGTGGAAGATGTTGTTAATACTATGATACGATGTAGTTTACGTAGGTTATAGATGTCCGTGTGGGCCTTAGAGCGATCATACCTAAGGTACATGATGCGTCTAGAGATACCATACCGTCTCTATGGGCCCTAGAGGAGGCTATATCGATTCTATTACATCTCGTGTATGAATGTATGATCTAGCCATATCTAGGGGGTATAACAAGGTAATATTTTATATAGTTATCATAAGTCAATATTGAGAAAACAACTCCTAATTCATACTAACTCAACTAAGAAAACAGTAATTATCATAAGTCAATATTGAGAAAACAACTGCTAATTCATACTAACTCAACTAAGAAAACAGTAACTCGCTAAAAACAAGAGGACCACCAGAACTCATTAACAACTACTACCTCTGTCCCGAAATAAATGTCACATATGGTCAACTAAGTTAAACTTTGACCAGTTTTTAATGCAAAATTATTTATCTTCATTGAAATTCAAAAATAGTTATGAATAGTGAGTGTTTCCATTGATGTATCATTAACCATTTTCAAAATAGTACTCCCTCTGTCCCAGACTAAGGTTCTTACTTTCCTTTTTAGTTTGTCCCAGACTAAGGTTCTTAGTTGCTTTATTAGTAATAAAATGGACCATGGGACCCACTTGTCATTCTCACAACAAAAACCCCCTACCCACTTTATCTTTCCTACTTTCTCTTACTTTTTCATACTCACAACATTTACTTTTTCTTAATCTCCGTGTAAAGTCAAACTAAGAAACTTAGTCTGGGACGGTGGGAGTATGAAAATGCTCAGATTTTCATAACTTTTTGGTCAAAGTTCAACTTAGTTGACCACATGTGACATTTATTCCGGGACAGAGGGAGCTTTGGCAATATTATTAATCAATTCCATAATAAGTACAGTCTTCCCCACCCCAGCTCCTCCGAATAGTCCGATTTTTCCTCCCCCCTCTTAGTCAATGGGGCAGCAGGTTCGCTGTCTAGTAAGGGAGCTTGATTTTCAACCTCTTTCCTCGCGAGCAGGAAGCACACCAGCAGCGTGCAGCATTCATATGAGCTTCATCTGGATAGCAGCAAGTCAATCCAAACAAGCGAACCGATTCAACTAGTATTTTCTTACCTCATCAACTCAGATAAAGGAACTCACCTAACTAACTAATTAAAGAAATTAACTTTAACTTCCTATAATAACTGATATGAACTAACTTTAACTTCCTATACCAGATCTCCCTGAACTAACATTCACTTATCTTACTTACCGACTGACTTAACTGGTTACCCACCTCCAGGCGGGGATACCCTTCTCTCTTTAAGAAGCTCTTCAGGAGACACCGTTCCCTGCTAACAACAACTCAAAAACTAACCACTTCAGACTTCCGTAAGTGATCGCAGAATGTCCCAAATAAATGTAGTTGAATGGGAATGACAAGTCGGCTAGGATTGTCGGAAGAAGATGGGACCCTACGTCATCTACGCAAGCCACGAGCTGTATCATAGTGTTCAGTTGAGTGAGAGAAGCTCACTTGGCGAGGCATAAATGTCAAACTCCAAAACCACTAAACTCCACTCATCAGTCCAAGAACAAGCACCAAGTCCACCATCACTAGCCACCACCACAACTACCCCATCAACCAGTGGCGAAGCCAGGATTTTTCGGGAAGGGGGTCAAAGTTGTTCGTGGAATAAGTATTATAGTTGAGGCTACAAATTTAGTATACAAGGGGGTCAAAATAATAATTTAGTGCATTTTTTTCTCAAAATTAAGGGGGTCAAAATGAATATATTCATCATTTTTAGTAGTAAAATGTCAATTTTTAAAATTTTAAAGGTACTAAAATTGACACGTTCGAAAATTCAAGGGGGTCGACCGACCCCCTTGGCTTAGCCTTAGCTTCGCCAGTGCCATCAACCACCATGCCACCACCACAACCACCACTTTCTACCACCACCCACAACCACCATCTGCTGCCGCCACCCACAACATGCCACCTACTCCTTACAAAGCAAATCAAGTACTCCCTTTGTCCCATAATAAATGTCGCGCTTTCCTTTTCGGCATGCCCCAAAATAAATGTCGCATTTCTAAACAATGAAAGTGTCTTCGTGCGATTTCATCAGTGTAAAAGCAATGTGCAACCATGTAAAAAGCACATCCCTTAATAATGTTGACAAGTCAAATGCGACTTTATTATGGGACGGAAAGAGTACCAAAATTATTGTTTTGCTTTGTCATTATCCCTTTAACAGAAGTATCCTTACGAGTAACTGAAGTTTTGGTACCCAAGGATGAATTTCTCTTTGATGAAAATGAAACTGATAAAAAAAGAAACTAAAATTCGATATTTGAGACAATAGCTGTATGAAATTAGTGTCTGCTCAGCCTTATCTGGGTTCAGAGGACGGTAAGCTAAGTTGGTTGTTGAAATATGATATTGTAGTGAGCAACAGTATAAATATTATGAAGCTAACTTTTAGTTGGCCATGATCTTTGTGGCAGGGTAAGGGTGAGTTAAAGCTGCCAATCTGGGTCGACTAAACCTCTTAACTGTAAAGAGCTGTGAAAAACTATAGCAGAAGCATATATATGTCTACCTTCTTATAATTGTACTTCATGCATACAAAAGTCTCCATCAATTGTTTCAATAATTAAATACTACGTAGTTGTTTGATGTGTATTTTCAAGGATATGTGCAATGGTTGTCAGATTAAATGACTATAGCTCTGCTATTCCCCTAATCATTAACCTGGTGTTTATTGATTCCATCTTTCCTTTTTTACTCTTGATTAACGAGCTATGGGACTGATTTAACTGTAGGAAAGGGGAAGGTCCAAGGAAGAGGAATTTGTTAAGAAAAAACAACAAATGGTGATGGAAGAGGAAAAGCAACGGATACCAGTTGCCCAAGGTCTCCCATGGACAACAGATGAGCCGGAGGTGAGAACCCATCATAAAGTTGCAAATATAGCTATAAAAACATAACAACAATATCATGCTGATATATAAATAAATTATTCAAAAAAAAAAATGCTATGACATGGAAAAGGCTGTATCTACGACGTCCTCTTTCATTTGTAAAGAATGCAAATGACCAAGTAGAACGGCGACAAACTCAATTCTTGCTTCTAAAAAGTGTAACTTTCATTTGAAGTGTTCTACAATTGAGGCATAGGATTTGTAATTTTGTAGTTGTTGTTTGTTGTAGCATTTTACTTTTGTATCTCATCTCTAAGCAATTTCACTGGGATATTTACCCTTGTGCTCAAAAGTTTACTTGATGATTGTTCTTTGCAATATCTCAGTGCTTGGTAAAACCTCCAGTCAAAGAAACTACAAGGCCTATTGATTTGGTGCTGCACAGTGATGTTAGGGCTGTGGAGCGGGCAGAGTTTGATAATCAGGTAACTTAATTTTTTTCATTTCCACCTATCTACTCTTGAATTTGCATTCACATTCCTACAAAAATTAACAGTACAGATGGGTTTCTGGTGCTGATACATTCCGCATAAAACACACATACACTATCTTTTTGTTGCATCTGGAGTGGCCTGTTAGGATCCAAAGTCAGGTGCTTCCCATACTATTTTAGTACAGTCACAAGTTTAAATCTTGTTGCTAAAGAGCTCTAGCTCAAGCGGCATCGGGTATACTTTTCTATACAGAAGGTCACTGGTTCAGTCCCCAATGATGGTAATTTCACTTTCCAAGTATCACTATTCTAAAAAATTAAGTTGTCAATTAATAATAATAATAATAATAATAAAAAGTTGAAGTCTTGTTGCTTGCTACATATTGAGGGGAGAAGTAAGAAGAACATTTGTAAATATGAATCTGATGGTAGTACAGAACTAACAGATTTTGGGTTCATCCCCCACCCCCCCTGTTTATTTCTATCTTATTTCAATATAGCTGTTTTTAATGAGAAATATGTTATCCATGGTTCCTCAGGTGCAAGAAAAACTCAGTCTTTTTGAGCAGTACAAGATGGAAAGAGAAAGACAACAAAAGGTATAATATACCCCCACCGTCCAATAATAAATGTCACACTGTTCTTTTTCGCATGTCCCAAAATAGATGTCGCTTTTCTAAACAAGGAAATAGTCTTGAAGCAAATTTAGGGTAATGCTAAAGTCACAAAAAACTGCCACAAAATTTGGTTCACAAAATGATGTGTCATGATTTTGTTGGTGCTTTTGATTAGAGTGTGGCGGTTCCACAATCAATGCAACCAATTAAATATCGCCACCTCATTTTGTATCCATCTTTTTTGTGAACTTCTTTTGTGCCCCTAGCATTGCTCGCAAAATTTATCTCTGTACAAGCAATAAACAAACAAGCGTTTTTTTTTAAGCGTTAACAAGTCAAATGCGACATTTATTATGGGACGGAGGATTAGCAAAGACCTTGGCTTATGAACAACTGGTACTAAACTGGTACATTAAGTTTGTATTGTTTTGGCACTTGTAGTTAGCGGAAGAGGAAGAGTTAAGGAGACTCAGAAAGGAGCTTGTGCCGAGAGCTCAACCTATGCCCTACTTTGACCGGCCTTTCGTCCCTAGAAGGTCGGAGAGGAATCCCACCATTCCCAAGGAACCAAAGTTTCATGCTCCACAACATAAGAAGATCAAGAGTTGCATGTCTTGGAATGACATGTTTGCACATCAGCATTGAAAAAGGAGAGCTGTTGAACAATCATCAAAGGAGAACCAATTTGTTTGTCAGGATCCTTGAGACCTTTCTAGTGAATAATCATAAACTGAACTACTATTTGCAACAAATATTATTTTCTTACTTTGTATATAAAGCAATTGATTTAGTTGCAATTTTGGTCAAAAAAAAAAAAAAAAAACCAAAAAAGCATTAGTAGTGTTATCATAATGAATATCCCTGATTCATTAGCCATTTTGTTTCTATACTTGTTCATATTCTTCTTTTTAGATCAATTTTTACCCTTCGAGTGAATTCTACATCTAACTCATCAAATAGTAAGGAAAATGGACATGTTGTCAAAAAACTTGTTCATGATATCAAGCAGATACAAGTCAGAAAAGATTTTGCGCAATACTGAAACTAATAATTCTCAAAGCTTCAACAAACCAAATATCTCCAGTCTGACACATCTATTAAACAAAAGAACCAGAAGTAATATCCAGAACCATGCAAACACTGATTCTTGCTGGAAGTCTGCAACTCCAGGGCAAAGTTGCGAAAGAGATGAACTCAGAATTAAAGATGATATGGACTCGGTTGCTTCCACAATCATAACTAAGATTCCAACCCACCGCATCTTTTTTCTTTTCCTTCTTCTTCTCGCTTTTGCTTCCTTCATTTTCACTCACCACCACACCTGCATCGCCATTTACAGCATCTTTTATTCTTCTTCTTGTTCTTTTCCTTCTTTGACTTCTCCTCATCTGGCTCATCCTTCTCCTTGTGTTTTTCATTATCCATCAGACATCACAACCCCATCCCCAGCTTTCTTCTTTTTTTTTTTTTTTTTTATCCTTCTTTTTAACCCCTACAACATTCAACAGTCGGGTCAGCTGCAGCCGAAAGGCTAGCAACCACGGATCCAATGGGAAGAATAACATTCCTAGCCCACTCTGCTGGTGTATTCTCATTTGCAAAAATAAAATAACATACATGGATGGTTAAAACTGGAGCTTCGTAATAGTACAGTGGGTTAATTAGGTGATCGCCCCCAAAACGGCATACGGAAATTAACAGATAGCATACAATTGGGGGAAGTGCACATTAGCACCTAATCATGTGGCAATGCTATATTCTTAACTATTGAGGGAAACAGAAGAAGTCGGTTGACAATAGGAAATGATAAAAGCACAATTGAGAATGGTAAAGGCCAATCTACGGGTTTGGCTCGAACAACCCCTGCGCCTTCAAAACATGATCAGAGATTCAATTTCGAGTCATTCCTGACATGTTAGGTTTCAAAGAAAGAACTCTACGTGAACTTACTTTTGAACTCTGTAGAACTCTGGCAACTCGCTGCACTTAGATCTGCCAATTGAAACTGCACCTTCCCTCCCACACCCATTAAACATGCCAATTCTCCAAGCATCTTTCCATTCTCCAAAGTCCAAAATTCATCATCAGACTTAATACGTTCAACCGTTTCAAAATCATAATGCATGTCCAATGGAAACTTGGGCATCAATAAGCGGCGCAACAAGGAAAATTTCAAGTGGATGCACAATTGCACTATAAAGCTAAACATGTAAGTGGGAAAAAAGGGTCTGTTGTGAGACTCAAACCCAAAGCCATCAGGTTTAAAAACCAGCACTTTACCCACTACAGTAGACAAACTATTTGATCAAATGACGGCACTTAAACCCATATCAATAGGCATGGATCCGTCACTGCATCAGTAACCTTGAAACACGTACAGATTCACAATGTTGTGAGCATTCATGTTCACTACAGCTTATGAAGGCATGAAAAACTGTGTTAACTGTATAACTTAGAATGCCATGAAAAGATGTGTTTACTCTTTCAAAAACCAAATAACATTAAGCATCACAAGTTAAATAACAAACTTTTGATGACTTTTAATATCTCCATATTCTAAGACAATATAGAACACAGCAGATAAGACCTGCTGCTGCTGCTGGACGTGTGCCAGCCAATGGAAGTGTCTGGACACGAACAGCTCTGGAAATGATAAATACTGAAAAAAAAGTTCATGAAATTAAAAAGAACAAAGCATTAACAAAACAGAGGTCTTGAGTTCTTCATCTACTCTTCTACGTCTTTCTTCTTCTTTTTCTTCTTCTCCTTCTTCTCGCTTCTAGTTGTTTCATCATCACTCACTGCCGTAACTGGGGGCACTACAGGGGTATCACCATTGTGGGCATCTTTGGTTTTGTTCTTCTTCTTCTTCTTTTTCTTCTCAGACTTCTCATCGTCTGATGTCTTGGTTTCAGTCTTGATCTCAACTGACACAACTTCTTCATCCCCCTCTTTCTTCTTCTTCTTTTTCTTCTCCTTCTTATGTGACCCCACATCTTCCTCACCTTCTTCTTCAACCTTGAGTTTCTTAGAAACCTCCGTTTCAGGTATCACATCAGTCTCCTCTGCCTTGCGCTTCTTCTTCTTTTTCTTCTCACTGTCTCCCTCTACTTTCACAATCTCTGTATTCTCCAAAGTAGGCTCCGTAGCAGCAGCAAGGCTAGCGACCACAGAATCCCCTCCTATGGGAAGAACAACATTCCTAGCCCACTCTGCTGGTGTATTCTCATTTGGCTTCCCATGTTTGCTTAACTTTCCCTCCGAGATCAATTTCTTCTTCATTGAAGCCCTTGGCCCCAACCCCCATTTCCTCGGGTAAGTATCCCTATCCATCACCACCCTCTTGATCTTCGCCACGGTCCCATGATCACAAGTGGCCATCACTGCAGTAGTCATTTCTGCAATACCCAATGCTATGGCCTCTCCCTTAGTAGTCATCAACACAACCTCCTCCCCAACTTCAATATCATTCTCAAACCTCAACAACCCCGGAATCATCAGCTTAGCACCATAACAGATAGCATTCACAGCCGAATCCTTCACAACCAATCTCTTATAGCTAGTCAAAAGCACTTCAAGAGGCATAATCACACGCCTCAGATAAGTCTCGTCCCTATAATTATCATACATCCACTGAGCATCCATCACATCATGCATCGTAACCATGTTATCTTTCTCCCCCATAATCCCTGACCTAACCCTCCTCAACTCCTGCATATGCCCACCCACGCCAAGAATTAGCCCCAAATGAACACACAAAGTCCTCACATAAGTACCCGCCTCACAAGAAATCCAAAACACAACCAAATGCTTATCAACATCATACTCTAACATCTTACTCTCATAAATAGTCCTAATCCTGAGCTGCCTTTTCACAGCCGAAATGAGAGGTGGCCGCTGGAAGACAGCACCAGTCAATGTTTCCAGAGCCCGAGCCACTTTAGCAATATCGGGCACGGCAGAATGGAGCCTAGCAACACAAACATACTCTTTACCAGCACCCTGTTGGGATTTAACCAAACGGGTAGCTCTATCAATGCAAGTTATAAGATTTCCGGTGACTTTCGGGTCGAGGGTACCACTGTGACCCGTTTTTTCAACACGGAGAATACGCTTAATCCAAGCCACAACCTCATGAGAGGAAGGATTAGCAGGTTTGTCGAGATTGAGAACACCGTACCTTATGTATTCGGCAAGTGGGCGCTTGAGAGGGGAGTAACCGCAGGGAAGAGGGGTGTAGTGACCGGTGCGGACATTGAGGCGGTCGTAGTTCTTGAGAAGGATTGGCCATTGAGAAGTATCAATGGAGGGTGTGAAGCTTTGGGGCTTGATCAAGTAATCGCCGTCGCCGTTTGTGTCCGGTGTAGCGTCCGACTTGACGATAACTGAGTCCGTTTCGTCTTTGGCTTTGGACTTCTTTTTCTTCTTATCGGAACGGGTGAGATCGAGTTCGGACATGGCTGCCTGCTTCTGCGAGATGTTGGCTATGAAGGTGGGTTTTCGGCTGTGTTTGAGCGATAAAGGTTGTGGCTGACTAGGGTTTTGGCCGAGGGAAATGGGGTTTATTTATTAGGGTTTTGATCTGGAGGGTTACTGTTACCACTGCCACATCATTTTTTAAGTACACCCGCAAAACATGTATTTCCCGAAATATCCTTACCCTTCCCTTAATTTTGATTGAATAATACTAGGGGCACAAAAAAGTCGCAAATTTTTGCTTACAAAATCTTAAGTGTATTGATTTTATTAGTGTTTTTAATTAGAGTGTGTCGGGTTCACTGTCGATGCAACCAATAAAATATCGCCAACGCATCGTGTGAGCAAGATTTTGTGACTTTGTTTTGTGCCCCTAGCATTGCTCATTTTGATTTGCTTTTGCAGGATTTATGATACAATGCTCCTGCAATAGCTTAAATGCAAATGCATACACTGGGGCGAATGGTTTGGATTTCTTTCATTTGCGTGGGACCCATTTTTGTCAAAATAACATCAACAATTGATTAAATAGTTGAAAAAACGTGGTGAAATCGTCACCCCATCTTGAAACGTTGAAACGAATTCCGCTATAACGCTTTCAGGTTCACCCTCCCCCCATTTGACCCCCGCCCCCTCCTCCTAAAAAAATAAAAAAGAAAAATACTTCTCATGTTTCAAAATGAATGACATTTATCAAGAATTTAAGAAAACTTTAAAAAGTTGACGTTTGGTTGATAGTACAAATTCATAAAAGATCATAGTTATTTGATTTCAAATTGTTGGTTTTGCGAGGAAAAATGAATTTTAAAGGGAAAAAAAAAAGGTAAAAAATCATTTAGGCACACACTTTGGGATAAAAAAAAAAACCATTCATTAGGAAGAACAAAAGGGTTATTCATAACCCAGGACCTTCCCTAAGCAAAACCCTTTAGGCCAATAGGCATTTGGTAATTTACGACTTATAACAATCGGATATCTTCAGGGGAAGGAGGTTTGACTTGTATATTGATTTTTTTTTTTTAAAAAAAAAAAAACTTGTTCATATTATTTTTCTAAAAACATTCCTTTCTATATTAAAATAATCGTAAAAACTAATACTTTTTTTGTGGTATATAATAAAGAAATGCCCCAAATTGCTTTGGGAGTTGAGACTAAAGTTTTACGTGAAAGTTTAGTGAAAAACTTGTTTTATACTCGCTTTTATTGTAAAACGTGTTTTTCATCTCTTAACACTCCACATCATATTCTCTCTGATAATTCAACTACCCTTTTACTTTTACACCCTACAATGGTTTGGTTTAATTAAATTCAACTACCTTCCAACTCACGATCCTATACCCCACTACTTTTATTTTATTTGTACTAGTGTTTACACCCGTGCGATGCACGGGGCGTTACTATTTAATAATTATAATTTATCAACTAAACCGATAAAATCTCAATTCTTATTATATTTAATATTTGAGTGGTTGATTTTTGTAGAACTCGATTAACACCTGAGAAAAACATGTAAATTGAGTACTACCTCTATACCAGATAAATAATTGTTGGCACAATTTCTTACTAACATCTCTAAAACGTTGGTTTCTTCCAAAACAAACGCATAACATTTTAATAACATACAAATATCATTCAAATAAAATTAAATAGGTACTTAACATAATAACCAATAATAAAATGTGTACTTAATAATAACAAATACATAATATTTATAAATTATTAAAGACTTCTTTGAAGACTACATTGTTAGTACGATCACAAGAGTTGTTTGGGTATTCTTCATCACAAATCAATATTTTGAGGCCATTCGGAGTTTTCACCCTTGAGAGCGCAACATATAATTGACCGTGAGAAAATACGGGCTTCTTCAGAATAAGACCAACAGATGATAACGATTGTCCTTGGCTCTTATTAATAGTCATGGCATATGATACCATCAATGGGAACTGCCTCCTCTCAAATCGGAAAGGAATTCTTGAGTCTGAAGGAGTCAAAGACATTCGCGGAATCAAAACTTTTCGAGCAATCTCATTTGACGAAATAACTTCTCCTTCCAATACATGCTTTTCAAGCCTAGTTATAACCAAACGCGTCCCGTTGCAAAGACCGAGGGAAGGATCAATATTACGAAGCAACATAACAGGAGTACCAACTTTCAAAGTCAATTTGTGATTTGGAAGGCCATAGATGGATATAGTATTTATGAACTCGGGTGTATGGAGATCCGACAGAGATTCGCTGCTATTGTCTGTATGACATGCCATATCTGAACTTAGATACGTTGTGCCTTGAGTTTCATTTAGAGACACCATATAATCATTAACAGCGTTAACAACATCCAATGTTGGGGCTAATATGGCTCTCTCTTCAAAGTAAGGCAAATCACGTCTCCCATTCAAATATTCAGAATATATGTGCTCAACCATACTAATTATTGGATCGTTGAAGTCTTGGATTAAAAACTCTGGCGGAATTTCAATCGGAACAATCCCGTCATTAGGCTCGTTTATTTTACCATCTCCAATATTTGCAATCCATTCCGCAAATTGTCTCAATTTAGCTGACGCTTTACTTGAATCCAAACCTTCCAATCTCATGTTTTTTGTAAGTGTCAGCACGATGCAATGCGTCCACAAATACGAAGAATTGATAGTTGCATGAACAATATCCTGTCTAGTACCCTTAGGAATCACAGGAAGAATTTGTCGAAAATCTCCTCCAAAAACAATAGTCTTACCACCAAATGGATAGTCATTACGATTACTATCAACAGCTCGCATCACATCTCTCATTGATCTATCTAAAGCCTCAAAGCAGTGTTTATGCATCATTGGGGCTTCATCCCAAATAATCAAATGGGCTTTAATTATTAATTCTGCCAAAGGAGAACCTTGAGAAATATTGCAAACCGAATCTTCATTCAAATTAAATGGGATACCAAATCTGGAATGTGCTGTTCTTCCACCGGGAAGCAATAATGATGCAATACCACTTGATGCGACATTTAGAACAATAAGCCCCTGAGAACGCAATCGTGCGGATAAGGTTCTCCATATATAAGTCTTCCCACTCCCTCCGTAACCATAGACAAAGAACATTTTGCCTATTTCTTCTGAACATGAAGCGTAAATGACGTTATAAACTTCGCGCTGAGAATCATTCAAATTAAGCACGAGTTCTTCATACTCAATTGCAAGGTTTTCCTGATCGTAAGATAATTCGTCATGAAGCAATTGATTATGCTTAACCGAAACAACCGATGAATCAGGCATCGGTAACATTGGAAACTCACCTAAACTTCTTCCTTGCCTTCTAAGAAGTTTATCGATTTCCGCTAGTCCGAAGTTTTGAAGTTGATTTTCATCCAAAACTAAACCTATATAATATTGAAAATATAATTAATCAAGAAATAACCACGTAAGTGTGATTTTTTTTTTATCAAATTTAAGCAATAATGTAAATTAAACACTAACCTGGATGATTAAGAATAGCTCTTTGTTTATAAATCACATCGTCACATAAATACGTCCAACATTTCTCCCACACATGCTCAGGTCTTGCCATAGTCCCGGATGTTAGCAAAGTTACAAACAACGTTCTCATTGAATGAGCGGTGGAAAATTGATTGGCCTCAATAAACCGTCGATGTACTCCTTATCATCATTTAGCAAGCCTAAATGGTAGCAAGCCTCGCGAAAAGTGGCACACTGAATATCATTGACTTTACGAAGATCGCTAAAACTTTGTGCGCCACGAGCCTGATTCAATAAGCATCTTAAGTAATATATTTCTCCACATCCAGGGGGCACAAAAAATATTCTTCCAATTGTAAACCCTTTTTTCCTTGGAACCCATTCACGTGTATTTGACTTCCAAACAAACTTCATGGGAAATTGAGAATAAGTTAACCCTCTAGCCTCGACATACTTCTTATTAGCTTCCATCCAACCAAGAAACATACTGTGCGCAACTGAATCCCGAGCCAAAACAGACGATAAATTATCATTGTCGGAATAGACTGTACACTGTTCATTAGGAAGATGAAAACTCAGTCGCTCTACAGGAGGGTCTTTAAATTGGACTTCAAAACCAACGATTCGCCAAACGGCTTCACATGCGGAAATATAGCGACAATCATAATATAAATTAATCTCGTCGACTACGGTTTCTGAACCATCCACCGCACAAAATGCAGCTGTCACTCGATCATTCCCTTTGTGAATATATTTGAACAAATACTTAATTGACCGCGACTGATTGCACCATTCAACATTTAAATGTGAACCATATTTAACCAGCAAAAATCTATTATGAGGCACCACATGTCTATTGTCCAATAGAATGCCATTTTTCAAGATGGTTCTTCCATTATCCCTCCTTCTGTAAACCGCATACCCCTCTTCATCAATTGTGGTTGCAGCAACAAATCTTTTAGGGTAATGCTTTGAACATCGCCCATTAACCATGCAAGGTGATTTAGCTCTATCTTTCCCACACGGACCATGAAGCATAAATTCTTTGACAGCATTAAAGTAAATGGGATCCAATTTTTCATCAGGAATTTCAATGGAAATGAAACAATCAATATCTTCAGGAGATCGGCTTTTGAAATTATTTGCGAGAAATAATAATATGTGGGCATGTGGTAAACCTCTCTTCTGAAACTCTATTGTGTAAACAACTACATAAACATAAAGAACATTATTTAGTTTATATGTTAATATATACTCACTATGTTATATATATTTGAACATTTAATATTTATAACATAAAAAAAATCATATATTACATTTAAGTGAGTATCTATTTGTTAGTTATCTTATTTTCCCTAATAAAAGTTGATAACTATTTCAACATAAGTTAAATAAATACGAGAAATGACGATATTTATTATTGGAATTAATTTCACTAAAAATATGTTGAATTTTTTTAAATAAGAGTTAATAAAGGATAATTGAGAAATTTATATTGAGAAAAGAGGGTTTTTTTTCGGCGTCAAAATCAAATGAAACTTGCATTTATTTATAGAGGATTTTTTTTATGAATTTTGGCAAAAAAAAAATAAAAAATAAATTAGTTTACTCTAAAATAACTGAGCTCAAATAATTGGGATGAGAAATAAATCTGAATATCGTAAGAACCAATGGTTGCATGACACGTGTAAAAAAAAAAAAACTAGTAACAATGCGACTCACACGCCTTGAGGGGCGGTGAGTAGGGATGGTAACGGGTCGAACCCGGTCCGGATATTGCAAAACCCGTATCCGACCCGAGGCTACCGAGCCTGTCTGTATCCGACGATGGGCAAATCCGTATCCGCCCAGTTTTTTTTGTTTTTTTTTTTCAACATGGATGAATTTTTATTGGAGAAAATGACACTCACAGTCCAGTCCAGAAAGATAGCAGGATTTTTTTTTTTGTTAAAACTAAGGATTTTGGGTCGGATACGGGCGGATCTCAATTCGGGTTGTATATGGGTCGGATACGGGCGGGTCACATGGAGCTACTGAACCCGTATCCGAACCCGCCGGGTTTAGAAAAGTTATTATCAAACCCACCCATCCCGGTTCGGATTGTCTCAGATACGGATCGAGTTCGGTAGAATTGTCATCCCTAGCGGTGAGCCGCACGCGCGATGGTTGGCCCAACCAGCGCCTGCCACGTGTCCAAGCTGGCCCCCTATCCATTTCTCTCAACCGGGTTGAAATTTCAACCCCCAAATTAATCCAACCTCTCTTTCAACTCTCTATTGCACCATTTCAACTAACTTAAACTCTTTCAACTCCCCATTATAACTAGTCAAAAACTCATTTTATCATTATTTATATGACCGACTCAAGTTTTATTGCTATTGAAGTACAATAAAGTAAACTAAACTAAACTACACTAGTTTTTATAATAAAAAAGGTAAATACTCACTCCGTTTTAAAATACATGTCGTTTTAGACTTGTTTACACATATTAAAAAATGCAATTAATGTATGTGAAAAAGTCTCATATACCCCTAAATAATCCAACTACCTAAGCAATTAGTTCACCATTATTAATAAGAGTATAACTAATACTCCTGCATAACAACAAAAAACCATAAAAATAATAAAATAACAAGTATTTAAAAAAAAAAAAATTCTCAGAGCGACACGTATTTTGAAACGTAGAGAATACTAACGTGTACTTTGCGGAAGACTGGATGATTGTTGCGGGCAGGGATTATTAAAAGACGACCCACATTAAACTTGTTCAAGGCCCAATACACAAAGTGGATCAAAAGCCCAATTAATCAAAACCCTCCGGTTGAATCCGGTACTATATAAACACAAGTTCATCTTCGCCCGAAATAGAAGAAACCCTAGGGAAGCCATCTGCCTCATATCGCCGTTGCTGCAACAACCGAGCAGTGCTCTCCTGCCGAAGACCTCAACCATGGCGACCGCGAGAACTGTCAAGGACGTCTCTCCTCACGAATTCGTCAAGGCTTATGCCGCTCACCTCAAACGATCCGGCAAGGTAACCCAATTTACCTTCTCACATTTTGAATGTTTATTTCATTTGATTTACATGAATTTTATGCATTTTCTGTTTTTGTTTTTCTTTTTTCTGTTTGTTTGTGATTACTCAAAGGATTCATGCGTTTACTTGAAGTAATTGAATTGTGCTGAAGTTGTTTAGTAATTTATGAATGCTTGACATTGGATCTATGACGTAGCCTCTATACATTATTGCGTTTTGCTAAGTTTGATTCTTGTGTACACTTGATGTTTAATCTTAGTTCCAGAAAGAGTCCGAGGTCTATCGAACCTGTGATATATGCTCGATTTATTTTGTGATAAACTACTCCCTCCTTCCCAAAATGATTGACGATTTAAGGTACACTATGAAAAAGTTGACTTTAAAAAAAAAATCATAAATATCCTTGCTATATGTTTCAAAATCTCAATTTGCAAGTATAAGATGTTTTTTGAAGAAAAAAGCACTGGTAAAAATTTATTTTAATGACACATTTTGGGTTCTAAAAGTTCATTCATTTTAGGTCAATAAATGTCATTAATTTTGGGACATATATGTAGTAGTTTACTTAGCAACATATCTCAACAAATTCGTTTTTTTTTTTTTTTTTTGATATTGTTAAATTTAGTTGATATGGTGCTGTAGGATGCCTTAAAACTTCTATTTTGCTGAGGTTCATGGAGTAGTGATGTTGTCAACAGTATTTCTTAGTAATACATCTGGCTCCAAGATCAGATAAAACCCTCTTATTTTTCTAAAGTTTTTTTTTCCCCATTTTTGTATGCCCTTGTTGCATCAAATAAATGAGATATTTAAATTTGGAAGAACAATATGCAATTGTTTTGTCAAAGGAGCCACTCTTTTTTATTTAGCGAGAAATTAATAAATGCCATGTGTGAGCAGAACGCTTGCTGTTTGATACTTTGACCATTCTCTTTTATTATGAAGTTTTTTTTTCTTATTGAGATGTCTTGAGCTATTTTGATTGTTAAATTTGTGTTAGTGTAGCAATCAGATAGAAAGAGATGATCGAGGTACTCTGCTGAGCAAAAACCGTTATTCTATTTGAACTGACCTTGCTGTTGGTTCATAGGGAGAGGATATGAAAATGAAATTGCAATATAAAAGTAAACTAAAGGATTTCTGGAGCAATCCAGCCTTTTTAATTACCTACAGTGCCAATGACCTTTCTCAAACAATGGATGTCGATTTTGTTTTTATAATCATTTTTTTCCCTTCCCTTTTCTTTGAATGCGTCAAGTCATGCTGTTATATGTTTAATAAGTCATGTTGATATATGTTTAGCATATTGTAATTATGTGCATAAGCTAACATGTACTAGTTTTTGCGTTTAATGCTTTACTTATTTCACATTGTATCCGCATTTTACTTTTCTTGCAACTTAGTTGCAAGTATATTTGTTAATTTAGTGATGTTTAATATGCTTATATCTTAATTGCAAGACATTATCTTTTGAAGTGCCACATTCCATCTTATTTTGTGTTTTGTAGCATCAAACTCTTTTTACTGACGATCCTTATCTTTTCCATTATAACTAATACTGATAGATGGAGCTTCCGGAGTGGACTGACATTGTCAAGACTGGTACCTTCAAGGAACTTGCCCCCTACGACCCTGATTGGTATTACATCAGAGCTGGTGAGCGCCCTCTCACTCAAACACAAACACACACACACACCCAAACAAACTCCTTTATGTTATGCTATCACATGAATCTGCTATACTTTGTCTAGTTACATGTTCATAGATGATTCTAATCCTGTACCCTTCAATTATGGCTGCAGCTTCCATGGCTAGGAAGATATACTTGAGGGGAGGTATTGGTGTTGGTGCATTCCAGAGGATTTATGGTGGACGAAAGAGGAACGGGAGTCGCCCGCCCCATTTCTGCAAGAGCAGTGGTGGTATTGCTCGCCACATACTTCAACAGTTGCAAACCATGAGCATCATTGACATGGACCCTAAGGGGTGAGCTGCTTATTTTATTCAGCATTTTCTTTTGTGTGGTCCACAAACTTTTGGTCTAAATTAGCCACCTACTTTGTTGCAATGATTCACTTGTGTAACTAATTTATGTGTTGGTTATGTTTCAGAGGGAGATTGATCACTTCAAGTGGTAGACGGGACCTTGATCAAGTTGCTGGTCGGATTGCTGTTGTTGCCCCTTGATTCTGGATACATTAATGTGGTATTTTGTTTTATGAATTTAAAAGAGATGTTTGCTTTAAACTGTTTTCGTTGTAACAAATTTTGGTTATTAGCTTGCTTTATCCTTTTGTTTCTGGATACATTAATGGGATTTTAGTGCTTGAAACTGTTATTCTCCTTTGTTAGGGATTAATTTTAAGTTCAACTGCCAGTTTCTACTCATTTCTCTCCTGAAGTTAGTCCCCATTTTGGCATTTTTTACAATTTTTCTTTAGAATATTAAATGAAACCTAAAATTAAATCATTTATGTTTATTCAAAGCAACCTCTTAAAAAGCGCGACTAATTTTCTAGATTCTGATATAGTGGGAGTCTTAATTGTTACATGTTTTGATGTTCATTTGGAAGTAGAGGTTGGATCTTCCTTTGAATGTTGCAACTAGTTTTGTAATGGGGTTAATTCTGCTGAAATGGAAACTCAGCTGAAGTACTGAGAGTGTTAGAAATACTCAGAAAATCTCTATAGAAAATAGAAAAACATCTTTTTAATTGTAAAAATATTCACAAAATCTTAGAGAGATTATAGAAAAACGTTTTTTCTTAAATGAACGAGGTTAATTTCTTAAATAAGGGAAACTTAACATTTTGTAAATAATTTGCACTATTTTTCAAACACGGCGTCACGTTTTTTTGTTTTTTTATTTTTTTTAATAATTCTCTTCTTTTAAAATATGGTGACATTTTTGTAAATAATTGAAACTTATTAACACATTAACATTCTATAAACATATGCATTGATATTCAGCAATACATGAAGTGACACTTTCAAAGACTACGGCCTTCTTTGTTTTTTGAATTCAGCTCTTAAATGTGTCTGAATGGCAAGCGAGTCAGACACTTGACAAATAAGTTTGTTTGTTTTTATTTTCAAATTCAGATTTGAAAGCTCTGAAAGAGTCCAAATCCTCTGTGCCACTTTCGTGTACCACTTCATGTGCCACAAGTAATCTAATGGCTCACAGTTATTGAGATTGATATTATTGTAATATTATGCAAACATGTGAACGGTTGGATTACAAGTGGTACATGGAGTGGCACACAAAAGTGGTACAGGAGATCTCAACTCGCTCTGAAATGCCTCTTATCCATTCAGATTTAAAATTGAGTCTGAAGGAATAAGGGGTAATATTAAATACAAGGCACATTACATACAAGGCATGAGTAAATTACTTAACTACCCTCATATATATACTCCAAACCCTCATTTGTTTTCATTTTAAACAAACACTCCATCTCTCCCTCCCTCCAAACAGCGACCAAGACGCCGACTTCCGCCAACGCCGACTTCCGCCACCACTTCACCATTCGCCGGCAACAATGAACAATTGCTGAAATTTTCAAAACACACTAACAAAGAAGTTCAACAAGTGTTTCTAAACAAGAACCCAAGATTGCTCAAAAAAAAAAAAAGAACCCAGAACATACTTTTATGAACGAGAAATTGAAACCAAATTCAAAAAATTAAAGCCAAAATCCGGAAATTAAAACCCTAAATTACAAAGGTTGAAGCCCCATATCAAAAACTGAAAACACACATCCAAAATCGAATCCATATCGAGCCCAGATTTGTTTGTAAAGGGCTAGGTTTTACCTTTGCTTCATGTTGATTTCTAGGGTTTTCGACTGATTCGATTGAATAAATCAATTGTTAAAAACTGTTTATTTCGTGTCTATTTAGGTGAAATACATGATGTTATTTCGTGTAAAAGTTTGTGAAATGCATTATTATATTTCGTGTACAATTGGGTGAAACTCAGCGAATGATTTCGTGTAAAACCATATGAAACAAACAACTTCAACATTTTCCATATTTCGTGTAAACCTGTGCGAAATAATCAAATTATTTCGTAAGCGCGTACACGAAACACGCGTATCCGGGTAAGGGCATTTTTGGCATTATTGTGCCTTGTACACAATGGTGCCTTGTATTTAGAATTCCCAGGAATAAGTGGTCAATCAGACATTCTCCATGACAGAAATACCCTCACTACAATTCCTTAATTCCAATCACACCCCTCTCATTTGTGCTCCCCTATCCCCCTTCTCACGTTTTCTTTGCCTTCTGATCCTCTCCCTTGCCGTATCTCTCTCTTCCTCCATAGTTCCCGACCTCCCCCATGGCCACTACCACAGTTCACAAGTCATCCACACCATCTACACTTCCGAGCGACCTCCCCTTCCCCGTTTTACTGCCAAAAACACTTGTCAAAATGACTCCAGATTTGTACGTGATGACCCACCAAACCGCAGATCTGAGCATCGACCGGAAAGATGTAGCCTTCACTGCTGCTGGTGGCTCCCGCTTCCAATAGAACGAGCGTGAGAGTGCGACCTCATCTGTAACAGATGCGATTCAAGCACAAATGCGAAAATGGAAATGGAAATCAAACTCTATTGATTGAACTTGAATTACAACGAAAACAGAGAAATAAGCTAGATAATCAACTACTAGCTAAACTATGAAGGAAATGCTAGCTACTCAGCTATGGCTACTAAGGAGAAAGAGAAATAACAATATCATCCACCCCTGATTCCTTCCCCTTGTTCCCCTTTTATATGGAAGCCCATGTGCAAGTTGTTGGAGATAACCGCCTCACGTCCTCCACGTGGCCACGTGCTCTCAACAACCTCACGAGACCTTCACGTGGTCAATTAACGAAATTACCACTAAGACCTTTCATTTGGATCGACCGCACTACTTCTACTTTACCACACTACTCCTACTCGACCGCGCCATACTCCTACCGCACAAGACCCCCTTCAACCTGCCGCACATCCTACCTCCATTGACCGCATACTGCTTCCCCTTTGTTGACCGCATAGTTTCTCCCCACCTTGACCGCATAACCCCTCTTCAACCTACCGCATATACTTCATCCCCGTTACAATCCACTTCCCTTAAATTTACCTTGTCCTCAAGGTAAAAAGTTAGGAAACTGAGCATCAATTATAGCAGCATCTTCCCAAGTTGAATCTTCTTCAAGTGCATTGGACCATTGGATTAACAATTGCGGTACAGCTTTATTTCCCCTCTTAATCATCCTCCTATCCTTCAATAACAAAGGTTGCACTAACAATTGTCCTTCAGCATTAGCCTTTGGTAGTGAGGTAGCAATTGAAGCCTTGTGTCCCACTTTTTTCTTCAGTAGAGAAACATGAAAAACAGGATGGATTTGGGACCCTTGAGGAAGATCCAACTTATAAGCAGCCTTTCCCATCTTTTCAAGGACCTTGTAGGGGCCAAAATACTTAGCAGCCAACTTTTGATTTCCTCTTAACACCACTGAACTTTGCCTATAAGGCTGCAGTTTCAAGAAAACCATGTCTCCCACAATAAATTCCCTCTCCGTTCTATTTCTGTCAGCATACACCTTGTACCTGTTTTGAGCTTTAGCCAAACTCTCCTTCAGAATTCCATTCAAGGTTTCCCGTTCCTTAATGAACTTTCCTACTGCATCTACCATTGGTTCCCTATCAGGTGGAAAAATCATATGCCTTGGAGAGCAACCATATAAAGCTTGATACGGGCTCATTCCAATAGAGGAGTGAATGGTTGTATTATACCACCACTCAGCTAGAGGTAACCATTTAAGCCATTCCCTTGGTCTCTGCCCAGTCATAGCCCTTAAGTAGGCTTCCAAACATCTATTAACCCTTTCAGTTTGTCCATCACTCTGAGGGTGATAAGCAGTACTATGGTGGAGTTGTGTGCCAGTGAGATGAAAAAGCTCCTGCCAGAATTGACTAAGGAATAGTCTATCTCTATCACTGACAATAGATTTTGGGAGGCCATGCAACTTGTAAATATGCTCCATGAAAGATTCAGCTAACTGTAAGGCATTGAATGGATGAGCGAGAGCCACAAAATGACTATATTTTGTCAATCTATCAACAACTACCCATATTACCTCCTTACCACCAGATTTAGGCAACCCTTCTATGAAGTCCATTGAGATATCTTCCCATACCTGACTTGGAATAGATAAGGGTTGTAACAAGCCGGGGTAGTGCAAATTCTCCATTTTGTTTCTTTGGCAATTGTCACACTCCTTCACCCAAGTTTTCACTTCTTCTCTAACACCAGGCCAATGGAAGTAGGCTTGTACTCTACCACAAGTTGCATCTCTACCTGAATGTCCTCCATAAGTACCTTCATGTAACTCCTTAATAATTCTCTCTCTCAACCCCTTTTGATTACCAACATAGATCTTTCCATTCCACTTCAATAATCCTTTAGAAAAACTCCATCCTTGGTTATTTGGAGCAACCACGGTAGCTTGAGCTATGTAGTCTACCACATCAGGATCTCCATCATAACTTGCTATCACTTCCTCAATCCAACTAGGATAAGCAATCGTAATCTCTTTGAGTTCTCCATTGGTTTCATTCATTCGAGACAAGGCATCAGCAACCTTATTTTCCACTCCCTTTTTGTAAACAATTTCATAGTCTAGACCCATGAGTTTGGCTAACCACTTTTGTTGTAAGAGGGTGGAAAGCCTTTGTTCCATAAAATACTTGATACTTTGGTGATCTGTTTTGATGATAAAGTGCTTCCCTTGAACATATGCTCTCCACTTGCTGACCGCCAACATCACAGCAAGTAACTCTTTCTCATAGGTAGATAATGCTTGAGTCTTAGCACTCAACCCTTACTGAGGTAAGCAATGGGTCTTCCTTGTTGCATTAGGACCGCTCCAATGCCACAATTGCTAGCATCAGTTTCAATAATGAATGGAAGATCAAAATTAGGAGTTGCTAGCACAGGTGTGGTAGACATTGCCTCCTTGAGTTGTTCAAAGGCAGATTGAGCCTCCTCATTCCATGCAAAAGAGTTCTTCTTCAACAATTGAGTTAAAGGTTTGCTAATTCCTCCATAGCCCTTGACAAATCTCCTGTAGTATCCGGTCAACCCCAAGAAACCCCTTAGTTGCTTGACATTAGTAGGAGTAGGCCATCGTTTCATTGCTTCAATCTTTTGTGGATCGGCAGACACACCTTCCCCAGAAATAATGTGGCCCAAGTACTCTAACTGCGGTTGAGCAAAAGAGCATTTACTCAGCTTAGCATACAACTTATGTTGTCTCATCAACTCTAACACTTGTTGGAGGAGATGAACATGTTCTTCCATAGTGTTGCTATATACAAGAATGTCATCAAAGAAGACCAAGACTCCCCTCCTGAGTAATGGTTCAAAAACCTCATTCATCAAAGCTTGAAAAGAAGCAGGGGCATTGGTAAGTCCAAATGGCATAACCTTGAACTCAAAGTGGCCGTGATGAGTTCTAAATGCCGTCTTGGAGATGTCCTCTGGAGCAACTCTAATCTGGTGATAACCCGACCGTAAATCAAGCTTAGAATACCATCTTGCCCCATGTAACTCATCCAAGAGCTCTTCTATGATTGGTATGGGGAACTTGTCTTTCACGGTCATCTCATTGAGTTTTCTGTAGTCAATACAAAGCCTCCATGATCCATCTTTTTTCAAAACCAAAAGAACAGGTGCAGCAAAAGGGCTTTTGCTATATTGAATGATCCCACTCTCCAGCATCTCCTTGACTTGCTTCTCTATCTCATTCTTTTGAAAGTGTGGGACTCTATAAGGTCTTTGACAGCTAGGCAAGCTTCCTTCCTTCAAAGGAATTCTATGATCTTGTCTTCTAGGAGGAGGTAATCCCACTGGGTTCCCAAACACATCTTGGTATGATTGTATGACCTTCTCTATGGGGATATCTACCTTGCAATTTTTTCCATCACCACTCATGTAAAACAAGTATCCCACCAAGCCTTCCTTAGTCTTCCTTATGAGTTTACTTAGTCCCTTACCATTAAGTAATTTCAATGAACCTTCTTCTCCAGTTCCCTTAAGTGTGATCTTTTTCTTTCCTACCTGCAAGGTAATCTCCATCTTATTATAGTCCAGAGTCACCGGACTATAACATTTCAACCACTCCACTCCTAACACCACATCACATCCCCCCAAGGGTAGCACCCTCAAGTTTGCTTGAAACTTATGCCCTTGCATATCCCAATTGAAGTCACTGCAAATCGAATCACTTGATAATCTATTCCCATCAGCCACGGTTACATTGAGTGGCACAGTTTGCACCACAACACTTTTCAACTTTGCTGCCGTGCCAGGATAAATAAAATTGTGGGTGGCCCCACTATCAATGAGAATGGTAACCACCTGTTTGTTCACCTTCCCTTGCACCTTAATAGTATTATGAGTGGCCATGCCATTCAAAGCCAATACAGATATCTGACCCTCTCCCTCCTCTTCTTGTATTTCTTCCTCTTCACACACTTCGTCTTCCTCCCATTCTTCTCCATATAACATGTATAATTTGGTTTTGCAAGTGTGACCCCTAGTGAATTTCTCATCACAATGAAAACAGAGACCCTTCTTCCTCCTTTCATTAATTTCGAAACTGGTGAGGGTTTTGATATTTGGGTTGGGCTTGGAATAAGATTGGGTATGGGTCATGGGTTGGGATGGTTTGGTAAACTGATGGGTGTGGTAGGTTTTAGGTAGGATTGTATATGGTTTGGGCTTATGGGCCTTGAGGTTCTGTTCAGCTTGTCTAGCCAACTCCATGGCTTCCTCTAAGCATGTGGGTTTGGACATATACACTGGACCCTTGATCTCCTCCTTTAGCCCACTCCAAAAGCTGGATAAGTAATATTCATCACCTAAACCCCTCTGTTTCATGCCCACCAAGGCTTTAAGCTCCTCAAACTCATCTATGTAAGCATCAACAGAGGTGGTTTGAGTGAGCTTATTGAATTCAGCCTGGGGATTCTTATGAACTCTCTGACCAAACTTGGCTATTACATCGTTAACAAACATCACCCATGGAATTAACCCCTTCTCCACTTGGTAAAACTGGTACCAATGACTCGCCCTTCCTTCAAAGTGAGTGGAAGCATACTTAGCCTTCCTCAGATCCTCCATAGGGTTGAATTCAAAGAATTGGTCACACTTGATGGCCCATCCCCTTGGATCAGACCCATCAAATCTGGGGAAATCCATTTTTGGGGGTTTGGCATTCCAAGGGCCATTCCAATTCTGGGGAATGAAATTTGGTGGGGTCATATAAGCATTGAATTGGTTCTGGTTTGGTATATATGGTTGGTAAGGGTGTTGGTTTTGGTTTTGTTGAAAAGCAAAATTGGGTTGGTTTAGATTTGGTTGTGGTGGTGGTGGTATTGGATTGGGTTGATGATTTGGTTGGGGTGAATATGGTGGTTGATAATGGTTGGGCTGGGTAGGAGGTTGAGGTTGAGGCATGTGAGTGGTGAAACCTGGAGGTGTAGCATGGGTATTTGGTGTTGAAGAAAAATGATTGAAGTTCTGAGTATGAGCATACCTAGCATCTGGATCTGTATTACCCGTACCTCTGCTGGAAGTACCTCCATCTCCTTGATTTGTTTCGTCCATCGGCCTCTTTCCATTGTCCATCTGTGAGCAGATCTTCTCCAGCATAGACCTCATACCTCCCATCTCGGATTTGAGATCCAAGATGCTATTCCCCATCTCCGCCATGTTACCTTCAAATGCATCAAGCTTCCTTTCGATTCCTCCCGTCTTCACACCCAATTCCTCCATGTGTTTATCACTCCCTTCCAATCGCCTATGCAATTCCGCCCACCTTGTTTCCGCCATGATTATCAGAGTATGCAGAAGCAGCCGGGGATCGACTGCTCTGATACCAATTTGTAACAGATGCGATTCAAGCACAAATGCGAAAATGGAAATGGAAATCAAACTCTATTGATTGAACTTGAATTACAACGAAAACAGAGAAATAAGCTAGATAATCAACTACTAGCTAAACTATGAAGGAAATGCTAGCTACTCAGCTATGGCTACTAAGGAGAAAGAGAAATAACAATATCATCCACCCCTGATTCCTTCCCCTTGTTCCCCTTTTATATGGAAGCCCATGTGCAAGTTGTTGGAGATAACCGCCTCACGTCCTCCACGTGGCCACGTGCTCTCAACAACCTCACGAGACCTTCACGTGGTCAATTAACGAAATTACCACTAAGACCTTTCATTTGGATCGACCGCACTACTTCTACTTTACCACACTACTCCTACTCGACCGCGCCATACTCCTACCGCACAAGACCCCCTTCAACCTGCCGCACATCCTACCTCCATTGACCGCATACTGCTTCCCCTTTGTTGACCGCATAGTTTCTCCCCACCTTGACCGCATAACCCCTCTTCAACCTACCGCATATACTTCATCCCCGTTACATCATCTCCTCCAAGTCTCCTAATTTCTATGATTTTTGGGTTTTAGTACAGAAATTCGTAGCTGGGATTTGGGGGTTTTATTCCAAATTGATTGAGCCTTTGTTTTATTTGCGTATCTTCGTTGAGATAGAACAAACCCATGTGCAGATTTAGAGGTTTGAATTTTGAAACTTTTGTTGATTTTCGTTGATTGTTAACTGAAAATAAAGAATACAACAACGCACTTTGATTTGTTGAGATAGAACAAACTGTCGAGGAAGGGGAAAAAAGCCAAACATGATTTTTTTTTTCTTATTTATTTTGGATTAAATTTAATATTTATGAAAAGGTTAAAATTGGTAGTTTGATAGGTTTACATATTAAGACATTTCAATTCAGACAAATAATCAAACGGTTGTAAAATTTTGAAATTCAGTCTTCAGATTCTCTCTCTTATCAATTCAGACGTGAAATCAGATTTCAGTACTTAACACTTTAAAAAAACAAACACCACCTACATGTACTATAAGTGACGTCCTTAAACACTATATTGGCACTTAATACACATGAATTGGTATTTCTAAACACTACAACTGACACTCTTAAAAACTATCACCGCATACGGAGTTTCACTTAATTACGAAAAGAGATAATTACAAACTAATGCAACATACTACACTCTTGGTTACACAAAAGGTAACCTACTCTTCTTTAACAACATAATGAAACATACTTTTATGTCGGGTTACAAATAATGCAACCATGTTGATGACGTTAAGTTTTATTAACGAACTAACAGTCGTGAAAGAAGTAACACACCTTTCATCTTCAATCTCATTTCATCTCTATCCTTGCAATTTTTCCAATTTCAAACAAAAAACAAAGGTGGATGAACACACTGTCAAACCCACAAAATCAACCCAGTTAACCCAAAATCAAACTTCGAATTACCCTAGGCAAATCGAATCAAACCCTAGGCAAAGTATATTCAACCAAATCAAACCCAGAAATCAATTACAAAATCGAACCCAGAAATCAAACTTAATGATAAATCCGAACCTTTGAATCTCAGAGTATATCAACCAAATCAAACCCAGAGATTCAAAATCCGAATGGAACTAGAAATGTAAACCAAGAATCTGAAATCAAGCCCAAATCGAACCCAAAATCAAGCAAAAAATTGGGCAAACTTCGAACCCTAGGCATTTATTATCATAAAATTTGAAAAGTAGATGTTCAGATGATGGAAGGATTGGGGCTTGTGGAATCCAGATCGGAGCAGAGAAAGAAATGGGTTAAGATTTTAATGCAAGGATTTTGATAACGAGAGAGAAATGAGTTTGGCCTTGAATTGGGAATTTGTCTTTTATTTATGGTAGAAATGGGTGGTAGTTTATGGTGATGGTGTAGACTGATGGGTGGTGGAGTGTGAGGGGTAAGGAAGGATGAACACTATCAAACTCATTAAATAAGTTAACGAATGTTAAAAATATTTAAATGGTGTTAGTTTTTTCTTATAATGTTAGCATTTTAGTTATTTTTTTAACATCGTTAAAGACCGTTCCATTATTTGTAACAAAATGGTAAAATACATTTTATTAAGATGTCAAATCGTAGTACATTGCATTAATTGTAACAAATGCTATAGTACGTTACCCTACCTTGTCGTTCGCCCCGAAAATGACACCACGTATTTTGAAAATACATTTGTCTTTATTTCTTGGGAAAACTCGGTTTTCATAAAACTAAAGTATTACTCTCGTTCATAATAGATGTCATTGTAGAGCTAAAATTTAGTTTAAATTGCTTGTTTATTTTTTATTTTTATTTTTTTTGTTTTGTTTAAAGCCTTTATATCTTTTACCTATATTGAATTTTTTTCCTACTGATTGTATTTTAGTGTTTTTAGTATTTTTAATTTCTCTTAATCAAAAGTAAACTATTTGAAAATTATATGGATTCAATTAATTTAGGATGAAGGTTGTATAATATTGTGTACTATAAAAACTATTTAGGGAAATTAGAAAAAAAAAAAGTTCAATAAAAAAATATTAATAAGCGGGGAATGGTTAATTTGGAGTCTAAGTCTTCTGTGTCACTTTGTGTACTACTCTATGTGCCACAAGTGATTTAACGGCTCACAGTTATTGAAATTGACATTATATTAATATTATCCAAATATGTAAATGGTTGGATTACAAGTGGTACATGGAATGACACACAAAGTGATACAGAAGATCTCGACTCGTTAATTTGTACACATGATGTGAATTTTTAGTGTAATTGGGTCGTGGAATTGAAGTTATATTTGTACATATGATGATGTGAATTTACAACTTATCGATTTAGTGTAACTGGGTCTTTATTTTTTTGACAATGCCACTCCAGAAGGAGAGGGTGAGGCTTGGACTAGTGTAATTGGGTCTTGGAATTGAAGTTATATTGTGATTTTTTTTTTTTTTTTTATTTTTGGAAATAGACTTGAATTCCTAGGGCCACAACTTAATAAGGAAAACAATTTCAACTCTAATCTAAGTACAAACAAATTTACGTCTTTTTGTCAGAGAGGTAACGAATGAAGGTGGGATAATTCGGTTCAGAGGCAAAAAGCGAACCTCGGTCAGGGTCAGCCCGGCGTGGCCAACTGCGGTTGCAGGATTGGAGGTAGATAGAACCCTCTGTTGGTAGTCTGGAAAGTTTAGCCGACGTAACAACCCATCACCAACGTAGGCGTTATTGCTGCGGCAGCTATGTAGGTCAACCCCAAAGAGCTCGGGAGCTCGGGGAACCTTAAGACCAAACTCCTTTGCCCGCTCTCTATCGTCAATGAGCTCCACGGGGAAAAGAGTAGCACACATCCCACCTCGGGCAGGGGACACCACGGCAAATTCAGCCGAAGGGGCATCGGTCCTCTGTTGTTTATCTTTGGGAGGCAAAGGCAGCTATCTGATGAGTAAAGTAAATATGGAGGGCAGACAACGAGGGCTCAAACCCGAGGACGCGGCTAACCACGATGAAAGACATCAAATAGCGAATGGCATTGGGAGTCAGGTCCATAGGCAGACACTGAGCGAATTTCTGAACTTCGCTCAGTGTCTGCCTATGGACCTGACTCCCAATGCCATTCGCTATTTGGTGTCTTTCATCGTGGTTAGCCGCGTCCTCGGGTTTGAGCCCTCGTTGTCTGCCCTCCATATTTACTTTACTCATCAGATAACTGCGAGCTGCCTTAGTTTGAAAACAAAACCGCGCTCCAAGAAGATTTTTTCTGCCGCCTCTAACAAATTCGACCAGTGGCAAGACGCCCTTGAATTGGAGTCCCATCTCCGTGACCCCAGAATTCAAGGGCGTCATCAGAGAGGATGGTGGGTAGTCGGTTTGAAAGCTTTTGAGATTTTTTTTGGCCATTGATTAGGAAGGTTTTCTTGTATCTTGAGATTGAGTTTTTATGGTGCATGGATAAAGATGCCATATTTATCAATTTATGTTTTTTTTTTTAATGAGCAAGAAAATTAGGGTGAGTTAAATTAATGCCAAATTATGCTAGTTTTTAAACATTCGTGAAGAACTAGGGGATATAGTGGGATAATTTAAACTGCAGGGATGATTATTGCAATTTTGAAAGAAGCTGGTTGCCTTTTTCATCAATTTTCGTTATATTTTTGACGGACTAACCAAAATTACACATGATTGCAACAAAAAGACATATTCAGCAACCAAATTGTAACGAACACAAATTGGATAACCAATGAAAACATGACTACAAACTCAGGTAACTAAATTGCAATTTGCCAGAAATTTATCAAATCACTAATCCAACGGTCAAAGCAGAGCCCATTGAAACTAGCCGTTACAAGAGCGTACAAACCTCACCGTGCTTCTTGTTCTCCTCCATGATATCCATTCCAATTTCCAAACCTCCCTCTCATCAGCGATCCAAAAAATTGAATACCAAATTCCACAGCCGTTATCTCTTTTAAACTCCCCTTCTCTCTTAACTCGCCGATTTGATTCAGAACGTTTCTGGCGATGGATTCGAACGGTAAGAGAGCCGGAGCCGTTACCCCGGTGAAGGACCCGCAATCCGTTCGACCAAAGTTCTCTGAGAAATCCAAAAATTCGGAGAACTTCAATCCCAATTTAACGAGTCCCGTTTCGAAAATCTCCAAGTCTCCGGCAGTCAAGTCTGGCTCGAAACCCCAGAAACCGGCGGATCTGAAGAACCCTAACCCGCTTGTATCGCCTTCTCCTCGTAACAAGATCCGAGAACGTAAGTTTGTGGTGGCTAAGAAGAATTTGAAGAGGGAGAAGGCAAAAGCCCTAAATGTTACTTGCAAGTGTAGGGCTGGTGCCAATTCCGACAAGTGTCTCTGTGTTGCGTATGAGACTCTCAGGGCTTCTCAAGAGGATTTCTTCAAGAACCGGGGCCAAGCCCATGATTTAGCTGTAGAGGATTTCGAAGGAGGAGAGGAACAAGAGAAGGAACTGAATCAAAACCCTAAAATTGCAGGGGAAGTAGATGGATTTGATGTGGATCGAGCAGCCGACGGTACTGGAGATGATCCTACTAAGCAAGCAAGTGGAAATGGTGGTAGTACTAATAGCAAGAGAGGACGAGCCAAGTTGATGGAGGCAGCACGGCGAAGTGCGCCTGACCCTGGATCTGGAAAGGTAATGCATTTGGTTCAGGCATTCGAGAAGCTTCTTACAATACCCAAATCAACCGATACTGAAGAAAATGAGAGTGAGAAGGTAGAAGAAGAAAACGAAAACGAAGAAGAGGCGAAAAGAGGAACGGAATGGGAATTGCCAGGATTGAGACCTAAGGCTCCTGAAACTCAAATCTCTTCGTCTTCATTCTGTCCATCAGATTTTGTCCTCACGTCCGAGAGTTTAGGTTTGAATTCAAATGTTTGTTCTTCACTTTCTAGCAGCCAAGGAAGGTTAGTGATTGCAGCTTGATTAATTATTGATCACCCCATAAATTTCTTACAAAGTCACCAAATTATGATTCTGATTGGGTATTCTTTGACTCCTATGTTAGCTTTAGCATTTCAAACCGGGCATCTGGTGGTGGTAGGCAAAGCAGAAGACATGTATGGCATTATCTTTATTATTCTTTTGAAGTTGATATTGATTATTAGCATCTATAAAGCATAGTTCTATAAAACTCCTACTTAAAACTGCAGAGCTCAGAATCAACTGGGACATATGGAGGACGTCAATGGAAGAGGAGGCAGCGCAAAATCACCTCCCAACAGCCCTTCAAGCTTAGGACTGAGGTACGCCGTATCCATTCATTTATGCCAGTTTGTTTAAGACCTAAGGTTCTTGATAGTGCTCACTCTTCACATTTTAGTACACTTTTCAATTTGGATAAGAAAGAAAAGACTTGCTTGGTTAACCTCTTGCTTAAAGCTGCCTATTTAGCATGTGCAAGGTTTTATAACATGTATACATTTTGTTCAAATAACAAACTAGGTATGAAGTTTTTTGCTTTCTTTCTCATTATCTATAGTATACTTGAAGTATCCTTACACAAGACTGCTTTTTAGAAGGAAAGAAGGTTTTATCTTTGAGATAATGTTTTGAATAAGTAGCAACAGCTCAGCCATAGCAGGGTTGGCTCAAGCTATAACAGCAAGATAAGTAAGTTCTAGGTTTTAGAATTCATTTTTCACAAATGAACAAAGTAGGGCTGATTTTTTTTCTTTTCTTTCTCATTATTACCTTTATACTGGAAGTATCCTTACTAAGTTGACTGCTTCATAGAGCAAAAGAGAGCTTTATCCTTGAGACCGTTTTGTGGATTTGTGGCGACTACTCCGCCATACCAGGGTTGGCTTAATCTTTATGTGTACGCTAAGTTCACAGAGTATATGATCAGCTATTAATGTGAGCAATTGCAGTAAAACATAAAGACTATTGCTTATGGTTGGTAGCTGGTGGCTGGTTAAGTGTGACAAGGTTGGGTTGAGTGACCCTGAGACTCTCTAAACTCTGAAGAAAGGACAACTACAGCAGAAGCGTGGGTCTGCCTATGTGTACAGTCTTCCATGCATATATATATGTGTGTGAGCTTGTGTATCCTCCACATTGTCAGCTATATTTCTTGATTATCTATTGCTTGCAAGTGTTATCAATAGTACACATCATCTATCTATCTATCTATCAATCTATCTATATATACACACTCACACACACACACGTGAGATGTAGTTTATCAAGATAAGAATATATAGATGTCCCTACCGGCCTTAGAATTCGGGGGTGTGATGTGTCTAGAGATACCATACCCTGTCTCTATGGGTCCTAGAGGAGGCTATAACCTATTCTATACGTCATCTATCTATCAATCTATCTATATATACACACTCACACACACGTGAGATGTAGTTCATCAAGATATAGAATATACAGATGTCCCTTCCAGCCTTAGAATTCAGGTATGTTATGTGTGTGTCTAGAGATACCATACCCTGTCTCTATGGGCCCTAGAGGAGGCTATAACCTGTTCTATTACATCTCATGTATGAATATACATATAGTTATATCTAGGGATTACAACAAGGGATATCTTATGCAGTTATCATAATTCAGTACAGACATACTAACCCAACTCAGAAAACAATAACTCACCAACAACAAGAGGAAGACTAGAACTCACTAACTCAGATAAAAGAACTCATCTAACTCACTGATAAAAGACATAACAACTTCCAGGGCCGGCCCAAAGGGGGGGGGGGCGCCCGCCCAGGGCCCTTGCCGGAGAGGGGCCCAAATTTTTTATAGCATGTATATATATATATGTGTGTGTGTGTGTGTGTGTGTGTGTGTGTATATGTGTGTGTGTGTGCATGTATATATATATATTATGAAAAAAAACAAAATTATCACTAATTCTTTCTTAAAGAAATAAAAGAAAATTAGCTGACACATTTTATTAGTTCATTTTTAAGCAAAAGAGGTCCCAAGAAAAAAAAATACACAAAAAAGGCCTATTTTATTTGAGAAAAAAAATCAACCAATGACAACTACATATATAACTTTTGGGGCCTTCATATTCCCTCATTCATATTATATTTGAGCCCTCATACTTTTGGGGCCTTCATATTCCCTTATTTTAATAACTCAAAGAAAATTATTTTTTTCTTGTGACAAATTTAAGTAGAAATGAAAACATCTTTGTAAGACATAGATATGTATAATCTTCTTTGGAGTAATTTTTTTAGTTCTCATATTCTTATTATATTATTTTATTTTTGGTGAACATAATTTAATCTTATCTTTTGCAAGAGTTTTTAAGACACTTTTATATATTTATTTAATGTTCTTTTTCAAATTTTGGGACGTTATATGTATATTTTTTTTCATCATGTTTTTGTTGTACATATTTTTTTCCTTTTATAATTTTACTGGGTTTTATATATTTTCTTACTATTTTTATGATAAAAATTTATAGGTTTGATTATATCCTTTAATTTATCTGTTATTATGCTAATTTCAATCATTTGATCTTACAATTATTTTATACTTAAATACAAATTCAAAGTACAAGTTAACACAAAAAAATAATTCTGCTAGTAAAAAACAGGAGTTTTGAAGGAGAAAAAAATATATTTATAAAAGGTCGTTCATTGTTTCAAAAAGAGAAAGGGCCCTTCATTGGACCTCGCCCAGGGTCCCAAAAAAGCTAGGAACGGCCCTGACAACTTCCTATACCTGATCTCCCTGAACTTTCACATCTTACTGACACTGGCATTCCTTAAGTGCTTACACGCCTTCGGGCAGGGGATACCCTTCACTCTTTAAGGAGCTCTGGGAGATACAATTCCCTGCTGACAACTGAAAAACAACAAGTTTGGAATTACTTAAGTGATCACAGAAGCGTGTCTGAAACAAATGTTGTTGAATTGAATGGGCGTGATAAGTAGAGCTGTTGATAATCGTTCAGTTCAACTCCATACAATATACCGATGGTGAACTGGAAGGGAGGGGCAGCCCTCGTGGCCAGTATACTTTTAAGTAAAATGATAATTATGTGGATAAAGAAATTATATCTCTATTCCTTATCTATTTTCTATCTCTTAATCTTCTTCGTAAGGTAAGTTAGCGAGACAAAGAGAAATATAAGTGAAAGGTGTTGTTAATACTATGGTATGTGAAATGTAGTTTACCAAGTTTCTAGATGTCCATATTGGCCTTAACGCAAGCATACCTAAGGTACGCGATGCGTCTAGAGGAGGCTATAATCTTTTCTATTATGTCTCGTATATGAATGTATGATCTAGCCATATCTTGGGGGTAAAACAAGGGATATTTTACATAGTTATCATAATTCGCTATTGAGAAAACAACTACCAATTCATATTAACCAACTAAGAAAACAGTAACTCACTAACAACAAGAGGAAGACTAGAACTCATTAGCAACTATTTTCTAACCTCACTGACTCAGATAAAGGAACTCACCTAATTAACTGATATAATAAATAAATCAACTTCATATACCTGATCTCCCTGAACTAACTTCCACTTATCTTACTGATACTTTTCTTAACTGACTTAACTGCTTACCGGCCTCCCGGTGGGATACCCTCTAAGAATCTCTCCAGGAGATTCCATTCCCTGCTAACAACAACTCAAAACAACAAATGCAGAATTAATTTAAGTGATCACAGAAACATGTCCCAAACAAATAGACTTTTCTCAACTGACTTAACTTCATCGAGATTGAATAACTCTTACACGCCAGGGCTGTATTGAAGTGTTGAGTTAGAGTGAGGGAAGCTCACTTGGCGAGCAGCCGCTCCTTCTTCAGACAAGGGATTTTTGGTGGGATTTTCCCTTATTTGAAGTACTTACTGTTTTTTTATAGTATATAAATGTAACATATCTCAACATACATACATACACACACACACACAAACACATATATAAAAGCAAGAAAGAATTCAAAACAAGGAAAATTGCCCAACCAATATTGCACAAACTGAAAATAGAATGTTTTATTGAGAGAGCTATTCTTCGTTGTTTCGCTAAAATTGAGGGCAAAACATCAAACTTCAAAACCACTAAACTCCACTCACCAGTCCAAGAACAACCACTAAATTGAGGCATAAGTATCCTTAATAGTAACTGAAATTTTGATGCCCACGGATGAGTTTCGCTCTGATGAAACTGTTTACATGTTTAAAGAAGAATCTAAAATTAAATTGTTGAGATAGGAGTTGTAAAAAATTAGTGTCTGCTCTGCCTTATCTGGGTTCAGCTTACGGTAAGCTAAGTTGGCTGTTGAACATATGATATTGTAGTGAGCAACAGTACAAATATTATGGAGCTAGCTTTTAGTTGGCCATGGTCTTGGTGGCAGGGTAAGCGTGAGTTAAAGCTGCCAATCTTTTTTTGACTGATCCTCTTAACTGTAAACAGCTGTGAAGAACTAATAGCAGAAGCGTATATATGTCTAGTGTCTACCTTCGTATAATTGTACTTTGTGCATGCAAAAGTCTCCATCAGTTTATTCGTTAGTTAAATAGCTGTTGGATGTGTTGAACATTTTCAAGGATATGTGCCATGCTTGTCAGATTAAATGATGATAGCTCTGCTACTCCCCTGATCATCAACTCGGTGTTTGTCAATTCCATATTTCGTTTTTTACTCTTGAATGAACTAATATGGGACTGATTTAACTGTAGGAAAGAGGTAGGTCCAAAGAAGAGGAATTTGTTAAGAAAGTACAACAAATGGTGATGGAAGAGGAAAAGCAACGTATACCAGTTGCCCAAGGTCTCCCATGGACAACAGATGAGCCAGAGGTGAGAACCCATCACCATGTTGCGAATATAGCTATGAATTGGCTTGCTGATGTACACCATTGATTGTGAATAACTGCATGATAATCTAGGGTTTTAAAAACATAAACGCAATTACGATTTTTCTAATTACGAACATAGCTTTGAATTAGTTTGCTGATACACTAAATCATAATAACAATATCATGCTGATAAATAAATTGTTTTTTTTTTAAAAAAAAAAACAAGCTATGACATGGAAAAGGCTGTATCCACCACGTAGTATTTTATTATGGAAAAAATGCCAATGACCAAGTAGAAAGGCAACAATCTCTATTCTTGCTTCTAAAAAGTGTAACTTTCTTTGAAGCGTCGTACAATTTCAAGGCATAGCATTTGTAATTTTGTATCTCATATTCTAGGCGATTTCACTTGGATTTACCTTTGTGCTCAAAAGTTTACTTGATAATTGTTCTTTGCAATATCTCAGTGCTTGGTAAAACCTACGGTCAAAGAACCTACAAGGCCTATTGATTTGGTGCTGCACAGCGACGTTAGGGCTGTTGAGCGAGCCGAGTTTGATAATCAGGTAACTTTATCTTTTCATTTCCACCTGTCTACACCTGAATTTGCTTTCACATTCCTACAAAACTTAGTACAGAATGTTTTCTGGTGCTGATACTTCCCGCATAAAACACACATACACTGGCTTTTTGTTGCATCTGGAGAAGACTGCTAGGATCGAAAGTCTGGTGCCAACAAAATCACAAGTTTAAGTCTTGTGTAACAGATTGAATGATTCCACAAACAAAATTTGAAGAACGAAACAGAACTAAATTCGATTAAACTTCAGAAATTGAAAATCAACGAACTATAATGAAAAACAGGGAACTAAATTGGCTAAATTAACTCACTAAGTCTAAGAACAGCTATGGCTATCGAAAAGAAAACTTGAATGAAAAGCAAGATAATTTTCCACACCTTTCCCCTCTCTGCAATTTAGCTCAAATTACCCCTTTTCTGGCTAACACACACGATTCATCCCATGTGACTACCCCAAGATACAACGGCAAAATTCCTCCTCCAATCCATGAGTGCCACGTAGGCTATAGGCATGGTTTGCGTTTGGTTTCACGTGAATCGTCCGTGACCATATCGAAAGACGAAAGTACCCTCACTTATTGATGACACAAGACTATGAAGCCCCTCTTCTTTTATACTTAACGGAAATAACGGCCAGTATTCCTCTCTGTTGCATCTTGTTACCAAAGAGCTCTAGCTAGCACAAGCAGCATAAGATACACTTCTCTATACAGAAGGTCAAGGGTTAAGTCCCCAATAATGGTAAACTTCACTTTCCAAGTGTCACTATTGTAATAGATAAGTTGTCAAATACTCCCTCCGTCCCAAAATATTTGTAGTTCTAGGATTTTCACACAAATTAAGAAAGGTCAAGGGTTAAGTCCCCAATAATGGTAAACTTCACTTTCCAAGTGTCACTATTGTAATAGATAAGTTGTCAAATACTCCCTCCGTCCCAAAATATTTGTAGTTCTAGGATTTTCACACAAATTAAGAAAAGCAATCAATGCATGTCTAATGGACTAAATTACCCTTAACATATTTCAAGTACCAAGACAATTAAATGCTTTACAATGACAACAATGTCAAAGATGTCTAGATAAAAGTAAAACTACAAACATTTTGGGACAAATATCAGTCCCTTAAACTATATGTATTTTGGAACGGAGGGAGTAATAAACAAACCCAATTTCTTTCTTAAAAGAAGTTTTAAAAAGTCGTGTTAACGAGGAGAGAGCTCTTCGTACGGAGAACACGTGTCAGAACTAACAGATATTGGGTTCACCCCCCCCCCCCCTGTTTATAGCTCTTAGACAGTTCTTGTTAGGGATCACCGAACACAAGTACTCTGGTTCTTTCTTGTTTCATTATATATGCTTTAATGAGAAATATGTTATCCATGCTCTGTCAGGTGCAAGAAAAATTGAGTCTTTTTGAGCAGTACAAGATGGAAAGAGAACGACAGCAGAAGGTATAAAATAGCAAAGACATTGGTTTATAAACTATTTGGTACTTAGACTAGTAAATTAACTTTGCTTTTTGGCACTTGTAGTTAGCAGAAGAGGAAGAATTAAGGAGACTCAGAAAGGAGCTTGTGCCGAGAGCTCAACCTATGCCCTACTTTGACCGGCCTTTCATCCCTAGAAGGTCGGAAAGGAATCCCACCATTCCCAAGGAACCAAAGTTTCATGCTCCTCAACATAAGAAGATAAAGAGTTGCCTGTCTTGGAATAATGAAATGTTTGCACATCAGCATTGAAAAGGAGAGCCACGGAACAATCATCAAAGGAGAACCATTTTGTTTGTCAGGATCCTCGAGACCTTGCCAGTGAATAATCAGAAACTGCACTTTTTGCAACAAATATTCTTTTATTACTTTGTACAGAAAGCAATTGATTGAGTAGCAAATTCGGTTTAAACAAAAAAAAAAAAAAAAAAACACAACATTGTTGTTGCAGCCTGCAGGTACATCAGTGTCATCCTAATGAATATCACTGATTCATTAACCGATAAGTTTCTCTATCTGTCCACAGTCGTCTTCTTTGTTCCGATTTAACTGACTCTTTTTTTCCTGTCTATGAATTCAACATCTGAATCTCATTTCTCCAAGTAAAGACTCCAGTAACCATTTATACCATAGTTAATGTTAATGCATAGAACCACTACAGGCCACGAACGGACTACTCTTACTTCAATTGCCAATAAAGGTCCTAAAATGAATGTATAACCCGGTAAATAGCAAAGAAACAAACGTGGGCAATATCTGAAAACTTGATGATGAATTCAAATACAACTCGAGAGAAGATATTGTGCAATACTTAAACAAATTGCTCTCAAAAGTTCAAAAAGCCAAAAATATTAAACATCTCAACATTCTAAGTACTTGAAAAGACAACCTTTAAGAGCTATTAAACCAATGAACCAGAACTAATATCCAGAACCATACAAACTGTTCGTGCTGGAAGTTGGCAACTATAGAGCAAAATTACAGAAGATGGAATTACCATAATCAATACTAAGATATGCATCTACTCCTCCGCATCTTTTTTCTTTTTCTTCTTTTCCTTCTTCTTCTCGCTTTTGCTTGCTTCATTTTCGCTCGCCACAACTACATCACCATTTTCAGCATCTTTATTCTTCTTCTTCTTCTTTTTCTTCTCTGACTTCTCCTCATCAGACACATCCTTCTCTTTGTGCTTTCCATTCTCCTTCTTAGCCTTCTCACCATCAGAAATCACAGCCTCATCCCCCTCTTTCTTCTTTTTCTTTTTCTTATCCTTCTTTTCAACCCCTACATCTTCCTCAACTTCTTCAACCTTGAGCTTCTTAGAAACCTCTGTTTCTGGTATCACGTCCGTCTCCTCTGCCTTGCGCTTCTTCTTCTTTTTCTTCTCACTTTCACCCTCCACTTTCTCAATCTCTGCGTTCTCCGGTTTAGGCTCAGTAGCAGCCGCAAGGCTAGCAACCACAGAATCCCCTCCTGTGGGAAGAATAACATTCCTAGCCCACTCTGCTGGTGTGTTCTCATTTGGCTTCCCGTGCTTGCTTAATTTTCCCTCTGATATCAATTTCTTCTTCATTGAAGCCCTTGGCCCCAACCCCCATTTCCTTGGGTAAGTATCCCTATCCATCACCACCCTCTTGATCTTCGCCACGGTCCCATGATCACAAGTGGCCATCACTGCAGTAGTCATTTCTGCAATACCCAATGCTATAGCCTCTCCCTTAGTTGTCATCAACACAACTTCCTCCCCGACTTCAATATCATTCTCAAACCTCAACAACCCCGGAATCATCAGCTTCGCACCATAACAGATAGCATTCACAGCCGAATCCTTCACAACCAATCTCTTATAACTAGTCAAGAGCACTTCAAGAGGCATAATCACACGCCTCAGATAAGTCTCGTCCCTATAATTATCATACATCCACTGAGCATCCATCACATCATGCATCGTAACCATGTTATCTTTCTCCCCCATGATTCCCGACCTAACCCTCCTCAACTCCTGCATATGCCCACCCACACCAAGAATCAGCCCCAAATGAACACACAAAGTCCTCACATAAGTACCCGCCTCGCACGAAATCCAAAACACAACCAAATGCTTATCAACATCATACTCTAACATCTTACTCTCATAAATAGTTCTAATCCTAAGCTGCCTCTTCACAGCCGAAATTAGCGGTGGCTTCTGGAAGACAGCACCAGTCAATGTCTCCAGAGCCCGAGCCACTTTAGCAATATCGGGCACTGCGGAATGGAGCCGAGCAACACAAACATACTCTTTACCAGCACCCTGTTGGGATTTAACCAAACGGGTAGCTCTATCAATGCAAGTTATAAGATTTCCGGTGACTTTCGGGTCGAGGGTACCACTGTGACCCGTTTTTTCAACCCGGAGAATACGCTTAATCCAAGCCACAACCTCATGAGAAGAAGGGTTAGCAGGTTTATCGAGATTGAGAACACCGTACCTTATGTATTCGGCAAGTGGGCGCTTGAGAGGGGAGTAACCGCAGGGAAGAGGGGTGTAGTGACCGGTGCGGACATTGAGGCGGTCGTAGTTCTTGAGAAGGATTGGCCATTGAGAAGTGTCAATGGAGGGTGTGAAGCTTTGGGGCTTGATCAGGTAATCGCCGTCCTCATTCGTGTTCAGCGTAGGGTCCGACTTGACGATAGCTGAGTCAGTTTCGTCTTTGGATTTGGACTTCTTTTTCTTCTTATCGGAACGGGTGAGTTCGAGTCCGGACATGGCTGCCTGCTTCAGCGGGGATGATGTTGGCGATGGAGGTAGGTTTTCTGCTGTGTTGAGTGATAAAGTTTCTGTTTTTTCTGGGTGCCTGACTAGGGTTTTGGAGAAAGGAATCGGGGTTTTAGTCATTATTTTATTTTAGGGTTTTGATTTGGAGTGCTAAGCTCACACCCGCCACATCTCAAAGTGCACCCTCAAAAAAAAAAACATATGTTTCCCGAAATATCCTTACCCTTCCTCTCAACCCATAAAACTACTCCATACAGTAGCAATTTCGGATATTTATTTTGTTAAAAAAACAGAGCTAGTTCCACATTTTATTTCAAAGCACACCCGCATAACATATGTTTCCTTGAATATCCTTACCATTCCTCTTTTTAACAACAACAAAAAAATAAAAAACATTTTCCTTTACAATTTTCGCTCATCCTCATCTCCCTAGCTCTTCCCTACGCCATAATTATCGGCCATCTCCCACTGCCCCTTCCATCATCTCCATAGCCAATTTGTCGTCATCACCTCTGTCATCCCTTTCCCCACTTTATGATAGCCTCACCGCCACCTCCTCGGGCCTTTTTAGAAACACCATGTCCACTCCTCCTTCTCTGTCAACCATCCCTTAGTCCAGGGAAGATAGGCGTCTATGACAACTAAAAGTGTGAATTCAATGTCCAGTTGAGAAATTTCGACACAAATTGTTGATGCGTGCGACGTACCCTAATGAGGAATAGTTGAGTCGGAGTCGTTGTTGGCGAGCTACATCTAATCATTGACCGTAGCACCGTCTTTTACGACGTATTCCTCATTACATTTCAGTGATGCTTCTATTCGTTATGTTATTATTGCTAACGTATGCACGAGAGAGATGATGCCACATGCAGAGTTTCCATCTGTTGGTGATTTTAGTGTCATCAACGATTTTATGTAATTGGATTTACTAGAGATCAATGCGATCTCATATAAGGCTCGGATATGAGTAAGGGAAAGTGTGGAGTACACACTCATTTTGAGTCAATATGTTTTCGACCACGATAAAGAAGCAGGCCCCCTTGACCCCTGCTTCTTTATCGTGGTCGAAAACATATTGACTCAAAACAGATTTTGGTCTCAGATTAGTCATGTCTACTCCTTCTTCTCATCTGTTTATAAAACAGATTTTGGTCTCAGATTATACTAACGAAAATCCTAACTAATCTCTGAGTTTCTGATCTGTTTTCTCTGCCTAAGATACAGATTGTTTTTTATTGTCTTATCCCAATAAGGATTTCGTGAAACCCAGGCAAAAGGGTCGAAATACTTTATTCGGAGAGTGAATTATACCCGATTCAATCAATCATCCAGGATTATCAATTTACCCTAACCCCAATTTTCTAACACCATCTTGAACTCCATCAACTGGCTTGTTTAAACATGGTGAGTGATGCTACCAAAAATTTCGGGTCCGCTCCTTCATCCGCGTGTTGTAGTCTAGAAATAAACCAACTTGAATCTCTTCTACCTAATACCTGAGAAAACAAACACCGTTAGGGTGGGGGAGGGTTCTCCCCCAAAAACCCTCGGGCGTAAGAATAAGTATCCGTCGCAAAAACATATAATTCATGAAACATAAACATAAAGTTTAGAGTTTTGAGGATTCGAATGGACCTCCCTATGGCAAGGGGAATGTCTTCTATTTATAGTGGGAGTTGAGCTTTGCCCTAACACTTTCAATGACCATTTTGCCCCTTTGGGCCCAAGATAATTACTTACTATTTTTTGTGTGCACATCAGTGAGGGGTTCATAGAAGAAGGGGAGCATAAGGACAAGGTGGAAGGATAAGGGGGTAGGCGATGTAAACTTCCCCTAAAAAACTTATGTTGTATTGCATGTGTGCTAGATTATTGAAAATTATAAAAGGAATATGCGAATGGGATGGAGAGAGGGGGTGGGTGTTTGGAGTGGGAAGAAGTGTTGAAGGGTATGGGAAATCACAAGATTCCATGGTTGTACTTCAAAATGTGGAGGGTGTGAATATCATCACTGTTGTCTTCCCCTCTCTTTTTTCTTACTAAGGAAGACAACACCCCTGTTTGATTTGCGTATGTTTATTGGGGCTACGCACATTAGTGTTGAAGCTATAATAACGAGTAAATTATTAGATTGGCATGAGTACTTACAATTTTCACTTACTATTGATAAATTAATAAAACTGACTAAAATTGTTAATCAATGTTAATGAAAGTTAACATGTGTTAGTATTTTAACGGATATTTCTATCAAAATTTTCAAATTGCCTAAGAACCAAACAGACTACTAATTTAACAGGCTTAACCTATATTAACATGACCTGTTTAACTTTTCCTAACATCACCACCATTAAGGTTGTGCACAAAAAAATTGGAACCAGACCGGATCAAGAAAAATTAGACCGTACCAATAGTATTAGTTTGTTATGGTTCCAAATTCCTATAAAAACGGTTAATTAATGTAGTCCAAGATCTAAATTCTAATAAATATTTACGAAGTTTGGACCAGACAAATTATAAATATATATATATATATATATATATATAACATAGCTTGAAAATATAATTTTGGGCTTGCAACCAATCTCCCACCACAGTGCAAACTTTAACCATTATATATATATATAGAGTTAAATACCTAATTCATCTTTAAACTATTTAAGTTTTTACCTTTCCGTCACTAAACAATTTTTTTTTACCTTTTCATCATTGACCTTCGTGTTTGAAGATTATGACGTCCTTCCGTCAATTGGCCATCCATATTGCCGTTAAGTATTGCTGGTGTGGCATGATGACTCATCATTTTTGCCTATGTGGCATATGATGTCACCAGTTATGCCTAGGTGGAACTTTTTAATGCAATAATTTGCCAATATGGAAATGTAAGGAGGGAAAAAAAAAAAAGCAGTAAAAAATTAACATTTGATGATGGTGCAAAACACAATCGAAATCTTATTTGATGATGGTGAAAAAATTGAAATCTTATTTGAAATCCCCATTTCAAAATCTCATACTGCTTGCTTAATAAACCCCTCACCACACCTTCATTCAATCTAGAGATACAAATTTTCAAGAAAAATCCCAGAAATAAGCTGGGCCGTCCACCGTCAACATCCATCACCATGAACACCGCCACCACCACCATTAACACCGCCACCATCACAACAACCAACACCAAAGCAACACAATCCCATATCCGACATGAATCAAAGAACAAGATCGACCACAATAAAAATAAGAAATAGAAAACCCTTCAAAATTTCAGATCCCATCAATTGACGAACGGATCCGAAGTAGAAAGAGGGAAGGGAAGGAGAGGGCATGTCGGCGGGTTTCCAGATTTGTTCCGAGATGGAGATGACGAGGGAGTACATGAGGAGACCTTTCGGGAACTGAACGGCGACGACTTTGACGACGGTGGAGCGGATTCGCCAAACGAGTTTGTGGATTTCGAATGGGGATTGAAAAATGGATCCAAATGAACACAAATGAGCGTTAAAAAAGTACCTGAAACAGGTTGAGAGTCAGAGTCCGAGTCAGAAGAAGACGATGAGGAGGAAGAGGATGACCAGGTGTCTGGATTCCAAAAGGAGGAGAGCAATTTTCCGGCCACCGTCTTGGCAGGAGATATGAGTCCTCTGAACCAATTAGGGCTTTGAGGTGTAGGATTCAGAGGTCGGTCGTAAGGAGTAGGGGAGTCTACGCCGACGCCTCACTATTTTCCCGCCGGCGGATCTGCCGTCGTCGGTTGTCGGACGACTTTGACGACGGTGGAGCGGATTCGCCAAACGAGTTTGTGGATTTCGAATGGGGATTTCAACATTCAACGCCGGATTAGAGCAAGGCAGAGGCGGAGCTGTGTGGATCTGGAAGAGAGAGAGAGACAGAGAGAGAGGGGTGGGTTTGTTGACGACGAAGACGGGGAAAGGGAGGCGACATCGACGGCGACGGCGGCGACGACGGAGGGCGGTGGAGAAGAAGAAGAAGAAGAAGAAGAAGAAGAAGAAGAAGAAGAAGAAGAAGAAGAAGAAAGAGGGTTTTTTTCCTGCGTTATTGCAGATCTGGTAGGGGGTTATAGGTTAGGGTTCATTTATTTGCATTTTAGGATCACTAGTTTAATATCTTACATTTTAACCCCTCAAAGTCAAATATTTGCTTACTCAATGTCCATGTCTGCACTCATTTGCCACATAGGATGGATTTAACGGATATTTGAACGGCTAATTGACGGAAGGACGTCATAATCCTCAAACACGAAGGTCAAGGATGAAAAGGTAAAAAAAATTTGTTTAGTGACGGAAAGGTAAAAACTTAAATAGTTTAAGGACGAATTAGGTATTTAACTCTCTCTCTCTCTCTCTCTCTCTCTCTCTCTCTCTCTATATATATATATATATATATATATATATATATATATATATATATATATATCCAGTAGTTCCAGAGTACTATATACTAGTTCTGCCTCAGCTTAAGTATACAATTTGAATTTTTTTGTCAACTAAACTTTAACCATATTTTATAAAAATACTCCCTCCGTCCCACTCGAATTAGGACAAATTTTCATTTTGGGTGTCCCATTCGAATTAGGACAACAAAAAATGGAAATTTTTTATTTAATGGGATCCACATTCACACTCACAACAACTTTCCACTTGTTCTCTACCCTACTTTCTCTCTCCTACTTTACTTTTCATACTCACAACACCTACTCCACTAACAGTTTTTCCTTAATCCCCGTGTTCAACCCAAAAATCCTAATTCGGGTGGGACGGAGGGAGTATAGACATATTTACGCAATTATAAAAAATATTACTGATATTATTTCTAATTGTGAAACAATAACAATTTTTAGAATTGCATAGGAATATCTTGATTTTCATAAAATTATGGTCAAAATTCGATTGAGTTGACCAGATGAACAGTAACTAACTGTGCACACTAATGTGCACACTAAGCTGGGACGGATTCAGTATGTTTATATTTTGCAATGTCTTTTAAAGAATGTGCAATGTTGGTTTGACTTTGAATTTATGGCAGAACAACTAATGATAATTAATTATTGTACATGTGTTTATGAGAAAAATATTGTTATGTAAATCGGATTGGAATCAGACAAATTGAACTGGAGCAATAATGCGTTCGAATCATATTGATCTGGTCTTGGTTCTAATTTTATAAAGTATTAGAATTTAGGAGAATAGACGATGTCAAACATACATGGTGAGAGAAGAAGTAATATGAATGACTCAAGTTTATTATGATACTAGATGCACATATATATAGGGTTACAAAGAATGTTCTCGAGCTCTAGTCTAGCTTGGTGTACAAGATACAAATCTCCTAATGATATACACAATATCTGGGTTTAATATCTAAAAGATATTTACAAATATAATTGGAATATATAATATTCTTTATACACTCCCTCAAGATGGACGATCCTTGAGGGAGTGATGAAGCAGTTGAGGTGGATGAGTTCCCAGATGCTGGTGATGATGCCGTGATGAGTTTGGCAAAGGTTGAAGCACGCGATGTCACCTTGGTCGTCACCTTTGTAGGGGTTGTACCCCTCACGTGTGAAATGATTTAACGTCGTAATGATGGGGTGTGGTTTTTTTTTACGTCACAATGATGGTGTTGTAGTTGGACCTTGCAAGGGTTTTGTAGTGGGTTATGCAGCTAGAGAAGCTGGTTGTAGGTTATGCCAAGGTGGGCAAGGCGGTGAGGGGTTGGATCCTAGTTGAGAGTTTTGAGGGGGTGGTGGTGGTGTGAGGATGATGGAGTAGAGGTGAGAGGTGAGTTTAGGTATCACAGGAGGCAAGGAGTTTGTGCCTCTAAGGCTACAACAAGGAGGTTTGTTGAAGAATAGTTCTAGACTTAGGTGTGCTGGAATAGGGTGAGAGGGTGGGGGAGAAGAGAGGGGGTGTTTGGGTAAGAGGTTGAGGGTGGGTGAGGATAGGGTGCGGGTGGGAGTGAGGGTCCGGGTGGGTGTGAAGGGGGGTCCGGACTTTAAGAAAGAGTATCTGGGGGGGTCCGTCCGGGTGAAGAAGGGGGTCCCGGCCGGATCTTTGGGGGTTGGAAGGGGAATTGTTGGGGAGGGTGGTATCGGGTGGCGGATGGGGTGTGCCACAAGAAGGTGGCGGGTTCGGTAATAGGGGTGTTTGCTGGGATGAGAGAGATGGAGGATAGGAGAGGGTGGCTGTGGGAAAACAAAAAACATAAAAAATATGGTTTCGGCAGTGAAGGTTTAGCCGAGGGTGGTAGAGTGGTGGATGAGGGTAGTGAGTTAAGGTGGGTGGCGTAAGAGGTGTGTTGGGGTGGCGGCTTTGATAGGGTTTTGTGTTGGCGGGTGAGAGGTGAAGGTGGAGTGGGGTGGCAAGGGTTTTGCCACAAGGGTTATGGTTTCGGCAGGGGGAGTGTTTGCCGAGGGTTTTGGTGGGAGATGAAGATGGGGTTTTGAAGGTGACGGTGGAAGCATGTGGTGGTGATGGCGGGTGAAAGGTGGAGATAGGGTGGGCGGCTATGGTTTTGCCGCTAGGGTTTTATAGGTGGCTGGCGAAAGCTAGTTCGGTGGGGCGGCTAGGGTTTCACCGCTAGGGTTTTGGTGGAGAAGTCTCATATGGATGTTTTTGCTCTGATACCATATTAGTGTTGGGTTTTGAGGCAACATGCACAGCGGAAGAAAGCGATAACAATCAACAAAACCCTAAGCCCCAAGTTCCGTTCATGATGATTAAATTAATAGCAAGATGAATTTAGAATACTAACCATGATGGAGCTTTAAAATTTTTGGATATTCAAATCTTCAAGTCTTCAAGCTTTAAGATTTGAATTCCTCGTTCTTCGCATTCTTTGAATCAGGATCACAGGAACACGAACTTGAGATGTTAAAGCAAACATCCTCTATGTGTATCCACACGCGAACGGATATCTAAAACGATTCTAGATCTGGATTGCTAGACCCATTAGAAAACACGCTTTTCTAGTCTTCAAAGGCTATATGAATTTATTGGTGTTCTTGAGCTTTTGATTCTCAATCTAAACTCAAGACTATGTTTCACAAACACATGGAGGCTACCAATAATGATATATTCTGATTAGGTTAATACCTTGTAAAGAGAGGTGTATTTAAACTCAAGAGTCCTAAACCATTTAAGAAATTTAGTCAAAATCCCGTCAAAATCCGAATCAGAAAAACAGGCTTTCTGGAAGATTGGTCCGCCCGGGGCACCACACTGGTCCGCCCGGACCAAGGCATGGTCCGACCGGGTCATGTCTTGGGTCCGGCTGGACCTCCCCTTTTCCAGCCTTCTCTGTTTTTCCTTAATTCCGATTTTACGCTCTTTTACGCAATTCCAATTTTAGCCTTTTCTTTGATTCGTTCTTTTGTGTGTGACCCCATAGGATTATATTAAGTTGAAAATGAGTCTAACCAAGGTCAAACGCATAAGTCATGAGCAGACTCTAGCAAGCCATCATGACTACCCAATTTATATAACTTAAACGACGTTCGTTATCCTTATAAAACATATCACAATCCTTTTGTCACACGATATTATATTGAACATAAGTCATGGTCCACGTCAACTTATATTGTTCAATCCTTTCTCAATCTTGAGTAGATTGATTATGAGCAAACGACATTGATCACATCAATTCATTTGATCGCGGCCACGCATTTCATCAATCTCACTCTACAAGTGGCCAAAGCAGATATCTCTCTTGAGGAGGGACAAATCCCATCTTGACTTATCATTCTTCCCTACACGAATCCGATTATGACAATCGTAGCCTTTATAACCACCCGGTTAAGGGTAGCGTTTGAGTACGTCAAACATAATGTTCATCATGTTAAAGACCATGAGCGGACTCTAGCAAGCCATCATGACTACCCAATTTATATAACTTAAACGACGTTCGTTATCCTTATAGAACATATCACAATCCTTTTGTCACACGATATTATATTGAACATAAGTCATGGTCTACGTCAACTTATATTGTTCAATGCTTTCTCAATCTTGAGTAGATTGATTATGAGCAAACGACATTGATCACATCAATTCATTTGATCGCGGCCACGCATTTCATCAATCTCACTCTACAAGTGGCCAAAGCAGATATCTCTCTTAAGGAGGGACAAATCCCATCTTGACTTATCATTCTTCCCTACACGAATCCGATTATGCCAATCGTAGCCTTTATAACCACCCGGTTAAGGGTAGCGTTTGAGTACGTCAAACATAATGTTCATCATGTTGAAGACCATGATAATCTCAGGTCTAAGGATATCAAATGATATCACTATTATGAGATTTAATTATGACATTTGACCATGACATAAATCTCATAGGTGGGTCAAGTCCAGTACTTGTTCTCCAACAAGTACCCATAAGCTTAATTTTTATCACATACACATGATCATCAATTAAACTTATACTAATCCTTCATAAGTACTAGGGACGGGGATTATTATAATAAACATGTAAAACATATAATAGTCTAGGGTTGTTATCTCCATAACAAATGAGAACATGATGTAACGCAATGCCTTTCTCAAGGGCCTAGGGCATAATCTCCAACAATCTCCCACTTGCACTAGGCCCAATCAACGCGTATCCAATACCATTGAGCTTAGCTTATAACCATCATAACAGCACGTGGAGAATCTTATGTAGGAAGATTATCCTTATTATCATCATAAGGTATATTGCATATTTTGACATCTCCCATGTCAACGATTTCTCGTAGAGATGGAAACGTCTGAGTGTGTGTTTGGATCATAGATGAGCCTTTGACACATTAGCTTGTGGAATAACCATTATTTCACAATAAAGGTCCATATGATTAGTATTACTAGAAACTATTTCTAGTTTTACTAATAACATCTATATTCAAATCAACTCCCTTAGTTACAACTCTTGTAACTGAATACTCAATTTTATTCGTAGAATAATTTACAGTGTATTTGCTTGGAACTATTCCAACTAATAGCAATTACTTTAAACATATGTTTATACTGCGATTTAAATTACCCTTGTCGATGGGGAAGCATGCATATATGTAACCATTTACTAGATCATCTCCCATGTCAACAACCATCAAGAATGCATCCTTAGTTCTTCTTAAGTACATAAGGATATTCTTGAACATTATCTGGTGACTTTCACTAGGATATGATTAGTTTGTTCTCATCATACTTCAAGTATACGAGTTATCCCGTCTAAGTACATAATATGACGTACATGATAGATCCATTTTCCGAAGCATATCGAATCCTAATCATGTATTTTTGCTCATTAGTCTTCCAATAAGACTAAGTCTTGCCAATAATATTGTCATTAGACAATATTGCAAGTTCTTCTCCAAGAGTCTTGCATACTGAACAATTCAGTAGTTTGTCTCTTCAAGTACTTTGACACAAACCAATCAACTTCCTAGATTTATATCAATAGATATTAATTCCAAGGATGTAAGCGGCTTCTTCCTATGTCTTTCATTAAGAAACTCTTTCAAATGAACTATATGTCAATCACATATATAAGACTAGGAATTAGGCTATGCTCCCACTAATTTCTTAGCAAACACAAGTCTCACCTTTGATGAATTTCAAACGATTTGAACACTTCATCAAAATAATTGTTTCCACTCCAAGAAGCTTGCTTCAATCCATCACATGGATTTTCGCAACTTACATACTTTATTAGAATTTTCCATTTGTCAAAATTCATATTCCAAATATGAAGATATGATGATGAGAATTCTAATATCTTAAAGCATGACTACGAGTGATAAAGTTTTATCATAGTCGAAATATGAGTCAACCTTTTCACACATAGTCTTGCTTAATTTGTATGTTCCTTGCTGCCCATGTAAGTTTTTTTCAAGAAAACTCAATTCCATACTTTGGTTTTTACATCTTAGGTTAGAATGATCAAGTTCCAAACTTGATTATTATACATGGATTGCCTTTTAGATTCTATGACTCCAAGCCATTAATCTAAATATGGAGCGGACATTGCATCTTGATAGGTGGTAAATATGTCATTCTCAATGAGCTTTACCTCAATACATTCTATTTTGAGAAATCCAATATTTCTTTTTATAGATTGTATTCCATCATATATGCAAGTAACTTATGTAACTTGAATAAATTTTCACAACTCCTTGTGAATCTTTGTTCAACTTCAATCAAAGGTTCAATGTAATTTTGTAGGTCTCGAACCATTCAAGATATCTTTTACTCCCACTGGTTCTTTTAGAGATAAACAATTTATCTAGAAAAGTACCATCATAAGCAACGAACAATTTGTTTCTTACGAGTAAAATAATATCCTCAAGTTTCCTTAGAATATCCCATGAAAATACATTTATTAGCTTTAAGTGTGAGCTTATTCCAAATAAGTCCTTTAAAAAAAGGTCTCACCATCTTAAATATTTATGAAAGACAAACCATGTTTTCTTTCATTCCATATCACATATGGTACCTTTGAACCTATTTTGATGAAACTCAATTAGTGTAATTATAGCGGTTTCCAAGGTATAACCCAAAGTTAAATAGTGGAAGATCAATTTGACTTTATCATCTAATGAACCATATCATATAAGGTTCCATACCTCCTCGTAGACACATCATTCCAAAATGGTGTTCTTTGTGGAGTTCATTGTGAAACAATTTCACAATCTTAAAGATGATTGTCAAATTCTTGGTTGAATCATTCATCATCTCGATTGAATCGGAATCTTTGAATAGTTTTACCTAGTAGTACCAAAATCCTCTTTTAGCATTGCCACTTTAATGAACCATATACATCAACATGTATTAGGTTTAATAAGTCACTAGCGCTTTTACTACTCCTAGTAAAAGATGTCTTGGTCCAAGTAAATAAGATTTGCATAAATCATATGATTCAAAATCATATGACTTTAAAACTCCGTCCCATGGAATTTTAGATATGCGTCTCTCATTTATTTGATCAAAACAATTAATGCATAAAGAATTTAATTACTTATGTTATAGCCTTATTTATTATTTTGTTCTTCAAGATTTAGGATATAAGATTTATTTATATGATTTAACAATACAATAAAGTAAATCATAATAAATAAAGCACCTTTTCTTATTCTCAATAAGAAATAGATATCCTTTATTATCTTATAACAAAGTAATACTTTCTACTTAATGAATAAAGCACTTCATAAGTGTTCTACGAACTATGTTGCAACTCTTGCATCATTACCATTCGTAGATTAACTTTATCTTAAGTAGTCTTTCAATTTACTAATTCTTGCACATTTTACAAATGTGGGATCTACATCCGGTATCCAATACCCAATAATTAAAATTAGAAAGATTAATTTTATAACATAAATATCCGAAGTGGTAGTCTCACTACCATTCGCTTTCTTTGATCATCCAGTATTTTGATTACAATTTTAAATGGTCAATCCAATTGCCATGTTAGCAAATTGTATTATTTAGAGTTATAATTTTAGCCACAATTATTTTCTTTAGATTTGACAACATTTGTCTTACCTTTATCTTTTAATCCTCTTTCTTTTTTAGAAATTCATGAAGTCAAAAATCAAATTTTCGACTTAGATCATCATCTTTCCGTATGATAGTTCAGATATTGAGAGCACGAACACGTCTCATCAATTTAACTGATTTCAACAGTCAAGAACAATTCAAGATTCTGATTTCAGTCTTCCGAATTCTGAATTGACATCACCTTTCAGGAAACTTGGTTTCTCATACCAGCCGTCTGAAACTAGATTCAATCCCAGATTAATTTTGAACTTGACATTTAATTTCAGGAAACACGGTTTCTAAAACCAGCCATCTGACAATTAAATTCAACTCAAAATATTTATTATAAAAGTGATAGATTTTAGATTTCCAAAATTTACCTTAAAATTGCTTTTCTAGATTCAATTAGGATTTGGTGTTCATGTTGATCCAATCATCATGATCATCAAAACCAAGAATAAACAATTTATTCATGAATCTAAGATCATCAACAAGTTAATCAAATTAAATTTTGATGATCATACGGAACATATTAATCAAATTAATATTACAATTTAGGCTACTTAGGATTATTAAGATTGTAAAATTTCCGTTCTTGCTTTAGAACAATTCTTAAGCTCATGATCCAATCAAAGAAATTAATTTCATTCTCTTTTAACTTTGTCCTTTTAAGAACAGATCGCAGTAATAAACATAATTAAAGTTTAAGATAATATTATACAGAAATATGCAAATAAATATACACCTATATTTCATACCAATCATTTAAGAGATAAATAATTTGTATTTCATAAATACTCCCACTAAATTATATAACCTTCATATACAACAATTGTATAATATAATTCATGTGGTCTAAGATCCAACTTTAATTTAATTTCAAGTCCGCTTTGGCGATACTGCTCAAAATTAAATTAATTAGGTAGATAACTTTTATCAATCACATCATATGTGACTCTTAGATCCTTTATGAGATTGTTAGACATCTTATGTCAAATATGTTTTAATCTCATCCTGTGTCTTAGGCCAAAAACTTTGTCTTTTGATAGCCTAATTAAGTCAAACCATGATAGACGCATAGGAAACTCTCATTCACTCATCTTGCTCATACACTGATAGAATTAATGCACCTCGCTTTGACAGAGCCCACATAAAACTACCCTGTGTACTCACAAGTGTCTATCATGGGTTGGCACATGACTTAAAATTTTAAAAAAGGTTCATCTCATATAGCATACAACACATTTATGAACACATAACATGTAAAACATCAAGATTGGACATTAAATTAATTTCCATTAATTTAATCATGATATTATGTGTCATTAGTTTCTCTATAATTATGAGGATGAGATTCTTTGAACTTTGGTTATTATCTCCAAATCAAGACAACAAGAAGTGCGACCGAAACTAAGCCATAGGCATCCACAACTCCGCACTAATTCAAGAAACCAAGAAAGTAGTCCATATGGCCGAAACTAAGCAATAGATGGTCTCGATGAACGTAGGCCAATTGCATTCACAATTCCACATGGATCTCCAAACATGAATCAACAACTTTGTTTCTTAATTTTAGAAATTATGAACTCTTCATAATTCTAACTTCGTTTTATCTTTGAAACTTTGATTGTAATCAAGTTTGAGAAACATCAGTCTCGATGAACGTAGGCTAGCCATCCAAACCTTGATCCAATCTCAGAATCACAAGATCAAAACAAATAGGAATTTCAAACCACTAATCCACCCCACGACCAGGTCAACTTCCCGCACCAGACCCGGAGGTCCGACCGGGTTGCTTACCTGGTCCGGTCGGACCCTCTGGAAAAACAGACCCGTTTTTTAAGTTTCGAAAATTTGTCTCAAAATTGTTTTTCCCCGATTCAATTAGGATTTGGTGTTCTTGATGATCCAATCATCATGAACATCAGGACCTTGAATAAACAATTTATTCATGAATCTCTAGATTATCAAAACTTTGATCAAATCAAAAATTGATAACCCAAACAATTTTAAATCCATCATAATTTTTATTGCGATTAAATAGTGCGATTAAAGTTACGAAAACAATAAACCACATAAAATGCAAAAACTACATAAACATCAAGAATCTAAATTCAAATAGCATGTTAACACATATAATCCAATTATATTATCAACATGATATAATTAAAGTAATCATGCATAAACGGGGCTCTGATACAACTGTTGGGTTTTGAGGCAACACACGCAGCGGAAGAAAGCGATAACAATCAACAAAACCCTAAGCCCCAAGTTCCGTTCATGATGATTAAATTAATAGCAAGATGAATTTAGAATACTAACCATGATGGAGCTTTAAAATTTTCGGATCTTCAAATCTTCAAGTCTTCAAGCTTTAAGATTTGATCTCCTCGTTCTTCGTATTCTTTGAATCAGGATCACAGGAATATGAACTTGAGATGTTAAAGCAAACATCATCTATGTGTATCCACACGCGAACGAATAACTAGAATGATTCTAGATCTGGATTGCTAGACCCACTAGAAAACACGCTTTTCTAATCTTCAAAGGCTATATGAATTTATTGGTGTTCTTGAGCTTTTGATTCTCAATCTAAACTCAAGACTATATTTCACAAACACATGGAGGCTACCAATAATGATATATTATGATTAGGTTAATACCTTGTAAAGAGAGGTGTATTTAAACTCAAAAGTCGTAAACCATTTAGGAAATTTAGTCCAAATCCCGTCAAAATCCGAATCAGAAAAACAGGCTTTCTGGAAGATTGGTCCGCCCGGGGCACCACACTGATCCGCCCGGACCAAGGCTTAGTCCGACCGGGTCATGTCTTGGGTTCGGCCAGACCTTCCCTTTTCCAGCCTTCTCCCTTTTTCCTTAATTCTGATTTTACGCTCTTTTACGCAATTCCAATTTTAGCCTTTTCTTTGATTCGTTCTTTTGTGTGTGACCCCATAGGATTATATTAAGTTAGAAATGAGTCTAACCAAGGTCAAACCCATAAATCATGAGTGGACTCTAGCAAGCCATCATGACTACCCAATTAATATAACTTAAACGACGTTCGTTATCCTTATAGAACATATCACAATCCTTTTGTGTAACGACCCCAAAACCCGTCCCTATTTATTTTATATTTTTGGGGATTTTAATTTGACATTATGTGTGCATTTTATGTGCTGTATCATATTTTATGACTTGCACATATTGTTTGATTAATAGTGTTAGTTACTCAGTTAGTAGTAATAATGGTTAAGAGAGTTAATTGAATTAGTTGAAACTATAGGGTCCTATGTGGAATATAAAGTAAAGGGGTTTAGTTGTTTAAAATGAAACTAGGAGGGCTTAAATGAAAGTGGAAAACATCAAATTCACTCTTATCCTCACCATTTTCTCTCCCTCTGCGTATTATACCACACACACACACCTAGTTAATTTCCCAAATTTCTCTCAGTTCTTGGAGGAAGAAAGAAAAGGTTAGGGTTCTTAACTTTAATAATTTTTATTATTTTATTTACTACTCCATTTTAAAATCTAATTATATTAAAATGATCAGGGCATTGAGTAGGCCATTTCTACCCGATCAAAATATATTTCATTTATACTTTCCCCGGAATAGGTAAGTTACTAATTCCCCTTTAAATGTTAAAATGGTCATATATGTTATACTTGATACTTGTAAGTGTTAATTTTGTGATTTGGGTGAATTTGGTGATACTTGTAATTTTGGGACAAAGGGAGTAGTATGAGACTTGGTTCTAAGAAGGGTTGTAATGTCCCTAGGTGAGTTTTATACTCAGGTTTAGTTGTGTTAAGCAACTGTTGTGAAGAGTATGTTAGTACTTTTGGGACGGTGGAACGAATGGAGTAAAAGTATCAAGTTTTAGGCTACCAGGAAGGCCCAAAAAGCCTAATCGTGCGATGGGGCGCGCTCTCCCTTTTAGGGAGGGCGTGCGCACCCTCTTCTTTTGCAGTTTGACCGTTTTACGTTCAATTTTCCGGAGGCCATAACTTCTTGATCCGGACTCCGTTTTGTACGTGTAAACTATCATTGGAAATATCTTTTTGAGTACTACACTATGAATTGGTTTATTCAACTTGAATTAAGGTTCAAATCATGACTAGGTTCTGGTTATTACCCTATGATACTCCGATAGGTGTTTTATCACACTAAAGGGTATGAATTAGTCCGTTTGTGATCGAGTTTGGAATGATGTAACCGTTTAGGTTCATTTTGGGTGTTGTACATCTTTATGATACTTTCATGGGGTTTCTTACTTTGAAATCCCTTGTGTGACAAATGGGTTTAACGTACTTGGTTGTTGAGAATCGTGTTCAAGTGTGTGCAAGAATGTGTTATGACTTAATGTAATTAATAAAATATGAGTTGTGACTTAATGTCATTGATAAATAATTGTGTTGTGACTTCATGTCAATGTTGTGAACTCTTTATGAGTAACGTTTTACATCTTTAGGATGTGTTTGTGTGGTTCCCTACTTTGGAATCATACCCCGGTTGTTGTTTAAGCAAGTATTTATTACTATGCTCGTGTTAAAGTCCAGCTGGTACTTGTTGTGGAGTCGGGCAGTGGTAGGGATTATAATGGCACACGAGCCAAGTTCATTGTAAGGCTTCTACCATTGGTTTCCCATTTTTAACCCCCTTCCTTGGGCCACGGATTGGGTTTGGGCTAGCTCTCCTTTGTGTGAGTTTAGTCACCGTTTGGGTTATGACTTTGTGTCATTTCCCCCCGTTGTTGTTGTTGTTGTTATTGTTTGGTTCCGGAACCGGCTTCAGCCCTTTGGTGCTGCTCAGTTGATACCTCTCAGATGGTTATGTTTGATTCGAGAACCTTGGCTCAGTATCCACTTATGAGTGTTTATTTCCGCCTTATGTGTGGTATGATGAGTTGGCTTTGCCTCTCATGTTATGTGCTAAATGAATGTTTATTGACATTGTTCAATTATGAGTATCATTTCAGCATGTAACGTAGTTGCATTTTAGTAGCTTACTGAGATTTATTCTCACCCCGTTCCTTTCAATGTTGTTTTCCTTATATAAAGGAGAGCCCAGGGATAGGTCACTTACACAAGGGAGGACGTCGTGGTGGTTTTGGTAAGAGTTTTGGGACAAGTGTTTGTAAAGGCTACATTATGTAAATGTATAACTTTTGGGGTAGAGTACCCGAGACTTTATCCGTGTATCACCTATTTTGTTAAAGTGTGGTAATTGTACATTTGTATAAGAGTTTGTAAGCCTTCGGGCTAAGTACTTTCGTTTGTGAAAGTGTTTGTTTGAAAGTTAAATGGAAGTCTTTGAACTTCGAGTGTGGATTTTGTTAAACTTTATGAAAGTATATTTCAAATTTTTTTCTAAAAAGTGTTTTATGACGTCTTCCGTGCGTGTCCTGAACGTGGGGCCAAGTAGGACCACGGGTTGGGGTGCGACATTTTGTCACACGATATCATATTGAACATAAGTCATGGTCCACGTCAAATTATATTGTTCAATGCTTTCTCGATCTTGAGTAGATTGATTATGAGCAAACGACATTGATCACATCAATTCATTTGAGCGTGGCCACGCATTTCATCAATCTCACTCTACGAGTGGCCAAAGCAGATATCTCTCTTGAGGAGGGACAAATCCCATCTTGACTTATCATTCTTCTCATAGGTGGGTCAAGTCCAGTACTTGTCCTCCAACAAGTACCCATAAGCTTAATTTGTATCACATACACATGATCATCATATGATTATCAATTAAACTTATACTAGTCCTTCATAAGTACTAGGGACGGGGATTATTATAATAAACATGTAAAACATATAATAGTCCAGGGTTGTTATCTCCATAACAAATGAGAACATGATGTAACGCAAGGTCTTTCTCAAGGGCCTAGGGCATAATCTCCAACAATTAGGATTTAGGAGAATAGACGAAGTCAAACATACATGGTGAGAGAAGAAGTAATATGAATGACTCAAGTTTATTATGATACTAGATGTACATATATATAGGGTTACAAAAAATGTTCTAGAGTTCTAGTCTAGCTTAGTGTACAAGATACAAATCTCTTAGTGATATACACAACACAATATCCAGGTTTAATATCTAAAAGATATTTACAAATATAATTGGAATATATAATATTCTTTATATAAAGAATTGAAGAATTAGTTCATCCTTTATTTTTTTTTTTTTTTTTTTTTTTGACTAAATCGGACAAAACAGTAAACACCCCTAACCACCACCACTGCACTATCTAAACCAGTCTATCACCACCTTCAAACACTCCTAACCACACCACCGCTGATACATGAGATTTAAAAACCAACCCACCTGCAAACAAACCCGCATATTAAAACCTGAAAATAAAGGTTTTATTAGTACACATTTAGGCTGAATAAAAAACACTTAGATACTCAAACCTCCATCAGTCGCTGTTGGAAATTGGTTTGTAGAAATATTGAGTTTGATCAATATTTGATCAAGTTTCGTAATTAGTTCCATTAAATAAAAATGGAAATAAGTTGCAAATAATTAATCTACGTTCGGATTAGATTGACGTGATATATTTATTTTCTCAAAACCAATTTCGGGTGAATGAGAAATTAACTGTTGAAAGTGGCAACTTAGTGTAAATAGTTGAAGAGAAATGGGAATTGAAAAGCCATATCTCACATTGCTAAGAAAGGGGAATTGTAAGCAATATATTAATGTGAGCTTCTAAGGAGAAGTCATCAAGTGGGCTATTGGGTCATCCATGCAACTAGTGCCCCAAATGTGCCAATTTTGGACTAGCTTCAAATTGACACATGACCCGCGAAGCGCGGGATGACGGTTTAGGGCGCACTTTGCACTTCACACATGTCGTTGGGAGCTGTGGAACCTTAAACTTTTGACAAAATTTGGCTCAAAGGTGGTTCAGCCCGTGGTTCAGTGGGTTTGGTCCGGTTTGGGCTCGTCTGGGTTGATTTGGGCTTGGATGGTTAGGGCCAGACTCCCGGGTTAAGGGCTGGAGCGGCCCAGCCCAAGGCCGAGATGCTTCTAGATGGATCAGGGAGGATGGGCACGGCACAGATGGGTCGCGTCCGATTGGATATAACCGATGGGGCGATCCGTCAGATCTGAGCCCTCCATCAGAATCTGATCCAAGGGTGGAGATCACACCTGTCCAAATTAAGTTTATTCCCTAAAAGACACCTTGTCTCTTCAAAATCTATATAAATAACCCCCTTCCCCCTCACTTGATCATCCAACATCCAAGCATTCTTCTCTCATTCTCAAAGCATCCTAGCATTCTAGATATTCTAATCAAGTCCAAGTAGAAAATCCCAAATATTTAGTAGTTCGCTCAAAGACTTCTAATTCGCTGTGCTGCGATCTAGAAGCCAGAAAAAGACGACGTATTTTGGGAACAATTGCCGAAGACCGTTAGCACAGTTATACGGGGCAATCATGTCTTACGAAAAAAGACGACGTATTTTGGGGAAATAAATTTTCCATCCCGACATTATTTTACGTTAAGTCATTTTCTAAATACACCCATATTTTCTCCAACAGTTGCTCCCTCAATCTAGAAAAGTTAGCCCCACATTTATAAATGTCGCTTTGGATGGATTTTGAGAGATGATTTATGTTACATTTAATTATTATTTTTAAAATCTGAAAATGCTATTACAATTATTTATAATAAAGAATTTTAAAAGTGGTGGGAGGAGTTGAATTTTAAACTAAACTAGTTATTGTGGGGGGTGTAGTTGTGAGTGTAGTTGAATGATTAAGTGGATGGAGAGAAAAGATGAGGTGTCGTGATATTAAGGTAGTTGAATGTTTTTTGTAGTTGACACTATTATACATGGTCTTAGTTAACTGGAGGTTACTTTCAAGAGTCTGATTTGTAAGCAACAAACTGATGCATGTTCTTTATAACAGCATCATAGATATAAAGGCACTCAGATGTACAATTTGTTCTGAAGTCAAAGCTCAAGGGACAAACAGAACTGCAGTTTCACCTTCACAAAACAATCTCAGTGCTCAAACTAATTATCTGACACTTCGTTAATCAAAAATTTGAACTCGTGCACTGATTAAGTAAAAGAATCATCAAAAACTAAGGATGGTTATTGGTCCGATTCGGTATTGACCAAAAACTATTGGTTTATCAGTTCCTTTTGTTTCCCAAAATGGGTCAAATCCCAAATACTTTGGTTCCGGTTCAAACCGTCTAAAAGTCATGGGTATTATTGGTCCAGATCTCTTTTTTTTTGAACCATAGTCCAGATCTAAACTATTGGTTTATCAGTTCCTTTTGTTTCCCAAAATCGGTCAAATCCCAAATACTTTGGTTCCGGTTCAAACCGTCTAATAGTCATGGGTATTATTGGTCCAGATCTTTTTTTTTGAACCATGGTCCAGATCTAAACTATGAACTTGAATACTGTTTATACTAGTAGGCAACCCGTGCTCCGCAAGGGAATCTATTTCGTTAATGTTTTTGTATTTTTATTTTTTGATGTTTTTAATTGATAAATTAACATAATAATTTTATTTGAAAATATATGTATATTTTAAATTAATCAAAACATTTTCATAGCTTTGGTTGTACATAGTTGTAATAAATATGTCTTTTAATTAATTTAGAAGTATATTTAAGTTTGTTGTATGAATATTTAAAAAACTTAATGGTATTAATAGCATTATTAACATATATATTACCTATTATGATTAAATAATATAATTAATAGTAATAGTTAATATATATTATAACAATTATGATTAATTAATAATATTAATAATAATAATTAACTTATATAGTAACTATTATAGTTAACAATTATATTTAACTATTATAATTAACTAATACTATTAATAGTATTAGTTAGTTATAATGGTTAAATATCACTCTCTTCGTCCCGGAGTAAGAGTCCTACCTCCCATTTGCACGAAGATTAAGAAATGATGGAAGTAAAGTAAGTGTTGTGAGTGTAAAAGTAAATTAGGAGAGAAAATGAATGAGAGGGAATAATAAGTTGATTGGTTTTGTGTTAATTTTTTAGTAATAATTAAAATAATTACTATAATTAACTAATATTATTAATTGTACTTATTAAAATATATAATAACTATTATTATTTACTAATAATACTAATAGTTATAATTAACCTCTATATTAACTATTATAATTAATTAATACTCCCTACGCCTTAGAGTAAGAGTCCTAACTTGTTTGTTCACACTTATTAGATACACAATAGAAAATTGGTAAACATTTTTAAATACATAATAGAAAATTGGTAAACATTGCAAATGTGTTGAGGGTATAATTGTCCAAAACACTATTCATTCTTTCTCGTCATTTATCATTTTAGGAAATAAACTTTTAGTGGGACGTACAAAAATAGAAAGTAGGACTCTTACTCTCGAACAGAGCGAGTACTATTAATATTAAATATTAACATTTATTGTATAATGATTAACTAATACTATTAATAATAATAGTTAACTTATATAGTAAATATTATGATTAACTAATAATACTATTAATAGTAATAATTAATATATATAGTAACTATTATGATTAACTAATACTATTAATAGTAATTTTTATTTTATTTAATAGTTAATTACAATAGTAAATATAAATTGGGACACACCAAAAAGGAAAGTAAGAACTTTAAACTGGGACGGAGGGAAAAATAATAATTATAATAAACTAATATTATTAATAGTAATAGTTAATTGATATAAAAACTATCATGATTAATTAATATTAAAAATTAATATTTAACTTATATAATAACTATTATAATTAATTAATACTCTTACAATTAATAGTTAACTGTTATTTGCTTAATACCATTAGTTAATACTATTAGTTACTACATAAGGTAACTATTACAATAGATATTACTAATAATAGTAATAGTTAACTATAATAGTAACTATTACTAATAAGAGTTATAGTTAACTATAATGGTTAACTATAATAGTAACTATTACTAATAAGAGTAATAGTTAACTATAATGGTTAACTATTATAGTTAACTATTACTAATAATAGTAATAGTTACTATAATAGTTAACTATTATAGTAACTATTATTATTAGCTAATAGTATTAGCTAATGAAAAGAAAATGAAAAGTCACTTATTTATTAGTATATTGTTGATGTGATTTCTCCAAATGCAAGCTTTATCCATTGTTTGTCCACATGTCAATACCATAGCTCTTTTGGCCAATATATATATATATATATATATATATATATATATATATATATAGATTTTGAAAATGAATGTCTAAATTTGTTGGTGATTCCTTTAAAAATAAAATAAAAATATATTTGTTGCTGATAAAAATAAAAACAGATCCATTTTGGAATGCAACACATTGGGCTTACATTAGGCCCGGTCCGGCCCCTAAACGTTAAGCCAGCTCCTCTATGGGCTTGGCCTGGCTTACTACCAGTCTCTCTCCAGTTAACCCAAAAATTCAATGAGATGAAACTATCCAGCGGCGTCGTTTGAGTTACCAACCTGATACGACGTCGCAATCTCTCCGTTCCCAGCTGAGGCAGAAGTAAAAAGAGCCGCCCCTGCGGAAATTCTTTCTCATCTCTTCTTCTTGTGAGAAGACCTAACTGAAAAACAACATACAGCCATGACGATCCGGCACCTCCTAGCCCTAGCTCGCCGGTCCCGAAAAACCTCCCTCTCCCTCCGATCCTTATCATCCGCCGCCGTCGCCACAACCACCGAATCCTCATCCCCTGCCTTACCATCACCCCCTCCACCAACCGCCATGATATACGACCGTCTAGCCGAATCCGTCAAAACCAAGCTCAAACAACTCGAAAACCCCGACCCTCGCTTCATCAAATACAACTCCCCTCACCCTAACCTAACCGACCACTCCTCAATCCTAACTTATCCTCAGACGAGAGTCACCACTCTCCCTTCCGGCCTCCGCGTCGCTACTGAGTCCGATCTCTCTTCCGGTACGGCCACCGTTGGCGTCTGGATCGACGCCGGGTCTCGATTCGAGACCGAAGAGACCAACGGCACTGCGCATTTCCTTGAGCACATGATATTCAAGGGGACGGAGAAGAGGACTGCCAGGCAGCTGGAGGAAGAGATTGAGAATATGGGAGGCCATTTGAATGCCTACACTTCCAGAGAGCAGACTACTTATTATGCTAAGGTTGTCAAGTCGGATGTGCCTAGAGCTTTGGATATATTGGCTGATATATTGCAAAATTCAAAGTTTGAAGAGCGTAGGATTACGAGAGAGCGTGACGTGATTCTTAGGGAGATGGAAGAGGTAACAAACATTACTAATCAAGTTTGATAACTTCTAATCTACATTTAGGTTGGTGTTTGAGGGTACTTTAGGATCTCTAAATCAAATACTATCTTTTATTCGTTGCTGGTATAAAATTTTCATTTTTGTGGTATGTTGTGAAATATCTAAGTCTTAGCTACATATTGGATTATGGCACCTCACAGTTTATAGAAAGAAGTGTGAATCTTTTGAAAGAACTATCATTTTATTGTAATGTGAGTTTCTTATGTTGCCATATACTCCCTCCGTCCCAAAATGATCTTCGCATTTGACTATTCAAACTTTTTTAAAATGTGAACACTTGCTTCACTAGCCACATGTTGCTTATGCACTTTTAAGCCTCAATTGTAGAAATAGGAAGAACTTTTTTGGGACAATAAGAAATAGCAAATGAGAAGATCATTTTGGGACGGAGGGAGTAGTTTTTTCTTTGGATTGGTTACTATTCTTGCTGATGCGCGGCTTTTGTCGCAGCTTATGTTTTTGTGCCATCTATTGATATGCATTATTTTGGTTGCTTTTTGTTTATGAGCTGAAAGTACAGAGTACTTCAGCAATGTGGAGATCGTTATAAGATTGTTTTACCCATTAATACGTACTAAGGAAAATGTATATAAGAAGGTTTAAAATGAACTTTCGATTCCTGCAAGCCCAACGTGTAAATTTATTAACGATAACTTTATCCAAGTTTCCCTTGGCCTTGAGTAGTAATCTGATCTTCGTAGTTCTATGAACGTTGATGTAGTATTAACTTTTGAAGTACAAACTAACTTGATGCTAGTGTACTATCTGGACAGCTCGTAGAATAAAAAAAGATTTACCTGTTTCAGTCTCCATGTATCCAAAAGTGGAATATATGTCCAAGAAACAGTTATGTGTGTGTTGCGTGTGTGTTTAACTAGTCTTAGTATTGTTCAAAACACTAATGCCACATGGTATTCGTGAAAAGAGTGGACCAAATACGTAAAATGCACATGACAAGTGTAAATCATAAAGCAGAAAAAAATCAACAACGGGTCTCTACATGTGTCGTTTGATACTGGTGATACTGCTTGATTAATTGGATGTTTGAAATTCGCTCTAGCATGAAAGCTGAACTAAAAGGAGCTGGTTTACCAGAAGTAAGTAGCTAGACAAGTGAAGAATCTCGAAGTGTATTTCATATGGTTATGTAAGTGATATGTTCCATAGCTGATTTACTTGTGTTTATTTACATGCATACATTCTCTGTTGTAGGTGGAAGGGCAACCCGATGAAGTTATTTTTGATCATCTTCATGCAACTGCATTCCAGTATACTCCTTTGGGGAGAACCATTCTTGGCCCCGCTGATAATATCCGAACTATCTCCAAAAAGCATCTTCAAGACTACATAGCAACACACTACACTGCTCCCAGAATGGTATGCTTGAACCTATAATATTTGTGAATTGGAAGTTAGGAGTTAATTTGACGGGCTTCCTTCCTCATTGCCAAGGTTTTTTCCATTTGTACCTAACGGCGGTATTCTATGTTGACTAAGATAATTGCTGCTTCTGGAGCTGTTAAACATGAAGAGTTTGTCAAGGAAGTAGAGGGATTGTTTACTAAGCTTTCTACAGATCCAACCACTACTTCTCAGTTAACCGCCAACGAACCTGCAATTTTCACTGGTTCTGAGGTGTGTTTATATTGTTTGAATGTTTCCTGAACTTTTTCCCTGGCAACATACTTTCTTATGAGCTCTTTTACAAGTCTATTTGTTGTTGTATGCAACCATCAGGTTAGGATTATCAATGATGATGCCCCTGTGGCCCACTTTGCAGTTGCTTTTGAGGGTGCAAGTTGGACAGACCCAGATTCTATTCCATTGATGGTTATGCAGCAAATGTTGGGTTCTTGGAGTAAAAATGCTGGTAGTGGAAAGCATATGGGGTGAGTTTCTATCTCATTCTCAATGTACGTCCGTATGGTCTTGGGATATTTATTTCTGACAACGTGTCTTGTCTTCTGATTGGCTGATTCAACTGGCTTTGAAACTCTATATACAGTTCCGAGCTTGCACAGAGGATTGGAATTAATGAAATAGCCGAAAGCATGATGGCTTTCAACACAAATTATAAAGACACTGGTCTCTTTGGTGTTTATGCTACTGCTAAGGTGAGCCATTAAAAAGCTTTATGGAGCTCTTTAACTTTGCTCGAGTGCGTTCTTTTTTGTAGCATGCAATATTGATACGGAACACCTATCTTTCCTTTGTTCATTCTCATTTTAATCACACTCTGTCAGGTTTTGTGATATTGTGCGGATACGTATAACTCTCACATGTACATTAATTGTTTATCTTTCATTGTTTTCTTCTCTATTTTCCTCTCAAGTAGATAGATATGATATGATTTAAACCAGTTATGAATAACATATCTTACAAGATCAGCTGACAGCTGGTTGTCATGTTCATTGCTTGAACCTAATTGCTACTTGCTCATAGCTCACACATACAGCGTACTATAGGGCATGCATTTGCATATCTACTCGCCTGTGGTGTTTTTGTTTTATATTTTTTGTCCACTGGATAGAGAAGTAGTTGCTCACTGCCATTTGTTACTTCATGCCCTAACCTATTAATTCATGCCAACACACACATAGCATACTATAGAGTGTGCATTTGTTTATCTACTCCGTTACAAGTATTCTTGTATTTTATTTATTTTCCATTGAATAGATTAGTAGTTTCACACTATCATCTGTCACCAAATTTTTCATTTGTTTGTTCTTTCGTGTGTTGTACAGTCTGATGACTTTTCATTGTCTATTAATTTGCTGTGTAGAGGCTAATATTTCATGTTAATTTTTTTGTGCTGTATACTTTCAGCCGGATTGCTTGGATGACTTAGCATATGTTATTATGTATGAGATAAGCAAATTATGTTATCGCGTTTCAGAGGAAGACGTGATTCGTGCATGTAATCAGGTACTACCCTTTCCTACTTGGTTCTGCTTATTAGTTGTCTTAAAATTTAGTTTTCAGTGCGAATTTCTCGGCTTAGACATTAGGTAGATTTATGTGAACATAGTAGTTTTTAAAGAGAAGCTAGGGTTAGTGTACGAGTCAGCAGCGTGTTAATTTGACAATGGACATTTTTTGCGCCCCCCCCCTGCTTAGGACCCTTCAAATCCATAGTTTTTGTGATGAGCAATTGCACCTGAATGTTAGTGCATGAACACGATGATATGTTGATGTGCGCTGCTTCAGCGCTCTACCATTATAGAGTTAGTTTACCTACCCTCCTAGAACATTAACTTTGGCACTTATTTACGTAGTCATCTATACAGTAGAAAGTCTTTAAATTAATACTCGATAAATTAATAAACTCTCTAAAATAATAAATTTGTCTGGTCCCAACTTGGGCCAGTTGAAAAAATTAAAAATCGATAAAATAGTAAGATAATAATTTAATGGGAGACCCCTTTATAATTTTAGGTCCCATGAAAATTATAGATTAATAACTCTTAGAAATGAAAAATTAAATATTATAATTTAGTGAAAATATGCAACACCTTTTAGATGAGAAGCCATTTTATAAGATATAGATGAGTATTTTAAAAGTTTTCATGCCGTTAATATACCAAATTTGTTTCAGAATACATTGAGTATAACTATTCTTCTTGTTTACAATGAATTCAATGTTATCGTCAACTTCCCATGCTTTTCAACTTATTATGTACAATGACTTTAGTTTATACGAAAATCTGAATTTCGTTGAATCAGCTAAAAACATTTTAATTAATAATTATTAATTTATCGATAAATTAATAACTCTATAAATTAAAAAATTTCACATGTCCCCACATTATTAATTTATAGAGTTTTTACTGTATATTGACTTGACTTAGGATCCTAGATCGGGTATATTGGTTTCGATTGTGCACTATGCTGTCAGCCTTGGGGAAAGAAAATATTTTGGATGAGATGAGGATTGCATTCTTTTGTTTAGTTAATTAAAGCTTACTTGATATGGTCTATACAAGTTCTGTCCCATCATCCATGATAATTCACTCTCACGGTACTTGTCCTGGCTTTATGTTTGGGCAAATGTTTGCACAGAGCACATGGTGTCTGTGTTCTCCTGGTTCTAAGGAAAAAAATTTATACACACTCATACACAGACTCATAACATGCATATAATTCTGCTTTGTTTCAAAGTACTCCACGGAACTGATGCTAATGATTACTTAGTTCCATCGGCGCATGCATATAGTTTCACATTCTGGTCAGGGTGCGTAAGTGGGGGGGGGGGGGTCTATTTACTCTGCAGGCTTGAACTTTGACATGTATGTTGATTTGTTTGTAACATGGCTAATATATTCTGTTTAAGTTGTTTCACTGTGCCTTTTTTCTTTCTCCCCATAATTTCACGGTGCCACTTGCTTTCTTATGCTATGTTATCTTTTAAGTTAGCATAGATACTCACCATGTTACTTTGCAGTTGAAATCTGCTCTACATCTTCACATGGATGGATCTAGTCCCATCGCGGAAGATATTGGACGTCAGGTAAACCTTTGACATTTAACATATTGCTGAAGATATTGGGAATGTAGCTGTATTTTCATTTTTCCTTGAGTCTTCCCCCCCCCCCCCCCCCCTCCTAGTGAATTCTCATTACTTCTTTGGTTTTGTGTTATGCTCGTTTTACCTTCATTTTCCCCTTCACAATTGAAAATATATCATTCTGTTAAAAGAACTAAAAACACTCATCTTGCTGATGGTCGACTTGACATATAAAACTGCTAAACGTAATTTAAAACCTTTTGTTGAGGGCTCCCGAAATGGTGGCCGTATGGACTTGAATCTTAATGATAAGGAGCGAAAGTAACTAACAATTGTAATTCAATCATACATTAATATTAAAGCAACATGAGTACCATTGTTTTAGCTCATTTTTTGATGCACAAGTTCATTCCAACATAATTTTCACTTCTGTTCTTTCAGACTCTATGCTTTTACAATACAAAAGGTTGAATAAAAAATGTGGTTACTGTTAGGAAATGAATTGCAGTATAGATGGAAGAAAACGAAAGCGACAAAGATCACGCAATATTGTTTACCCAGTTTGTCAAAGAATTGACCAAGTCTAGGGGCCCTGCCAAGACAGGGTTTTTTCTATATTTTTGAAAAATACATTTACAATGAAGTATGAGGGTTATATGCTAAAACCCTATTTAAGTAGAGTACAGGGGGGCTGGGTGCACAGTACATCAGGTTCATAACCCAACAGTTACTTGCATACAATTGAAAACAGTGGGTGCACCGAACGACAGGCTTCATAACCCAACGGTTACTTGCATACAAATGAAAACAGTGGGCTCTACTTCGATAATGTTTTCTTGAAAAGAAAGTTTCACATGTAAGTAAAGGTTGCTTTTATCATAGGCATAAGTTTCTGAAGACGAGCGATACCAGGGATCCTATCTTTCAGTCCCAACTTTCCATCTCCGTCTAGACATTAATTAATAATGGGGTCACGAACATGCCTTGCCATCTGTATTCAGGAGAAGAATTAGCATCCATAGCATCTTCCTTCACTCATCCTCCAATAAAGTACTCACTCTGTCCCGGAATAAATGTCGCCCTTTTTGTGCGTTTGTGCAAAGGAACTTTGAGCAATAGTTATAGGTTAATATAATTATCCTTATGAAAATTTAAAATTTGTTGCAAAAGATTTGCCAAAAGACAGAAAAAGTCCACTATTGGTTTTACGGGAAGCACATTGATAGTATTTATAATGGTGTATCAATAACAAATTTTATAATTTTATTAGGATAATTAAATCAACTTAAATTCATTGCTCAAAATTCCTTCGTACAAACGTACAAAAAGGGTGACATTTATTCCGGGACAGATGGAAGTAATTTGCAGTTGGGAAGTAAACCTTTTGGTATCATGGTTTTGCATCTCTCTGTGTCCTTTATAAATTGTGCGGAAGTCATTCTTTCTGCATGACACGTATGATAACTATCTTGCCAAAGGGAAGGAAAAATGAAATATCGTAAGTATCCTACAATATATTTGAAGTACCACAAGCTATCACCGTAAACTGTAGGATTGTGGCTTCTTTCCTGCTTCTCATTTAAAACTTGCGGCTTGCACTCAATTTGAGAACTTCTATCTGGGTGCTCTGAAGATTATGATTAATATTACAAAATAGTTCTCCTCTTACCACAAGATTTAGTTCTACCTGAATGTTTCAGACCCTACCATTTTGGCTGAATCGGTTGTGCAATTAAAATCAACATTTGCCACTCTCCACTTATGCTATCTGCTATGGACCGCTCTGGCAGCAATCTTGTTCACTGTTCTCTTTGCTGTTTCTGCAGCTGCTCACATATGGTCGAAGAATTCCAATGGCTGAGATGTTCGCTAGAATTGATGCTGTAAATTCTAGCACTGTCAAGCGTGTTGCAAACCGTTTTATATTTGACCGGGTAAAGTATCCCAAAACCGTCGCCCTTATATAATACTCTCTCCGTCCCAAAATGATCTCACTTTTTTTTGCCGTTACTATGAAGGAAATATGAACAATAATTATAGGTTGATTTGATTATACTAATGAAAATTTAAAACTTGTAATTGATAAATTAGCAACAATACTATCGATAAGTTTTAGACTTTCATTAGGGATATACTCCCTCCGTTTCATGAGAACTGAGACTTATTTCCCTTTTCGTCCGTTTCACCTCAATTGAGACTGCCCAAAATGGCAAACTTTTTAATATTTTATATTCACCCAACCCCACCACTCATTCTCTCTCTTCATTCTCCACTACTCATTTTATTCAACCAACACTACTATTTACCCCACTAATTCTGTCTCTTCATTTTCTACCACACATTTTCCTTATTTTATTAGTATTCCTTAGTTCTTGTGCTTTTTTTTTTTTAAGTCTCAGTTCTCATGAAACAGAGGGAGTATCAATTTATAATTTTTGCTCAAACTTCATTTGTAGTAACAACAAAAAATTACGAAGATCATTTTGGGACAGAGGGAGTAGTATCATGTCAAGGGGCAAAGTTTTGTTGAACTGCTTACTAGTTCTTATATGATCTATATATTGTCATCTGAATCTGATCAAATCTTTCCCTGCACAGGATTTGGCCATATCTGCTGTTGGACCCATTCAAAGTTTACCCGACTACAACTGGTTTAGACGCAGAACATACATGCTCCGCTACTAGATTTTTTTTAGTTATGTTGTGCTTTACGATTGTCACATTTTCCCGTTTGAGCGGTGGTCTCAAAGTACTGCCTCCACCCATCCAGTCTCCTCCTTTCGTCACATGGTTGACTACTCTTTATTTATCCATGTGTTCTAGTAATTTACCTTTCTGTAACAATTCACAGCAATAATTAAGCTGTATTTTCTGAGCTGGGTGTGTTTATAAGATGCGAGATCCATTTTTTTTTTCCTGAGCTACGTAGTAAGGTTCATTGTAGTTTGATCTGGGCCTCACTTTGTATAATAAGCAGGTTTTGACAAACCTGGATCAATTGTTTCACATATGATGATTCTGATCGTAGCATGATGAACTCTTTAAGCAACGGTGTGATGAGCCATGGCATTACTATTTACTTCTGATAGTAATTGGGAAGTGGGTGTGGCAAAAATGTTTTAAATTAAAAATCTCAAGTAATTCTCTCTGTCCCAAGTGTCGTGTTTTAAAGTTTGTCTTTCCAAATAAAGTAGTAGTGGAAGTCCAATTTTATCATGGTAGGAATTCACAAGAGGCAATGAGAAGGTCTCATCTTTCCTGTGGGTTAAGAGTTATGACTGAAGGAACTCCCGTGATGAAAATAAGAATGAATAGCTTCTGAGTAGATCACAAGGGACAAGTGAAGAAACCAAAATCTGTATTTGACACCGAGATTTCTTACGGTTGCAACAGTTCAAGATTTAACAATTTACAGAAGCTCATAAAACTGCAGCTGGATGGTACACCTTACAAAATCCCTCCATTCCTTCTGTACTACACCACATCCAAAAGAATTAATGGAAAAAGTTAAATGCACATCTCAATCATAAAAAAGCCTATACTAGAGGCTAATATGAACATATATTCATTCGCCAAGTAGGACAGGGGCAAGTTGAAATAATTGTTACAACCTAATGCAATTACATCAAGGGAAACTCTACAGAAGAGCTCTCCGCCTGAGCCCTTGCTGGAATCCGCTCCCTGTTTTCACTATCTATATCTCCGTTGACTTCTTTTTTATCCCTACGAATGTACATGTTAGCTTCTTCTTCTTCTTCTATATGTCATGATGTATTTACAGCTACAACCGTTGCCTACTCCTAGTGTTGCTGCCTCTTCTTGCACTGCTTGGTCTGCGCACCCCACTTCCCCACTCCGCATCGTCATCGTCGTCATCTTCACCATCCCCGCCATATGAACGGCCAGCCCTTCCACCTCTTCTTGAAGGAGGTCGCTTTCTTTTAATGTTTGCGGTGTAGGTTGAATAGTCAACTGTATCTTCCCTCAAAGCATTCTTAAATTCCTATACAAAAATAAAATTGGGGGTTAAATATTTGGAACACAATGATCCAAGAAGCACAAGTTCAAAAAAAAAAAAAAGGTTTACGACTACTTTATCAGTTCAAACCTGGCAGTTTGGGACAGCCCCTGACAGGGACCCAAAACATGAATATGGTATTCCAATAAAGTAGGTTTAATGTTCATATACTACCTCCGTCCCAAAATGATGTTCCCTCTTTTTTTTTATGTTAGTACAAAGAAAATTTGAGCAATAATTTTATTTTATTCAATTATCGTAATGAGGACATAAAACTTGTTATTGATGGTATTTATATTGGTGTATCAACAACAAATTTTATATTTTTATTAGGATAATTAAAATTAGCCTAAAATTATTGCTTAAAGTTCCTTGGTACTAATATAAAAAAAGGGAACATCATCTAGGGACGGAGGGATTATTTTAACTATCCTTAGAGAAATAGAGAAAGGAAAATCGGGAAAAACTGAAAAATAAAAAATATCTTCAGCAATAATGATGGAACCCTATCATCCTGGGAAATAGTTAGGTTGATGCTTCCTAAAGGAGCTTCTGACTTGTGACATAACAAAAACCACTCTCACATGCTCACTGTTGTTTCAAGATGATATTTCACATGATTTCTTACAGTTCATCTACCTAACAATCACTACAAACAAAATTTTCGGTCCTGCTTCTATTGGAGCACATTTTTGGTAAGGCAAAAACTATGACGATGAATATGATGTCAGGATGTTGTAGTTAAATAATATAAACATATTCATAAACACAGAGAAGTTATGTAAGTAGGATGCTGCCACTCTGCAGTGAATAGAGGCATAGGAGATTTTACATACTTCCCGCCTAGTGGCCTAGTGTGAAACCACAAAGAAGAACATTGCAGAGAGAAAAAGAAAAATGACGGACTCCTAAAAATAAATTTTGTAGGATAACTTGGCACCTGGTATCTTTGTAAAAGATCCTCGTAGCTTGTTGGTAACTTAGTATTCGTCTCACTGTTGAATGGAATGGTTTGTCGTGAAAGGTACTCCCCAGGTTTAGGTGGTTCATTTGGTGAAAATGCCTGCAGGATTTGAGGTGCAATGATGAACTTGCAGATATGGAATATGACAGCAAAAGAAAGTAAAAACTGTAGCAGTAACTAATCATTACCTGGCATATGGCATCATCAAGATTATACACAATTTTTAGGTGCCTTTTTAGCTTCAGAAGCAGTTGTAATGCAGAAGCTGCTATGCAGTCAGCCTATATAAGAGGATAATCAGACTAGGTAATGAATAAACAAATATATATAAAAGATGCAATCGGATAAAATGGATGGACATACATCTTACAGCCAAGAATTAGATATGAAATGGAATAGGGGCATAAGAGACATGTTTGGCGTTCTCCTACCTCTTACTTGGTAGTATTTTAATACTTCCACACTTTCTAACTAGTGCACTCAGTAATCGCCTTTCTTTGTTTAAACCATCTTAACTGATTTTCTCTGATTTTATATATTTGAGCAACTTTTACTGCCTCGCATAATTGTTTGCTATGATGTTCCCATTTCCTAGTTTTACCACAAATCCATTTTAACATTCTCAAATCAGCTACACTCTTTCTGATACCAAGGAATCCAATAGACCAAACGAGGAAGTTTTGGCAAATGCAAACATAAGCTATGCGTGTCCATGTTCAAACATTGCAACAAAATTATAGTGAAAAACGAAATTCATTTGCAAATGGCACGAACAACTAGCCCCTTCTCTCCTTACCTGCATTTTCGGCAGGTCACCTTCAGGGATAACATAGGAACCGCGGGTGTTCACGGGCTGTGGATTTAAATCCACAAATGCGGTGGGAGTATAAGAAAGATGGCCATCTAACTCTTGTTTCACATTTCCATTCATATTAAAGGTGGTGTTTTCATTCAATACAGGTGAAACAGATGGTTCCTGCTGGAGTATCCCATTTCCAGGAAGAATCTTTGGGCCATCACCTTGAATAGCATGCAAAAATGCTTTTATATTCGCCTCTAACGCCCCGGCTCTAACTTGAATAACTCTATTGATAGCGTAAATCAAATAAAGAGGCTCCTCTGGCAATGTGAAAGGGAGCAAAGATAGGATTTCTGTACAGTACCTGAGAAGCAGCAGTCAATTTAAGTCATAATAGCATAATACATTCCAGCATTGAGGTCAACTCTATGATGAGCGTATGAAAAAGAAAAATAAGAAGAAACGAAACAACCCACATCAAGAATGGGATAGTTGAATCATTCCAGCTGGGAGTATCAAATTTTCGAACAACTGAGGACATAAACTTGTTCCTTGAGACACGATTCCCACGAATTAGCTTGTAAATTCTAGAAACCCCAAGCCGTGCATAAGAGAAATAGCTACCATCGGATTTTCCATTTGTAACACCAGGTCCCTTGGATTGGACTTTCCCATTTGGAATTTCAGGATAATTATGATTCATTGATTGAATGAAAATAAATGACATCTGCAGGCCATCCCCAAGGCGGCTTTCAAAAAAAGCAGGATACCTGTAAATAAGCTAAAACATGTTAGCATAAGAACGTCATCCGGGTAAAGTTTAGTAAGGATATCAAGAGTGGTACTTCTCATTCATATTCATCAGTAAGTGATGAGACAGCTTCGAGTTTGCCTCCTCAGGATCTGTTTCAAGCGCTATAAGGTAGGGAACACACGTAATAGGATGAACAAGACCTTGGCGTAGCACTATTTCTACTATCTGTTCCAAAAAAAATAAAAAATAACAAAGTATCAATTTGGATGATGATTGAAAATTAGGAAGAAAGAGGGAATTAGAAAGAGAGAGAGAGACCAGCCAACCAATACAAAAGAGTGGCTAGTCGAAATCTTTTATTGATATGGTTTTCAGGTGACTGTCATTTATATGGTTAGACTACTGAGATTATCAAGAACTCTGCTTTATGACTCAATCCTCAAGGGCAGAGTTTTCAGTGCCAATGAGCATTTTTCAAAAACATGCACCTTCTTCTAGATCAAGATACTTTTCGATCTGTTTAATTACATTGGCCTTGTTGCACAGTGGCCATTTCAATGACAATCTTTAGAAATTGTTCAGAAAGGGGGAAAGAACATAGAGATCTCTGTCACCTTGAGAGCAGATTGGCGTACTTTTTCGTCCACATCCAAGCATGTCCCTAAAATGTTGTCCCAGTATAATTGAACAATTCCCCCACAGATGTTGGTATCACCAGCCCCAGCAGCAACAGGCACAGTGTTGCCTCCATTAACAGGATAAGTAGATTCGCTGTTTTCAGCTTTATCAGTTCCCATTTGGCTTTCCGCGTCAAGAAGATATTCAAGCATGTTCTGCAACGCTTGCATCTAATCAAGACGGTATAATGTTAGGCCTGTCTATCATGCAAAACAATATGTTCACACCCAGTTATCCCTTCTCAGCACACTAGAGGTCAATCACCATACAGCTATAACAATATGGTATGAAGTCACGATCAAAGACAACTATTTACCTTCAAACGAGGATCAGTACGGGAAGACAGTGTTGCCTCCAGAATTCTTCCCACATCCTTTTCCAGCATATATTGAGGCCTGGCAATTAGAACATGGCCTAATGCCTACAGAGATTAACTCTATATGAGTAACTTCATCTAAAATTGGATTAGACTTCAAGGTAAAAAGCAATGAGGGAGTAACCTGCAATGATCTGGCCTTTAATGAAAAATCTTCTGCTTGGAGATACTTCTTAAACAAGCTAAGGCTGTTTACAATGTCCATATTTATGTTTGTCGAGTAAGATGTCATCAGCAAAGAGTTACCATAGCGTATTAGTAACCCGAGACAGAAAAGGGAACGGCCTACTTGCTGCAATCATCAATATAGAAAAGTTTCCTTAGGTTATCTCTTAAACATTCTGGTAACTTTAAGACAGTAACAGAAAGGTAGTGAAAATGAGAAACTGAAAGAAAACAGCAAGAAATGGCCTAAAACAGCAACTGTTTTCACTTTGTAGTTACAGGGCTGCTTACAGCAAACTAGCCGGGTTGGTACCACACAAAACTGAAAGCTAGGGGGATTTCAGAAAAACAACTTCAACAAATCACAACTATTTAGGAGGACCATCATAAATTAAGTACTCCCTCCGTCCCAAAAATGAATGTCCAAAAGATTTCAAATTTGCTTTTGAAATTAATTTGGACATTCATTTTGGGACGGAGGGAGTAGTATATTTTGCATTGCGCCTCCAACGCACTCCTTAAGAATTTAAACTGGGAATTGTTCATAGTTACAAACAAACACCAATACAATGAAATGTTTCCAATACAAATACTACCTTAATGAAACCTCGACAAGGAACCTGAGTGCGGTTGCTAGCATTTCTTTTACTTCCTTCTATCTAACTATGAAACAAGATTTCTGCAATAAAGAAATGCTTAACACTGATAGAAAGGACGAGACCAACCTGTTTACTATCGAAACCTAGGACTTCCAATCTTTTGTGGAACACCTGTGTAAGATATTCAACTATGGCTGCACCTTTCCCTGCAACTTTGCTCACGGAGCAAAGGCACCTGTGAATTGATAATTGAGTCAGTCCATATCAATAGAGTTAATGAATGACAATGTAGTCTGGGGCAGTTTGAGGGAGTGTTTGATATGACATATTAAAATGCTCTATGATCAATCCAATGATTTGTGAATAAAAATCATAAATAAAGCACATAAAAGACAATACTACTAATAAAAAAATAGATGTTTTTGTGGTAAACAGAGCAGATAGCCAGATCTGAATGAATCAATATGGCTGCCTCTACATAGAGAAGAAAGATCATAACTCATTGGGAGCTCGTCTCAAGTTGTCGATATAGGTGGGAAAAAATGTCTCGTTTTTGATGCTTAGAAAAGGCGTTGTCTCCTTTTACAGACATGTAGTTTACCAAAAAGTTCATCTTGATATGGGTCTTATTAAGGGAAAGGGCTGCCAAGTGCATACAACTCAAAACTTTCAGGCACAAATGCGAGATGGACTAAGAGGGACCTCAGTTGCTGAGTCCAGCTTGTGCAAAAATCAAAAAATCAAGGCTCAAAGAGAGAAATGTTAGAGACAACAAATACAGAGGTCAACGCGAGTCACATAACATTTCATAATTCAAGTTAAGTATACTACGGGTTCTAGATAATAAATAAATAAATAAATAAATAAATAAAAAGTATTCACAGGACCTTCCATTCCAAATAATAAGGTGCAATTTCTAAGTTCCTCTGCCAATTATTACTCCCTCCATCCCAAAATGAATGACCATTTTCATTTCAAGAACATTTTGAAAATGTCGACTTTTCGTAGAAAAAAAATGGATAACTAGCCTTGATATCCACTTCCAAACTTTTAGTTTTACAAGTATGTAATGAACTATTAAACAAAACAGTAAAATATCATTTAAAGACAATTAGAAGACATTTTTTAAGAAAAATTTGGGACGGAAGGAGTAATAATATTTCTACTTGTAGGAACTATGAAGATCACCCAAACATAAATAACATGGCTGTCAAGAATGAATCATGCTTTTGCTGTCTTCGTTAGAATTCATAAATAAAACAAGATATGTCAGAAACAACCCATCAACAAAACCACAAAAGCACTTCAGCCTCACATATGTGTTTTCAAATCTATTGACGAGAAGATAACAACCCAATTATGCATGAAATCAGCAAAACCACAAAAGCACTTCAGCCTCACATAGGTGTTTTCAAATCTATTGACGAGAAGATAACAACCCAATTATGCATGAACATAAGCCCTTGTGGAATCATTATAGCTGTTCAACTACGGATACAATTGAAAATGTAATTTCTTGCTGTAGAGAGAAAATGTTGTTTAAAGAAATGTGTCTTGTGTACCAAAGAGCCAAAAATATATTTCCACAAATTACGATAATGAGCTCTTAAGGTCCTAAATTATACTCCCTCCGGTACAAAAAAGAGTAGCGTAGCTTATTGCACATACTTTAATGCAATGCAAGGTTTGTGGACACAATGAAAATGGAGGTGGGTCTAGAGCAAATTTGTGAAGTTCATCCTTTCTATCCCCAGCAAGAAAGCGGGCTATATTTCCAATTTAGCCGTTAAGATACTTTTTTAGGTTACTTTATGGCCTTTTACCAGACCTGGCGTGAAGAATTTCGAATTTATATGTGAGTGTGTTTATGTATATTCATCATATTCAAAAATAGTTTGTGTGCATATATATACACACATATATACATATACATATACATATACATATGTGTGTGTACGTACATACATTCATATGTATATATACATATACTCCCTCCGTCCCACTTTAATCTTTAAAAAAATTGGGCACAAGAATTAAGGAGAGGGATGTTTTTATTATAAATATAGAAAGTAGGGTAGGGTGTTGTGCGTATAGAAGGCGGTAGGTGAGAGAGAATGGGGTCGAGAATAGTTAGTCAATAGTTGTTGTGAGTATGTGGGGTCCATTAAATAAAGAAGTATTATAAACTTTCTTCTTTTGGGTTTTTGAAGTATAAAATGGGACACCTAAAGGGAAGTTTTTAAAGTATAAGATGAGACGGAGTGTGTATATACATACATATGTATGTATACAAAAGATGGCTACAAAGTGGTCTACAAAATGAGGTGTCATAATTGTGTTGGTGTTTTTAATTGAAGTGTGCCGGGTCCACTCTATTGATGTGGCCAATGAAATATCGCCACCACATCTTGTATCCTTCATTTTGTAAACTTCTTTTGTAAGCCTAGCATTGCCCATATGTATATATACATAATATATACATATGTATGTAATTATATTTATATACATACATATACACATAAATAGTCCCTTCATCCCACCACAGATGGGACTTATTTCCTTTTTCGTCCATCTCACCACAATCGAGACTGCCCAAAATGACAGTTTTAATAATTTTTTATTCAATAGGAACCACATGTCATACAACAATAATCCACTTACTATTCCTACCACTCAATCTCTCTCCTACTTTACTTTTCATACTCGCAACCTTTCCCCCACTTTTCATACTAATGCCAGTGAGCGCGACACATAGGGATGGCACTATATATCAGCTCAGAAACCTGGCAAACCTGCTCCAAACGGGACTGATTTTGGAAGCTCTTTTCAGAATCCTGTGGCTTCTGGTCTGGTTGGGCATATAAAACCCTGCCGGCCATCATTGATATATTGGCGTATTATGTTCTATATTTACTGTAATACACCTACCACTTTGACTAACCACGTAGCTTAACCATATTTACTTCCTAATTCTGGGGCAGACTTAGCTAGTCACAGTCTAAATCAAATACAGGGCACATTCCCAACAATAGCAACCAATAGCTTATCCTCTCTGTCACATCCTTCTCCTAGGTTTTTCAATCTAGTCTCCTCTTTACATTTTGTCTTCTCCCCGACCACAGCAGCGGTGCAGCCATGGCCTCTCCCTCTTCAGCAATAGATGTGACGGCCTCACCGTTGATGGGCTTCCTTTGTTGTCACCGACAATCTCTAGCTCTCTGCGGAAATTCTTCTTGCACTCAAGTTCTTCTGCTTGTTCTTGATTCGAGATTTCTGCTTATGCTAGGAGAAAATATGATGCAACGGGACAGGCGTGTGGAAACAGGTTTCTCCACTTCAGAGGACCGGGTTTGGATCAGTGGGTTATGCATGAGGGTCGGATTCAGTAACAATCAAACCCAACCTGATTACATCCCTATTCATGTCCTGATGTCCTACACATAGCAAAACCTGATGACAACCTTTAAGGAATGATAGGCATGTAACTATTAGAGCCCTCACTCTCAAGTCTTAAATTAAATTAGGTGGAACGGGAAGATACCTAGTACAAAGGGTGCATCTCAGTTGTACCATTTGTACTACGATGATCAAGTAAATAGGTACTTCATCTCAAAATGAATCTCAACTGCTATTCATGATCATCACAAAATATGCACTTCAATAAAGAGGGAGTACATGACATGTTATCGCAACACATGCTTAGAGAAAGCCTCAACACTCAAAATTATCCAAATTGCAGCTAGCACATTAATGTTATCTATAATGAACTGGTGCCGAGTCAAGCACGCTACTCATTTAATCAGGTCCGACATGGTTAAGAAAGATATAATGTAATGCTCAGACCCATTAATTTTGCTGCAGTACCCTTGTCCACAGGACATGGGTGTGGCTGTTTTACACTACATTTGGTGTAAAATCTTAAAATATTGGAGGATCTGACACTTGGATCTGTACCCGTGTCGGACAATCGTACCCGAGCCTGAGGATCATAGGATATAAGAGCATAATAATAATAAAAATTAGAGCACTTTATTAAACTAACTTCATCAGCATTAACCATGACGAAGCATTAAAAATGCACATTACTTGATGCAAGCATGGACAACGGTCAAAAAGGAATGTCGGACGATCATTTGCTTCAAATCTTGTTCAAGCTCTTCAACTACACTCGGAGGAAGCTTTCGTACCAACGGCAAAACAGAGTCAATAATAAAAACTATACTCTCTACCAGCTGCGCAACAGTTCGGTCGTCAGCCTGAACACAAGGAAAAACAAGTTAAATTGCGTAGCAAAACAGAGGGGGGGGGGGAGGATAACTTTTGGAAGTCCAAACTCCTAAACCAATTTTAGCTTGCCCTCTCAGGTCGAAAAGCCATAACTAAATGCAGACATTCAAATGCCCTGTCCTTCACATGAAGGGGAAAGGGGGGATATCTCCAAACTTTCTGAGCGTATGATTCTGCAATTAACTCTCAGGAAGAAACGTATACACTTGATACTTTATGACAGCTTTCAACAGATTATTTTCTGTGTGTTCAACATGCTTCCTTATTATAATTTTGGGAAATGGAATGCATCAAAAGTTTTCAGATGTTTATATCCTTCTTTATTAGGTAAATCCAGAAGTTTAGTTCATAGTGGATGGATGTAAAACTAAAAGAGATCAGAAGAAAATGAACATGAACTGTGACCAAACCTATGAAATGGTCAATTGCAAACTCAATGAACATGAGCCATGACACCATTGACAGTTGCTCTAAACACCAAAAGGAAACAGGGACAACCTGAATTTTCAAATATGGCTGCAGCGTGACCACAAACTGGGAAGGATCTGACGCTGGAGCACAAAGAGTAGGATCCACAAGACAGAAAGCATGTAAGAGCAGTACATAATGAAGGGCACGAAGCTCAGTTTCCTTATTAGTCGTTTCCTCTACCTGAGCAAGAAGTGTTCAGTATCACAACCAAATGAAACTTCCAAAGTTATAAGCACAGAAACAGACAGCAAAAGACCTGCAATATCTTCTCTAACAAGCACTTGCACATCCGCTCACAGCGCTTGCGTACTGATGCAAGGGAAACAGGGCTGATCCCTGCAGCTTTAGCGGACTGTGGCAAAAAATCAAGGGCTAAGATGCGCTTTATGACAATTACAAGCAGTTGATGATTTTTCATCACTCTCAACATCTCAACAATTTGCTCAGTTTTTTTCGCGACTTCCAGTGTCACAGAACTACCATCTCCATAGATATGACTCTGTGAACCAGAAGGTTCTTCGAACCAGAACTCAAATAATGTCTTGCATACAAGATCCTGCACGGCATAGAAAACAAAAACAAATAAATAAATAGAAAAAATATGAAAGTTCCCAAATAGTGATGCAAGAGACAGATGTCCACTACATGAAACGCACACCAGAAAGGCCTTTGCATACTATTACTCAGTGAATAGTCAACTTGTTTCTGAGTACTCTTTTTGGCATAAGCACTATACATTTCAATCCAAATATATAGAGTTGTCCAGGTTGCACTGATCGAAAAGGAAGAAGAAAACAACAGAGCAAATGAATAATGCAAGTTCAACAGAACAAGCACTAGATTATAAAATAATGTAGCATAAAACCTTGCTTCATTACAACCTGAATACTGGATTCTTCGTCAGTAACACGAGACATAATCTCAATACAAGCCCGGTTGAACTCTGAGAAGTTAGCATTAGAAGTGCACATATCTTTTATAATTTTGATGGCTCGTTTCCGAACACTCACGCCAGTATCCTTTATTCTCTCTGCCACCTTCTCAAAATACTACAGGAAAATGCAAAACACAGTTTTAAGGGTGTATAGCCATAGAGAAATGATATATCATCATTCAAGCTATTGTACAACGGAAAGTAGTGTACAATGAAAATACCTTAAGAGCAACATCAGGATGAGAGGCGATATATCGACCTACAAGTTCCAGTGCTGCTTCCCTCACAGAAATAGCAGAATCACAGAACCTTCCTTCAACAGCCGTTTGGACAAGCTTATCACCCAAAACCTCTGGATCAGCTTCTACAATTATGCTAACCTGCTCTCATTACACGGAAGGGGAAAATGGAGTGAGGGTGGTAATATTCAAAAGTTTTCACTCTCAATCGCAAGCCCTAGTGCAATATAAAACTTCCTCACTTACTGCTCTCAATGCCTTTGCACGAATCACAGGAGAGTTCTCCATTAAACTTGCCTGTAATCAATCACAATTTTAGGAGAATGATGATAATAATAAAATAAAACAATAAAACAAGAGGGGAGGGGAGAAGGGGGCTGGTCGAACTTGTAACACAAAAGTAACCAACATCTTACTGACCAGAAGCACACGAACTATCTTATCAAATCCTCTAGAGAAAGAATTCATCTGTCCCAGTGCTAGTGTTATTTTCTTAATCGAATTTCTCGTCAACAAAGAAGTGACAAACCCAGAGCCACGTGCTAATGTTTTTGATCTCAGTCTTGTTAGATAGTAAAAGAACTTCCGTTGAGAACTGGGGTCATCTTTGAACCACAAGCAAAGATAGAACCTGCATGAACGTTACATAGGCCTGATTAATAAAATGTTTCATATCCAGGCCCAGAAGCCTCAAAGCAACCAAGAAATGATTGGTTAGGCACAGACCATCTAGTGAAAATATGTGCATCCTCAGCAGACCCACTCTCTTCAAGGTAATTCAAAAGCATTTGTTGAACAATTTCGGCTTTTGTAATATCTGCAGTATCAGAAGGTTCTGCCTGATTATGTTTAGTAGCTTGGTCCTTGTCCTGGGATATGCCGTAAGATTGCAAGTGTACAAGTTGCTTCCTGCAGAGACAAAACTGGCATAACCAGCTGCGACCAGAAACTTCATGCTCTCTAACTCCCATGCAGTCCATGTGAAATACTCTACGACAACCTTGACATACAACCAGTGGTTTCTCAGTCCTAGCATCAAAACAAACAGAGCAAGCTTCTTCTGAGTGGCTGTGATCAATATCATCCTCACTCCTCAACTCCTTCACTATCCAAAAATTGTCTTCCCTACAAAGGACAGAATCACGTTTCAACCTCGCAGCTATTGTACCAAGAAGGTCAATGGCAATTGAACGAGCAGCAATGTCTTTCGATTTCAAACCAGCATTCTGCAATAGTAACACGCAAAGAACCTGCAAACAATGATCTGTTAACAAGGAATATTCATATAATCAAGGAACTGTAAGTCGTAAGGAGGATACCTCCAAAATAGGAGCAGAAGCAGGATATTCAGGAAGATTCAATGTTGTCAGCAGATCCAAAACAAGGTTCTCCAACATAATCTTCAGCTCGGATGTATCCTGACCCTTAGTACTAGTAAATCTTTGAAGAACTCGACTCCAGAAAATACAGCAGGCGTCCGTGATTGCATCATGGCATTTGTTGGGATAACCAGCATCAATTGAGATCTCCGAGAAAGGATTGGTCTTATTTTCATTCCTCAAGGCATCAGGAAGATTGGCGCTGCAATGAACCAACTGAATCAATAACGCAGTTATCATCTGAATCTGCCTTTGTTCCTCATCAGGTAGATGATAAGTTCTAGGAATTCGCTTTGAGAATGGTAACTTCAAAAGTAGATGAAGAGCTTCATCCATCACATGTGCTCGATGCTGAGGATACATATAAAATATCTACACAACCATAAATTAACAGCCAGTTGATCAGAAACTTATCACGTTGTGTAAAAATGGCATACTTACTCAAAGCAAAATTCCATACCCCTCCAATCAAGCTGATTGCTTTCAACTGCAATAGCTGGATATTATCAGCTAAAAAAGTTGTAAAGCTTGTCTTCACCAACTGCAGAATGCAACTGTCTGATAGACGCTCTATCAACAACAACTCCATGAGAAAACCAACAACTGTGCACAGTTTCTGAAGAATTGTATTAACTGCAGCAGAGACCCTTGCAAAGAAAATCATTGTACTATCAGAAAAGGTCACCCTGTCACATCCACGAAAGACCTGAAGAAAATCTTTGTCTAAAACAATTGGAGATGGTGAATATAATCTAGGCATACCTGTTTGCTCCTGATTTTTTCAATTTTACGTTCCTTGGAGTGCGCCTCTTCTTACTCCCAGAACCAAAATCTGCATCCTCGTCCTCATCTTCATCTGAGATTAGTGTGTGGGAATTGAAAATAATAATAATAATAAAGTAATAGAAGAAAACTAGAGAAGAATTACAGTGTGTGAACTTCTACTTCCTTGTAAAACATCTTCTAATTGAATTACGTATTTTTGCTTGGCACATCCCTTATCCACATACACAACCCAGATGAGGCTTCTAATATTGTTAACCCCCCCCCCCCCACAGTTACATGGCAACAATAAAGACCTTTCTTAGCAGAACATCACGTTTCACAAGGTTTATGCACAGCAATGATACTACTATAATATAATCAAACAAACAAATGAAGAACCTACCATCAAGAAACCCATTTTCGCTTGATTTGTTCAGGCCTCGGTACGTTGGATCACTAGATGACATGACATCAGCAATTTGATGCCTAGAGAACTCCAGAATTCTTTCAATGATCTGGTAGAAACAACTTAAAACATTAACAAAGGTAGAGAATATGCGTACATGACAAGACAGTGCAAGTCATTAAAGAGTTACACATGAAAACACCGTAAAAGAAATGACAAATAAAGAGATCAACACTAATACCTCTTCCTTGTAGATCTGCTTCGGCATGCCACTATACGCCATGATCCCTAAAGCAGCATGAATAGACTCGAGTGCAATGCAAATTGACGACAAGATATCTGAATCCGACTAAACAACAAATAAACGTAAATAGCAGTCACTACTAACATAGAGAATAAGTCACCCAAAAACCACACAGAAAGAAACGAATTCAACATAAAAAACTTAAAAGAGGAACTCGAAACATAAATACCAAAAGGAACTTGTCAAATACTAAAGGAATTGGAAGGGAAAATGGTGAATTGTAACTGACAAAGACCACCAAAAAAAAAGAGATAACAACCGATAGAATGTTGGTGATGAATGAAACAGCAAAGGCAAGGTTTCATTAAAAGGAATGCCGTCATCAACCTAATGTACTTAGAAGTAGGACCCAAAATACCCACAGCAATCTCTTCATTATGAAGCGCACTATAATGGAGTACATAGTGTAAAGGGTTAAAATAGTCCTTACATATTATTGTTTTTATGTACATAAGATGGGCTGATTGTTGTATGTAAAAAAGGGCTCATGTCCTTAGGCCCCAACACAACTAGGGTTTGGAGTAGTAACATAGCAGCCACTACTCTTGTATATGTATAGCGCAGCTCTCTGTTTTTCATAACAAGACAGATACAAAATTCCCTGTATACAGTTTTAGTTTTCTACACATAGTGGTAGTAACTTAGCCAGGCGCAGACATTGATCAAAGACATCTACAGGAAAAGCATGATAGATAGCTAATCGGCCAATAAGCATAAAATTCACCTTAAAAAAAGAGTCATGGGGATAGCAAAAAGACCCTTATAAACATGCGGATCAGGATGGCTGGATGATTACAAAGGGCAGAATGAAAGTATTAAGGTGCAAGCTTACATGTTCGCCTTGATTAATGGATAAACCTTCGGCTCGATGGATCTGATAGTCCAAAACTCTTAGCAATCTAACAAGATGATCTTGAGGAACCAAATGCAGGGCCTTCTTCACTCGAATAGAAATAATTTCATTCACAAGATTTCTAATATCAGTAACAGACAGGTGCAACCACTCTGCTTCATCCCGGTCATCACTGGGAATTTCTGCCCTGCCACAAAAATCCTCCACAAACTCACAGAAGCCACCAATGACGGCATCTGCTCAAAGAGAATGAGATTCAATGTTATGTTACTAAGCAAAAGAACAACAAAAAAAAAAAGATTTGGGTAACTAATAAACCTTGACGCTCAGTGGCATCGGGTTCATTTGAGTACAAAAGGTCATCATCTCTTTTCTTCTTGGCTTTTGGTTTTTTGGAAGATAAACTTGTTTCCTGCAGTTCAAATTACCAATTACAGGGAGTGACAACAATAATTTACGAAAATATCAATAATTCATCAACTGAAACTGTACATTGGCAGCAGCATGTTCTTGCTTATAATGTCGAGTTTCTCCAATGTCTTTTGGGGCTTGATTATTTCTGAGTGAAACTTGCTCGAATTGCTTCTTCTCAGGTACCATATTACTACGAACTTGCTCTTTGACAAGACCTGAGAAACTTAAACAGCTCAATAACCATTAAGCATGGGAAGATTATATTTAAGAGAACATGATTTCAAATCAAAGCCCCAGAATACCACGTAGATAAAAAAGATTCAATCCAGTGTGTCAAAGTTGTTCGAAAACAAAAAGTGCCATCTTATCTATGCATGTTTTATCAGGAACGTGTTCGCTTTATTTCATCTTTATCGAGATGCTTATATTCACTTCTTTTTCTAAATTGTACAAGTACATAGGGAACGCTTACCTTTTTTGTTTTTCTTCTACAACACAAAATAAGAAATAATTATCCTAATGTAAATCTCAAAATTGTTATTGAGAGTATTATTTAATCGTGATACAATAACAGTTTTTAATTTTTTTGTATCATTATATTTCTTCAAAAGACTTGGTTAAAGTATAGTCAAGTTTACCAAAATCCTACTTCGAGTGGGACGGAGGGAGTATCTAACAAAAAACCTGGTGTCAATAAATACTTAAATTACTAATACAATTTAGCACATTTGAACCAACTCTTCTAAGTAGGCGACCCTTATTCCATCCCTTTTTAAGCCATCAAAAATGACTGTAATTGCTTAAGGTATCTCTTTGATTTTGGCGTACACAAAGGGATATTTCTGATATCAGGAACTTTTCTGTTTCATGTAGCATTTCATCCATTCTCTATCTCCATAATGGATTCTGCTTTGGAAATGTCAAATTGATAGATACAAGAATTGGCTTGATTCCTGGCACCAGTCGTATTTTCCGAACAAATCCCGCCAAAGTTCACACTCTTTACAATATTTTATCTGAAGATAATAAGAAAAAACTTGGGTTTATGGTTTGATAAAGGCAGTAACAGATAGATACTAAAAAAAAAGTCTCATACTCTCATAATTAGCTCTCTGTCTTTGACAAACTGCCTTATTTTTTTCCGCATACCCCATCAATATCAAACAAAATTTATGCATCAGACAAACTGGTTATACCTGACAAACTGCAAATGTAATGAAATTATTTATCATCTCATATCTGGAAAACAACTAAATAGCCCAGCCCCAGTTTGATTTAAACTGGTACACTACATGTATAATGGCATCTTGGACTGCCTTTATCTTAAATAATAATATAGAATTCTTTTATTCTTTTGACTCCTATTTTTGTCATAAGGTTCTCAAAGAAAATATCTTCAAAGTTCAAGACAGTGTATGGTAAGTTACTTAAAAAGTAAAACCAGTCGACTTAATAGATTTGTGCTTACCTGGAGAAGCGTAATCAAAAGCGTTAGAATTCCACCTAAGAACTTCATCGTAAAGGTCAAGAGGCCCTATATAACCACAAGACTGATGATTCGCATCCGCCCTAAGATTCCTGCAAAGGATACTTGATGATAAGTCAATAGGCCACACTGGACCAAAGCAGCAAAAATGCTATTATCTTGCGTGAATCTTAGTTAAGATTCTCACGAAGTAATATTGTCCTATAGGTTCTTGTGCATTAAGTTCATCAACATTCTACTGTGTATCCAGAAATAAACATACAATTGATATGAACTATTTTGGCCCATTAAGATATTGTAACAGAACATATATTTTCTTTGCCTACCTATTTTATAGAATAGCAATAGAGCAATAGTTCAAAAGAAATTCTAGTGATACTTTTCCATGAGTTCTCCTATAGCTTCATCAACAACACAGTAAAAGAGTATTTTCCATCAAGTCAAACTTTAGAAGCAAGGGGATTTACATTGGAGGAGTATCACGAATGACATTATACTGAAGATCTTAAAGAGACCTTTTAATACAAGAAATGGGCAAGTGCTCTTCAAAAAAAGAGATACACGATACTTTTGTGTGCTAATTGGTTAGACGTAGTTAAACATTAACTAGGAAGATTACAGTAGTTCCTGTATCATTTGTTCGTTAATAAGGGTGGAACTGATAAATAGCTGTTACAATGGGATAAGGTTAAACTTCAAACTGAGTTCCTGAATATGAGTATTATTCTACCCTTTTTGCTCACTCTAGCTCCAGCCCAACCAAAGAAAATGACGAGGGTTGGGAAAAAAGCTCTTTGTGTCATGTCTTAAGTCAAACATAAAAAGTGTGCTTCATTACATCGATATATCACTCGATCAACTTCGCACCAATAATGGTTTAATTTCATTTTCAACCATCGAACTTTCACCTGACTTCAACTTTTAACCATCATACTTTATTTATTGCACAAAAACCACTGTACTTTGGGAAACCTTTCATCCCAACCCCAAGTTCGTATCTAATCCATGACTAATTTGTGACATAATCCGTGATTTTGGGTCGTGATGAGAGGTCCCAAAGTACAATGGATTTTGTGCAAAAAAATAAAGTATGATGTCGAAGTTGGGCAAAAGTACGATGGTTGAAAGTAATATTAAACAATGAATAAATAACTTCGTTATTTCTTAAACGCAAAATGATTATCCAATTCTCAGTTTCACATCTTAGGCTACACTCTTATGCTCTCTCCTAAAGCTTCATTTTATACCCCTAAGTTTGTACGACTTTATGTTGGAGGACCAGCCTTGAATCACTCTTCATATCCCCCTCCAGTACTCTCCTTGGCACCATGACTCCATTAAATAGTGTTCCAAGCCAAGAGACCTCAACGTTCCTGTGCACTCCATGCTTCAGCAAAAGTTATGTTGGGTTATAAAGTTGATCTAAAGTTATCCTTGATTTCATCTTCCTCAATCCTCAATACTACCTCCACCTTAATTTTCTCTGAGCAAATGCCATATCTCTAGTTTATTCGTTGCTATTTTAACAATTTTGAAATATGCTTTACAACTTCATTTTTAACTAGAATTTGCAAAGGTTCCCCTAAATAAATTTTACCTCTGATGAAGTATCTAGATTTCCTCTTTCTTAATTTCGCAATTTTTTTACTTACCATTTATTCGCATCTTTCACAAGTAAATTAGTACTCCCTCAATTGTCTTGTTTAACCCGTAAACCATTTATTGAGGAGCAATCATTCGATGGTAAAATGGTCAAGTAACAATCCATAAAGGAAATTCACAAAGTGGACACTTTTCTGTAACAACCCAAAAGGTATATTGGACACATGGAGCAAGAGTATAAATTTCACTGAAACCTTCAAGCCTAGCTCCTCTCACTTTTTCCTTCACTTTTAATTAAACCATTTTTTTATCATTTGATTTCTCCAGAATTATAAATGTTAACTAAGTTCCTTAAGGCTTCCTTTTTCTTAATCTTACTCTTAACAACTACTCAATCTTCTTCATCCCACCACTACAATCACATGTCTATAAACCTTACAGCTTTTGGTCCCTGTGGACCTGCTATCGAATTTTCTATCTACAAAGTAACCTATTTGATTGCTGTTTGATCTGCTTTTAAGGGATAATGGTCATTACTCCCCCTCTTCAAAACATGCAACTGTCATAAAGAGGTCACAAGCTACGAAAAAATGAATAATAGAGACTCCATCATTATTTCTATCTCTAAAAATCCATGATTCTCGGGTACTTTTTTATACAAACCCCAGTTTTTTTCCTCAACAAGTATTAACATCTCCCCCACAATATTATATTGATCATGTTACCTAGAACCAAACCCACAAGTATGAGATCTAGTTTGCGTTAAAACATCGTTCAATCTTTGTACCCTACTTTCTTCCCCCCCCCCCGTTATACTTATAAATGTGTCCACTTGATTTTGATGCATATATCTAAGGTATAGTAAAGCTTAAGACTCGTGTTTTTCGTTTATTTAGCTTTCTCCACTTTCTTTCTTGAGTTGTGATATGCTAGTGGTTCTTCTAATTATTGGATCTACATTCTACCAATTACTTCCATTTTGCGATCTTAGTTCCTATGTTCCGCGTTGATGATTTGAGCACGATACCCTGTGTCACGCTTTCACATTGGTTTCAAAAGCTGAACTTTTATCAGCATTGATGATGAGGTCCCTAAAGCCTATTTGATGCACCCCAAGAAAGGTGCAACTTACACTTTATTGACTTCTCATCCTGAGTGTAGATGTGAAACTTCTTGCCATCTGCTGACACCTCAAACAGGTGCAACAGATACACACTACTTTCTACCATTTTACGCAAATATTATTTGGTTTCAAGTTCATTGGGATCTTACGGAAGTTTTGTCAAGCTACCTAATGAAATTGGTCCAGCATGGAGCAGAGTATGTAGAAGTATGACTGCACATGTCACGGGGTGAAGCTTCTTTTGTTAATAACACAAGAGCTTTATACAATAGAGAGTAAGCAGATCGATAAGGTCGGGCTGAAGGCAAAGTAAATGAAAAGAACAACATAGTGTAAACGCTTCATGCAGAAAGTTAATGGCGCCCCACCCCTCATTCAAGGTTAGGCTTTCGACTGTCACCGTTGATAGCCCTTCAGTTTACTGATTTCATGTTTAGTTGTCGGTAGGATAAATTATCATGACGGTTCAGTAAATAATGTCCACTTTTATAATGCCATTTTTGCTAAAACGTCATGTAAACCATTGTAGTGGGAAAGTTTGCAGGCGCGTGTGGCAATAGATTTAATTCGCACTAAAACATCAAACATTAACTAAATGAATGTCCAATCTATATAATTTTGTCCCTAAATGAACGTGCACTTCTTCAAAAAAGAATGTCCCTTACTGAAATTTAACCTTTAAGATTATCATATTCCAATACATACTTGCAAAACTAACAGTAAATGAAGTGGATGACGATGACATTTATGCATTTTCTATAATGACTTTTCTTAAAACCCAACTTTTTCGGAATGTTTCCTAAATAAAAAGAACCTTCGTATTGGGATGAAAGGAGTATAATTTTATTTTTATGGACATTACTTAATAATTTTTTTCCATGACGATCGACTATATTGTTGCATAAACTATTATGGTGTATATCCTTTTAAAAGGTAAAACAAAATTAGCTTAATGCTTAAACTTCACCGGAGTATAGCTCTGTGTTTCTACTTCCAAAACGCTTATACACTCTTTTGACCACAGGTCCCAGAAGGAAATGGACCTCAGATTACCACCCATGTGTAACCCAATGTAAGACAACGGCCGAGTAAGGACTTGACAACCAATCACAGGCGCATACTATTCACCCACATCCTCCTCGTATTTATCCCAGCTATCCCACACTTGCCCAAATTAATTTTAGTAATTACTTCTCTTTTAAAGATGATCGCTACCAGGGTAAAAAAGAGTTTGCATGAATGTTGCTAATAAACAGTTCCTCATACTTCAAAGTTCAAAGTAACTATGATTCCTTAATGTTTAATATAATGTCATTCATACATTCGCGCAGTATGCACCATTTGCTATTAGACAGTTCCTCTTGTTCAAAGTTCAAAAAATGCCCTTCATAAGAGACCAATGCTTAGGGGGGAAAAAAACTATTTTATCGATTTCATCTAAGAGTATAACTGCTATGCAAAGTGGTTTCAAGGTTTGTTTATCCTCTGTATTTCGGAATTAGCACGGCTACTAGGTTGAGAATGCAAAATAGCTTTCCCCGCAGAGGCAACATAATTATCAAGCCTCCCATCTATCAACAAATACGTATCAAGTTCTATTTTTATTTTTATTTTTATTTTATATCTTCAGTTTTACATTTTTTCAATGTAACTTGCTGTAAAAAAAATCTCCAAGCATTCAGTGAAATCCTAATATTATTGCACAATCTTATGTTTTGCTGATACGGGATTTTCTATCCAGGTTAGCTAGAGCAAGCTCTATGACACTGTTGGGCAGCATTGTCAAAGTTGTTTTCAGCTTTCATTCTCTGGAATTGCATAAATCATGTATCCATAGTGTGTAATGTTTTGTTCTACAATGTTAAAATGGCCCTACAGGTATACATTCTAGGGTGGCGACACGTTTCCAAAATTATAACATACAGGAAAAATAACAGAAATATAATCTAAAAATTTCATACATATAGTGAACAGCAATACTAATACAAACAGGGGTTAATAGTTTCCAGCATTGTCGCAAAATATTTAATAAACCTCCACCAAATTATCCATCCTGTATTTCGTACCAACTTACAATTCTCATATTTCAACAATTTTTCTTGCATGCACAAAATCTATTTTCACGCCATTAGTTCAGCAAAAATTAAGGGAGAAATAAATAAAGTTTAAATTCAAAAACTAACATAAATTACTCACAAGTAAGACACGTCAGTGGCTTGAAGTAGACTAGCTATCCTGCTAGCTTGACTAACAACATCAGTTCTATTCGAAGATCTCGAATCACTTGCTTCATCGAACAACCGTAGCTCCGGGTCGAGGGCGCCACAGAAAACCGGCAGAGACGGCAACGGCAAGCACGGGGCAACTTCGGAGTGGACAGTATTTGAAAGGCTAATACCTCGAGGAACTCCACCGCCGCCAGGATTCGCCATCGATCAGCAATTAACTCAGCTGAAACCACGCAATTCAGGTAAATGAACACACATTTAGACTTGAATCGTTTGATAACGAATTAACGATATGATTTTGGAGTGAATTAGGGCTTTGAGAGTGAGGAAGTTGATTTGAGCTGGGATTGGGAAATTTGGAGCCCTAGAAACACAGAAGCAAATGGCGGGGAAAGCGTGTAGAAAATTTTTTGGGAATAATTCCTGTGAAAGAGGGCGTACTGTAATGTGTGTTGTCTGAGGGGGTCCGGCGATTCCGTAGATGTAGCGAAAAGATGGCTTTATTGGCTGCCCGTTTGGCGTCTGTTGTCAAAACGACGTGGTTTGGTTGGTTCATCGTGTGCTGAGCTTGTTTAAAAAGCTTTCTGTTTGGTCAATAAGCTTCTTCTTAGTTAGAAGTTAGAACCTTGTTTATCAAAGTCAATGATTGATTGGTAACTTCAATTTTTTGCTACTAATCATTACTAGTCAATGTAAGTCATCATCAACATGTTTGACTTGGTCAATTATAATAGAGGAATGAATTCACGCGTATTTAGTTGGTAAAAATCTTCATAATTAACCGGTAAATCAGTTAAGATACGGTAAAAATATTAGAAAAGTAGAATTGAAGCTACTAGATAGCATCACATTTTTAGTAAACCCGAAATTAACATGTGATGTTACAGTTTATATAATAGTTTGTTCATGTCCTCTAACTAGTAACTTTTTCGCTATTTAATACTCCATTAGTTTCAAAATTTGATTAGACGTGTTGGGGTTGAAATCTTGTTCCAAAATACACGATGTTTTGAATATTTTTTGCTATAACTAACCAGTATACCCTTAAATCGCACTGAGATTGTCTCTTTCTATAAAAACAGTTCAGCCAGATCTTTAACTTCTCATCTTCTCATGGAATAGAATGAACTGTTTATCGTCAACTACATAATCACTTTTGTACTTGTCGTCGCCGGTAACCCAAATATGACGTTGATGTGTCTCGTGCAACAAGTTGTGATTGTGAAGCATCGGTGATAGTGATAAAGTGCTTGTACGTTTGTGGGTTGTCTAAACGGTAGTCAACTAAACAACGATTATATTCGCTCCCGATTTGCGCTCAAACCAGATGGTCGATTTGTTAAGAACGGAGTCCGTCTCGCTCCTCTTCGAACTTCTGACATGACTCTTTTGGATGGCCACGTTTGTAAAGAATCTGACATTCATGTTGCGGATTGACTGCTTGGAAGGGATAATAACGATTTACAGTTAACTAATTATAATGAATTCTTAACGTCTTGCATTGGACATAGCCCGAAATATAGAAGTTTGGGATGTGGAAGGGGAAAGGGGGCGCGGGTCATTGTTTCCCTATTCATTTGTGCATTTAATAAAAAGAGGGGGGGTTGGGTACTTATGGAAATATATAAATATTTAATGCGCTATTTTGTGTATGTGATTTTGTCTGGAATAATAAATATATATCGGAACTTATGAAGTCATGTTTTAAAAGCAATTTACAACAACTAAATTTTTATTCCTCGTTATAACATTATATCCATCATCAACCTAACCAAAAAAAAAAATGAAAAAGTAAAACAAAGTTTTTTTTTTTCCAAAGAAAGTAAAACAAAGTTGGAACTCCAAGATTTCAGTTTTGATATTATGTATATGAAGCATATATGGTATCTCTTTAATTATGGCTATTCGTTTCGAAATGCTATCATTCTTTTTCGTTCTTTTTCGATGCCTGGACATCCGTCCTATGCATTATTTTAGATATTGAACCAAAGTATGCTAAACATCAAACCAACGAAAAAGTAAAAAAAAAATAATAAAAAATCAATGGAGATATAAGATTTATATTCTTAACTACGTTGCATAGAATTGCAACACAATTGACTAATTTAAAAAAATATAGCTAAACAATAAACTCAAAAATTATAATCTAAATTACTTAAAACATACAAGAAAGTTGATATAAGTAACAAAATTTAAATTTAAATATGAGTAGATGCATTCACGAACACAATTAAAATAAACAAAAGCACCTAATTAACTAAAGAAACTCACAACATAACTATATTCAATATCAAAACAAAAAACATAACAAAATCAAGAAAGAAAATAAATAGAAAGTGAAACTTAACCAAATAATAAAAATAATCTATCGAATAATCAATGTAAACAAAAGCAAGAAAAATAAATTAAGAATATCATTCAAAAAATTCAAAATCAAAATACAATTCACAAATTGCCAAATATAAAATAATACAAAGAGAAAATCATAATCAAATAAAAAAACACTAAAAATAATTATCCACAAACATAATTAAAAAAAAAAGAAGATAAAAATCAACAAATAAATAACAGATTCACAACTAAAACTAAAATCAATAGCACGAAAAAGGCAAAGAAAAAATAAAAAAATAAAATATTATCAAAATGAAAAAATAACAAAAGATACTCATTCACAAACGTAACCACACTAATTAAAGACTACAAGTTAACAAATAAAAAACCATAAAAACAATACTAATATTAAATGGAAAGATAATAAAATTAACATTTATAATCGTAATTAAATGACAAAAACAACAATTTAAATATGAATAAATATGAAAATTCATTACAAAATTCAATTAAAACAAAACCAATAATAAAAAAAAGTTAAACAGAAGCAAATAAAAAAAACTAAATAGATATACAAAATCAAGCTTTATTGAATTTTTATTTTTTATTTTTATTTTTTTTAAAAAAAAAGAAGAAAAAAGAAGAAGAAGCATAAACTTCATCAAATTTGACAAAGCCATCAAATGAAATAGAAACAAAAGCTTCCTCTTCGCTGCAGCAAGGAATGGCGCATTATAGGGGTCACCCATTTTCTTCCCACCAATTGTTGCTGGTGTCGACTGCCCCTCCAAACCATGTAACACAACCAATACGAGTTTATTTATCGCCGGCAGACAATGGGGAGGTCAGATATTTTTTTCATACGTGAATGTTAATTTAAATATAAAATTTAATAAAAATCAGATGTTCAATCCCCACCAAATTTAAAAAATTTCTTTTGAGAATGACCTGTTTCCTTGTGCGCCTTGTAAGCGCATTTAGAACCGCGGGGTATTCAGATGCACTCTAACAAAAAGCACGGGTAACTCATATAGAAAGGGCATAATTAAGATAGATACAAAGTCGGATGACAAGTATCTATTCGTAACTAGATAAAGACTAAGGACCGAGGACTGGCTCAGGTCAACGAAAGACCGTGTGGCAAACAACCTGTTGGGGGTGTGTGGACTGTCCATGGACGGAAGCCTAGGTTTGCACACATACCTCTGGATGAAATCGATAGCATCGTCATATAAAAGCATGATCTGCAATTGGTATTGGTAACATTCTTAGTTCTTTGATTCATGGCTTTGGGTTTGAAGAAAACAGATTTCGACTTTTCTCCCTTTCCCTTCAAATTGTGAGAGGGGTTTACGTATACCGAAATCGCACATCGACTCTATTGGGGCGATCGGTACAAGGTTCGGTTGAAGAAGCACTGCTGGTGGAAAAGTCTACAGTGAGATAGTGGTACTAAAATCCCTGCGGTAGATAACAATTTCAGTCCAAGCTACAAAAGCCAAAGTCGATTGGTCTACGATCAGAAAGGAACTCATATAAATTGGACTTGAAAATAACTTATTTGAGGCTTAAGCCCGCTTCTCTTTGTCTTCGAGCATTCGCACCAATGTAGACGAAAACGCACTTTCAATTGCACTGTAATAGCTCAAAAGATTCACTAATACATAATTCATTTTGAAACAAAAAATATCTCATTTTCATTTGTATGATTTTCCTACTTACATAACTATTTCGTTTTAAATTGTTAAAGGAAAAATATTTCTGATTGGAATGGAAGCAAGGTTGGTTGAATCCGCCGAGGCACCCACCCAAAATCTATGTACGCGGAGGTGGCTCTGCTTTGCCACCTCCAATGTCTGTCGGTTGAGATCGAAGTAGGACCTACTATCAGAAATTGGAATGCGGCGTGGGCCAATTTCATAAATAAACTGAATTCCAGTATGAAAAAAGAATGTAACAGTACAAGCATATACAAACAAGTAAAGCAATTTTTTTTTAAAGTTTGATAAAGCAACTGCAACACTTATCATTACGAAGCGGAACAATTACTCAAAAGGTACTTTATATATACACAGAGCTTTAGTATGTACGTATATATATATATATATATATAGAGGTCTTCACTTTCGCTTGAACAGAAACAACTTGCAAGTATTTATATATAGAGGTCTTCACTTTATATATACACAGAGCTTTAGTATGTACGTATATATATCATTACGAAGCGGAACAATTACTCAAAAGCGGAACAATTACATATCTTCGTTTGAACTTGGAAGATACTTTCGCTTCACAAAGTTACTCAAAAGGTCACCAAAAATTGATACCAACCATACAGGTGTGAGTAGGGTTTAGTTTAGACCAAAACATAGATTTGAACCGAAACAACTTGCAAGTATTTATATATACACAGAGCTTTAGTATGTACGTATATATATCTATATATATATATATATATATATAGAGGTCTTCACTTTCCATTACTAAGTGCTGCAACCTGCATCAAGCTTTAGATTCTCTTACTAACATTTAGTTTCTTCTACGCCTGGAGTTGGGCTTATTCCATTTAGTCAGCAGAAGTGATATTCCTTCCTTTAGTGTAGCTTTCCGGCCTTCTCTGTAATTCCATAGCTCCTTCACAATGTACTTCCCACTCGGGTTATACTCACTAATCTCCATCAAGGCCGTAGATACAGCCATGCAAGCATCATCACCTAACTCTTTCCTCAGAGTTCTCAGCTTTTCATCCTCTTCGTCAATGATTACCTGAGTAAACCAATAAAACATGAATCATGGAAGAGCTAATTATGGACTAACTAATTACTCCATCCGTCCCAGAAAGATAGTCTCATTTGAATTTTGATGGTCAAAACAATTGACCTTTGACCAAACAATAATGTCATTCTAATCCTCCAATGAAATTCTAAAAATTGCCTTTGAAAAATCACTTAAAAATAATCAATTTTCTTTATAATTTCACTAGGATGATTAGATTGCCATTAATACTTCGTCAAAGTTCACTTGTGTTGACCATCAAACGTCAAATGAGACTATCTTTCCGGGACGGAGGGAGTATATGTGGATGTTCAGACATAATACCTTGTGGTGGTCGCTACCTTCAACTGGAACAATCTTGAAAGGATGCCAGTCATGGTTCCCGAGTGACTCTTCCCACTGTGAAACAAACTCCGCAGCTTTCACATCTGCTGTTTCAGCTGCAAACTTTCTCTTTGCTGCAGCAAGGAAAGGAGCATTATCCAAGTCTCCCATTTTCTTTACACCAATCGTTGCACTTGTTGACTGCTCCTCCAACCCCTGTTACGCAACAAAGACGACTTATTTACTGATCCTTTTTTTACTAACTGATGACTTAATCAATCTATCACTCCATCTGTCCCGGAAAGTTAGTCCCTCTTTTTTCATTGTTGTCACGAATGAACTTTGAACAATAATTTAGGCCACTTTAATTATCTTAACGAAAATTTAGAACTTGTTATTGATACACCATTATAAATACTATCAATACCAATTTTTAGATTCTCATTATAATTAAAACTAGCCTAATTATTGCTCAAAGTTCATTCGTAGTAATAACGAAAAAAGAGGGACTAACTTTTCGGGAGAGGAGTACAATAGTGACACTTGTAGAGCGAACCTACCCTTGGCGGGGATTGAACCCCTGACCTTCTGTATAGTATAGAAAGGTATACAGATTGGACTTGTTGGAAAGAATAACTCATAGGCTTCAATCAGGTCGATGAAGGTGCTCACTATTTTTTGCTGGCTGAAGTAGCTACTGAGCCAAAAAACAAGTCTTACATCAAATAAAAAAAATGCTAACTTGTTCCTCATTGCCTAGAGAAGCTTTGAAATATAGGTGAGTAAAGTTCATCTGAGCTAGAAAGACTGAAACCTAAGGCAGACGCCTGAAGGAAAATGAAACAAAAATCCTCTTTAAAAATCAATCTACTATACCATGTAACGACCGAGCCCGAAAACCCGGTCTACTACATAAGACACAGGCAGTGGCGTGCTGAGCACAAACAACTTGGGTCCACTTGGCTTGCCACATGCTCACCCAAAAGTCTGTGGATGTTATTGGTGATCAAGAGGTAATGGGTGGAAGCTTGTATCAAAATCAAAGTTCACATTTTTGTATGTGGGATGAGAGACATCAATGTGTAACACAAGGTGAAAAGAATATCTGCAAATGCTACCAAGTTCGTATGCCAAAAGGCTGGAGTTGAACTTTTAATCTTCCATTTTTGTTTTGTGTGTGAATATATCTATCTTTTGTGGTACTCTATTATCAACTTCCGGAATGAAATTCATATAAATTAAACTACTCATGGTAACTGATGACTAGTCCTGCTTCTATCATTTGTAGAGTAGAAAGATAACGAAAAAAAAAGGAGAGATTTAAGTTACTTAAGATAGCGATTAATATTTTCCTCTTCTTTTTCTTCCAAGCGGATAAACCGGAACAGGTTTCTGTGTCAGATATCTGATAATTTCTATCATGATGTGCGATGCATATTACTCAAGTTAAAATGCAACACACTTCAATCAAGTTAAAAACATTAAACTTGTCCTCCTTGATGCAGATAACTGACGGCATTTCAGAAACATGACAACCATATGAAACTTATGCTTACAGTAATTAACTCCTTTCTAGCATCTTGCAGCTCGTCATTTGCCATGCGCTCCTTTACAGTAAGAGCTTGACTCAATTGTTCTTGATGCTCAAGTTCTCCCTTCATGTTTTTAAGTTGTTCTTGAGTAACAATCATCGTTTTCCTGATTTCATCATCCCTTCCCTCACCTCCCATGCGTTCTATCTTCAATTCCAATGACCGCTTTTCTAGCACGATCTTCAATTCCAAAGCTTGCCTTTTTAGCTTGATACCTCTCTGGTGAAGCTCTTCATTTCGCCTCTGCCAGTCAAATTGCAAACATTATTGATAAAATCCATAATTTTTAGAACTGAATTTTTATTTTATTTTTAAAAAAGAAACATATACTTCAATTTAAGGAGTTCAAGCCAAGTAAAAACAAGGGGGTAGGAATAAAACCTTTTGGTCTTCTGCTAGTTTCTTTTCTTCCAATCTATTACTTGCATACTAAAACAACAAAACATACAGCACAAGGATACATTAATAACATTGCGTTAATAATGATTCGGATATGCAAACGCATGGGAAGCACATCTTTGTACCAAAACTCAAAACAAAAAGGAAAAAAAAAAAAATCTTTTTTGGAAAAATCAGTACCATTTCTTCCAGCAACTTGACTTTCTTTTCCTCAAGTTCAAAGTGGGCCTCCCTCTTCCTCAGTTCTTCCTCACGTTGTTGGAGTTCTTTGGTCCGATCTTCCAATCGCAACAAGAATCGTTCATGTTCCTTGAAAATACTTTCTTGGTGAGCCCTTGCATCTTGCAGTATCCTTCTTAACTCTGATTAGCAAAAATATAAATTGTTATGGATGTTTCTCTCAACATGGAAATCACGAGTACTCCAAAGAAATCAAAGAAACAAAGAACAAACCGACTCCACAGAAAGGAATATATGTTATATCGTGATGCAAGAAAGGATTATTTGAAAGACTTCCATCATTTAAAAGTTGATTTAAGTCAAGTTTAGTATGTCGACAAATTTTGTTTGATGGATGGAGTAACAAGTTATCAACACAATGGAAAGAAGTGTAAAGGCCCTGTTTTGGAAGTGATCCATGGTTTCGTAACACTTTTCTAGTTTGGGCCTTTGGGGCAATAAACAGACCCGTGCACCTTGTGAAAATTCTTCAAATTTGTAAAATGCTAAAAAAGACCTTCAAACCAAAATATCCTTCATTAATGGAATAAAGAAAAATGGGTCACTAAACTGTCTGCGCTTCTTTGTGATGAAGCAGCAGTCAGTCCATGCAATTTTCGACGCAATTTTCATCATGGGTCATCTGGAAACAGCCTCTCTGTGCTTTAATACAGGGGCAAGGCTGCGTACATCCGACCCCCCCTTACCCCACCATAGGTGAGAGCCTTTGCGGCACTGGGGTAATGTTGTTGTTGTTGTTGTTGTTGAAAGCCTCGGGGTTAAATATGAGAGATGAAGGTCAAGTCTAAGATTTAACTCTGAAAAATCATCTCTGAGAGATGGGTTTGAACGAAAAAAAACAACCTTATAAAATCATAAATCAAAATGAAAGAAGAAGCTAGCCTCTCACACCAGAGTGAGAGTCGGTGTGATGGGGAAAGGAAAAGAGAACGAGAAATAAAACAATAACTTGCAGCACCTGTTTCATCTTCATTCATCTGATTCTTGGCTCCAGCAATAATTTTCAAGCAATACTTGCTACATTGATGACAAGGGTTGGATGCATTTTTGCAGTCTGGGTGTGCTCTTCCTTTTTCAGCAGTTTTCGCTTGTAATTCACTGTGATTGACAGAAAGAGTATCATTGCAAGCACAAGCACATGCACACACAAAGAGAGATTTGCACACAAGAATTCCTAGCTTTGAATCACAGAGGAAGCCATGGGCCGGACACGAATCCACCGGCTTGGTCCATCTCCACCGTCCCCTTTGACAGAGAGCTAGGCGTTTTCGGTACGTGCCGGCTAGTGGTGGACCCATGACTACTCAATTCAGTACAAGTGCATCCATTATAACCTTGTGTTTGTAGGATCGAGTCTCACAACAAGCATGTAAACAATGTGGGACTCAAATCCACAACCACAAAATTTAAGAGAAAAAAACTACTCCCTCGTCCCAATATGAATAACCAAATTCTGTCAAAATTTGCTCTTGATCAAGAGTAAATTGTAACAAAATTTGATCATTCATTTTGAGATTCATTTTGGGAAGGAAGGAGTATCAATTTACCAGCTGAAGTTTACACAAACTATTCGCTTAACTAAGTGGATGCAATTGCTCCCATGTGATGGGCATGGGTCCACCACGGGTATGGTGAGGTAAAGGCGGCTTTGAGAGTAATGGGTGAACTTGTGGCATTTTCATTTTGTATACTCCTTCTGACATGAAATAATCTTCTCATTTACCATCTTTCATTGTCCTAAAAAGTTCTTCCCATCTCTACAATTTATGCTTAAATGTGCAAACACAACATGGCTAGTGAAGCAAGCGTTCATATCCAAAAAGTTTGAATAGTCAAATGAGAAGATTATTTTGGGACGGAGGGAGTATTCGGGTTCCTTATTTATTTATGTTATATTTGGGTCCACACTTTTTCATTGTATCTCTCAACTTTTTCATGCAGTCACTATAATAGCTAAACTGGGCCAAAATATGAGTAATATCAGAAATTTCTACATCAGAACTTTCATTTGAGTGCTAATTGGTTAGACGTAGTTAAACAACAACTAGGAAGATTACAGCACTTCCTGTATCATTTGTTCGTTTTTTTAAGGAAGGGTGGAACTGATAAATAGCTGTTACGATGGTATATCACATGTAAGGTTGAACTTCAAACTGGGTTCCTGATTATGAGTAGTATACTACTCTTTTTGCTCACTCTAGCTCCAGCCCAACTAAATAAAATGACGAGGGTTGGAAAGAAAGCTCTATTTGTCACGTCTTAAGTCAAACAAAAATAGTGTGCTTTATTACATCGACACATCGCTCGATCTCACCAAATAATGGTTTAATTTCATTTTCAACCATCTTACTTTCACCTGACTTCAACTTTTAACCATCATACTTAATTTTCTGCACAAAAACCGCTGTACTTTGGGAAACCTCTCATCCCAACCCCAAGTTCGTGTCTAATCCTTGACTAATTTGTGCCCGAATCCGTGATTTTGGGTCGTGATGAGAGGTACCAATGTACAAATGGTTTTTGTGCAGAAAATGAAGTATGATGTTGAAGTTGGGTAAAAGTACGATGGTTGAAAGTGAAATTAAACCATGAATAAATAACTTCACTATTTCTCAAACACAAAATCATTATTATCCAATTCTCGATCTCACGTCTTAGTCTACATTCTTATGCTCTCTCCCAAAGCTTCAATTTTTACCCCTAAGTTTGTACAACTTTATGTTGGAGAACCAGCCTTGAATCACTCTTCCTATCCTCCTCTGGCACCATGACTCCATTAAATAGTTTTCCAAGCCAAGAGACCTCAACATTCCTGTGCACTCCATGCTTCAGCAAAAGTTAAGTTGTGTTATAAAGTTGATCTAAAGCTATCCTTGATTTCATCTTCCTCAACCCTCAATGCTAATTGCTACCTCCACCTTAATTTTCTCTGAGCAAATGCCATGTCTCTAGTTTACTCGATGCTATTTTAAAGATTTTGAAATATACTTTACAACTTCATCTTTAACTATAATTTGCAAAGGTTCCCTTAACTAAATTTTACATCTGTTGAAGTATCTAGTTTTCCTCTTTCTTAATTCCGCAGATTTTACTTACCATGTGTTCCCATCTTTCATAAGTAAATTAGTACTCCCTAAATTGTCTTGTTTAACCCATAACACGTATTAAGAAAATTAAACTAACTACAATATAAACATTAGTGTGTCATAGACATTTCAATATTGTACATATAAAAGTAAACCAGTTATCGAGAGGCAATCATTCGATGGTAAAATGGTAAAGTAACAATCTATAAAAGGAAGTTCACAAAAAGGACACTTTTCTGCAACGACCCTAAAGGTATATTGGACTCAAGGAGCAAGAGTATAAATTTCACTGAAACCTTCAAGCCTAGCTTCTCTCACTTTTTCTTTTACTTTTATTTTAACCATTTTTTTATCATGACTTTTCTCCAGAATTCTAGACGTTGACTAAGTTCCTTGAGGCTTCCTTTTTCTTAATCGTACTCTTAAGAACTACTCAATCTTCTTCATCCCACCACTACAATCACATGTCTATGAACCTTACACCATTTGGTCCCCATAGACCTGCTATTGAATTTTCTATCTATAAAGTAACCTATTTGATTGCTGTTTGATCTGCTTTTAAGGGTTAATGGTTATTATTCCCCCTCTTCAAAACATGTAATTGCCCCACAAGCTACCAAAAACTGATTAACATCTCCCCCACAATATTATATTGATTCTGTTACATAGAACCAGACCCACTAGTATGAGATTTAGTTTGTGTTAACAAGTCATTCAATCTTTGTATGCATTGTCCACCCCCTTTATGCTTATAAATGTGTCCACTTGATTGTGATGCATATATCTAAGGTATCCTAACTTAAGTCTCGTGTTTTTCGTTTATTTAGCTTCTCCGCTACTTATTTTATCTCTTGAGTTGTAATAAGTTAGTGGTTCTTCTAAGGCCAAAATATGTTTAGCCCCCTTAAGTTTACACCAAATCCCACTTTGCCACCTCGAACGAAATTTGTCCCAGATTGGTACCCAATGTTAAAATTATCCCACTTTGCCCCCCAAATCTTAACGACTGTTAGAAATTTAACGAAATTGGTCATGTGTATGTCACATGATGGGTATTTAGGTCATTTGAGGTGGGTTTTGTGTGTGTTTTCTTTTTCCTTTTCATTTTCTTTCTTTCTTTCCCTTTCTTTCTTTCTTTCTTTCTTTCTTTTTTGATGTTAGTATCATTTTTGTTGGTTATTACTGTTTTTGTATTGTTTAATTATATATTTTATTTTATTTAGTATGTGTTATTTTCATAAATTAAGTATACTTCAACAATAAAATAATATACACTATAAACCTTTTCTAGAAAATGCTATTTTATTTATTTTCTATTTGTCTCTTCTAAATAAGTAAATTTATAACATTAATTTTAGCAAGATATTTTTGTAATATATTTGATGTAATAAATAATGTATATAAATATACTATATATTTTTGAATTCATTGTACATGGGAAGAGTGGAAAATAAAATTAAAAGAAAACTAAAAGGTAAATTGATAATGACCTAAATACCCATCATGTGACATGCGCATGACCAATTTCGTTAAATTTCTAACAGTCGTTAAGATCTGGGGAGCAAAGTGGGATAATTTTCACATTGGGTACCAATCTGGGACAAATTTCGTTCGAGGTGGCAAAGTGGGATTTGGTGTAAACTTAAGGGGGCTAAACATATTTTGGCCTTCTTCTAATTATTGGATCTACCAATTGCTTTCATTTTCCGATCTTAGTTCATATGTTCCGCGTTGATGATTTGAGCACAATACCCTGTGTCACATTTTCACATTAGTTTCATAAGCTGAACTTTTATCAGCATTGATGATGAGGTTCCTAAAGCCTATTTTGATGGACCCCAAGAATGGTGCAACTTACACCTTCATTGACTTCTCATCAAACTGGATGTCGATGTGAAACTTCTTGCTATCTGCGACACCTCAAACAGGTGCAACAGATTCACACTACTTCCGAGCATTTTACGCAAATATTAATTTGTTTCAAGTTCATTGGGATCTTACAGAAGATTTAAGATGGTTGTCAAGCTCAAGCTACCTAATGATACGAATCCAGCGTGGAGCGGCGTATGTAAAGGTATGACTGCACATGTTACGGGGTGGAGCTTCTTTTGTTGATAACACATGAGCTTTATACAATAGAGAGAAAGCAGATCGATAAGGTCAGGATGAAGGCTAAGTAAAGGAAAAGAACAATATAGTGTAAACGCTTCATGCAGAAATGAACGGTGCCCCACCCCTCATTCAAGGTTAGGCTTTCGACTGTCGCCATTGACAGCCCTTCAGTTTTCTGTTTTCATGTTTAGTTGTCGGTAGGATAAATTACCATAACGGTTCAGTAAATAATGTCCACTGTTATAATGGCATTTTTTACTAAAACGTCATCTAAACCATTGTAATGGGAAAGTTTGCATGCATATGTGGCAACAGATTTTATTTGCACTAAACCAACAAACATTGTACTCCTTCCTTCCCCAAATGAATGTCCATTTTCTATATAATTTTGTCCCTAAATGAATGTGCAGTTCTTGAAAAAGAATGTCCCTTAATGAAAATCAACCTTTAAAAACATCATATTCCAACGCATACCTGCAAAACTAACAGTTAATAAAGTGGATAGCGATGACACTTATCTTCTCTTAAAACCCATTTTTTTAGAATGTCTCTTTAATAAAAACGATCCTTCATATTGGGATGGAAGGAGTATAATTTTATGGACCTTAATTAATACTAGTTTGTTTACATGACCATCGATTCTGTTGTTGCATAAACAATTGTGGTTTATATCCTTTTAAAAGGAAAAACAAAATTATCTTGATGCTTAAACTTCAGCAGAGTAAAGCTTTGTGTTTCTACTTCCAATACACTTATTCACTCTCTCGACCACCGGGTCTCATAAGGAAATGGACCTCAGATTACCACCCATAGGTAACCCAAGGTAAGACAACGGCCAAGTAAGGACTTGACAACCAATCACAAGCGCATACTATTTACCCACATCCTCCTCGTATTTACCCCAGCTATCCCACACTTGCCCAAAGTAATTTTAGTAATTACTTCTCTTTTAAAGATGGCCGCTACCAGGGTAAAAAGAGTTTGCATAGATGTTGCTAATAAACAATTTTTCATACGTCAAAGTAATTATGCTTCCTTATGATGTTTAATATTGTCATTCATAGATTTGCTAAGTGTGCACCATTTGCTTTTAGACAATTCCTCTAGTTCAAAGTTCACAAAATGCCTTTCGTAAGAGACCCATGCTTGCAAAGCAAAAAAAAAAAAAAAAAAAAAAACTAAGCTATCGATTTCATCTAAGAGTATAACTGCTATGCAAAGTAATTCTGGTGTTTGTTTATCCTCTGTATCCCGACACTTGTATGACTATTAGGTTTAGAGTGCAAAATAACTTTCCGACCATGGCAGCATAATTATCAAGACTCCCATCTATCTACAAATACGTACCAAGTTCTATTTTTTTGTTCTCATATTTTCAGTTTTACATTTTTTACAATATGACTCGCTGCAAAAAAAAAAAAAAATCCAAGCATTCTGTGGAATGCCTAATAGTATTGTACAATCTTATGCTTTGGAGATGTGAGATTTGCAATCCAGGTTAGCTTTAGCAAGCTCTATGACCCGGTTGGACAACATTGACTAATGTTGCTTTCAGTTTTCATTCTCTGAAATTGCATAAATCATGTACTCCCTCCGTCCCATTTGAAGCTTCACCTTTTACCCAAATAGGTGTCCCGTTGAAAGCTTCACCATTTCCTAAAATGGTAAAAAATGTAGGTCCCACTTGTCATACCCACTCACTTCTTCCTCTTACATACTTAAATTATGGGGCCCACTTGTCATACCCATTAACTTTCCCCTTTCACATATTTAAATTGTAGGCCCCACTTGTCATACCCACTAACTTCTTCCCTCTCACAACCCTTCTTACACAAAACCCTTTCCTTATTTTTTGTGCCATCACCAAAATTGTGAAGCTTCAAATGGGACGGAGGGAGTATTCATTGTGCCTATCGTCTTGTTCTACATTGCTAAAATGGCCTTACATGTTACAGAAATGCATTCCGGGGTGACAACTGACAACACATTTCCAAAATTATGACCTAAGGGGGAAATAACAGAAATATAATCCAACAATTTCATAAAAATTAATAAAGAACAATACAATATAAACAGGGGTTAATAGTGTCTGGCATTGTCACAGAAATATGTATGAACCCTCTATCAAATTATCCATCCTATGTTTCGTACCAACTTATAGTTTTCATATTTTTTCCACTTTTTATTGCAAGCACAAAATCTATACACGCCATTAGTTCAGCAAAAGTTAAGGGAGATATAATCAAATTTTAAAGCCAAACATCAACATAAATTACTCACAAGTAAGACACATCGGTGGCTTGAAGTAGACTAACTATCTTGCTAGCTTGAATAACAACATCATTGTTATTCAACGATCTCGAATTACTTGCTTCATCGAACAACCGTAGCTCTGGGTCGAGCGTGCCACAGAAAACCGGCAGAGACGGCAACGGCAAGCACAGAGCAAATTCGGAGTGGACAGTATTTGAAAGGCTAAAACCTCGAGGAACTCCGCCGCCAGGATTCGCCATTGATCAGCAATCAACTCAGCTGAAACCATGCAATACATACAGCTAAGTGAACACACATTTAGACTTGAATTGTGAATAACGATGTGATTTTTGAGTGAGTTAGGGTTTTTAGAGTGAGGAAGTTGATTTGAGCTAGGATTGGGGGAATTTTAGAGCCCTAAAGAGAGAGAAGCAAATGGCGGGGAAAGCGTATATAAAAATTTGGGGATAGAAAATTACCAACTGATCCCTCTATAATATTGCATTTACTGGACATCCTAGGATGGCCACATTTCTATTTTACGTCCTAGTCTCACGGAATATTTTCTCTAACCCTCGCCAATTTTAAATATTTTGGAATAGTGTCTCTTGCCCTGTGGGCCCGCAGGAGTTTTCCTATTTAAGGTCTCCACACCATTGATCACACCATTCTCTTTGCATCATCAGTATACTTGTCTTTGCATTTATCCTAATACCACACAAGGAGTTGTAATATTTGTATTTGTCTTCCTCCGTGTTAAGCACTATAAGAGTCCAATATCGAGCAGTTCTACCAGTAAATGGTGTATGAATCAGGAAAATGATAAACGTTGTTCCTTCACGTATAAACGGCATGAAAGAATCTGCAATATGAACTTTTTTGTAACCTTCATTATAAACAAGGTTGGTCAAATACTCATCCATAGTTTAATAACATCTCAATTAATATATTTACATATGGCATGTAAATTGTTATTTACGAATTTGAATAGCTATTTTATGTATCACATCGTCCCATTTGTTGTAATCATGCCAAAGGTCAATTCAGGTTTTTGTTCTTGTAAACAAGTGAGAGTTATAAACACACATTGACATTTGTATATTAATTCTACCGCTTGCACTCTCACTACCACTACTATGTAAAAAAAAAAACACTACCAATGATATTTTGTATTATACATACTGACAATCCTTAATACTATCCCTGACACTCTTTTTACACAATTATCGTGTCGCACCGCGACCCGGGGTTCTACTTGACCCCCACGATCGGGACACGCACGGAAGACGTCATAATTCACATTTTATTTTCGAAATGTCCTTTCTTAATTATTCAATAATTTGAAACTTGATACACTTTAAAAACTTCCAATACTACTTTATAAGCAACAGTACATACTTAAACTCCAAACACCACATTTACAACTATACACAACTATGCATAGCCTCAAAGGCTCACACACTTTACTTACAATATTTACAATCACCAAAAGTTTACCAAAAATAGTGATAGACGCCAGGATCTCGGGTATACTACCCCATAGATTATACATTTACATAATGCAACCCAAAACAACTCCTGTCCCAAAATAGCTTACCAAACTCGACGTCCTGCCCATGCTCAACGTGACCTAGCCCCTAGCTCACCCTTATCTAAGGAAAACAAATAAACAAGGAACGGGGTGAGATCAATCTCAGTAAGTTACTAATAGGGGTGTCAGTGGTTCGGGCCAGACCGCGGTTCGGGACCGAACCGAACCAGACCATGCGGTCTGGTTCGGTTTTTTAGCACTCATGGTTCGGTTCGGTCTGTAAATTTGTCAAACCACGTGGTTTGGTTTGGTCTGTGGTCTGACCACTCTAGACCAAACCGAACCGATTCAGACCGACTGCCAGACCGAACCGTGGACCGAACCGCTGAACCGTTAATAATGACCGTAGGATTTTAGTTGAATTAATATACACCTTTAGATTTTAGAAAACCTAACATTAGAAACCATAATATAGGCTAACTACTCTCATTCTCATCTCACTCTCAGTATCTCACTTTCACATTTCACGCCGCAGAGAAGAGACGGACACCTTCTACGGGGCGACCGGCGACGCATCCCGTCGTCTCTCATCTCTCCCCCTTCACCAAATCAACGCACTCAATCTTTCTCTTTTTCTTCGTGGTCCACCCTCATACTAGCTCCGGCCACTATTTTCCATTTGTCCGATTGATTGGGTGTGAAGAACCAACAATCAAGATCGGAGAAGACACCATTAATGGAGAAGACAGAGGAGGAGGAGGAGGAGGAGGCAACAACGATGAGGACTTTTACGAACAACTCGAAGCTCCCAAGTTCGTCGATTTCACCGTTCCTGATACTTTTCGACCGGACGATCGTTACCGGTTCTGCTCCCGTCTAGGTATTCTCCCATCAGTCACAATGCTCAAATTGCTTGAACTCAACTCATTACCTCTTTTGATTTTGGTAATTTGGTGTTTGTGAACATGGAATTGGAGCTCCACCAGTTGAGAATTTTAAATAATTGACCTAAAATTGTTGTTCCCAATTATGTCTTTATGATACTTTACTTGGGGTTTCATTTGTTTGATTTCTGATTCTTTTGATATTCTGTAAGGCGTCCTTCTTGTTTTCCCCTTTTGAAAATTACATAAGTCCAGACCGCGGTTCGGGACCGAACCAAACCACGGTATAGCGGTTTGGTTCAGTTCGGTTTGAAAGTTTTTATGGTTCGGTTCGGTCTGAGATTTCACCAGACCGATACATAGCGGTTCGGCCTCTAATTTGTCCCAGACCGAACCAAACCGAACCATTTACACCCCTAGTTACTAATATGCAATTACATGACATGCTAAACATAATAATCTCAAATGAGCATTCACAATTAGCAATCGCATAGCACATAACATGAGAGGCAAAGCCAACTCATAACGCAGCACATTAGACTGAAATAAACACATTACAAAGGATACTGAGCCAAGGTTCAACCCGAAAGGATATAATAATCTGAGCAGTATCAACAGAGCAGCATCAAAGAGCTGAAGCAGTGGTTCCGGAACCAAACAACAACAAGAACAACGGGGGGAGGGGGAGAAATGACACAAAGTCATAACCCAAAACATGTAGCTAGAATACTCACACAAGGGAGCTAGCTCATCCCAACCACACCATCAGGAAGGGGTAAAAAGGGGTTACCAGTGAAGAACATTATAATGAGCTTGGCTCGAGTGCCATTATAATATCCATCACTGCCCGACTCAACCAAGTAAGACTAGCTGGACTTTTAACTATTGCAAAATCAGTGTATGATTCCAAAATAGGGAACCATACTAAGTACATCATAAAGATGATAAACTGCCCATAAAGAGCCCAACAAACAAGTGCGTTAAACACATTTCTCAAACAAAGGAGTTCAAAGTAGGAAACCCCCCAAAAGCATCATGAAGATGTACAACACCAAAAGGAACCCAAATGGTTACACATTTCAAACTCGATCACAACGGACCAATCCTACTCTTTTTTTGTTCCACAATAACCATCTAGGTACCCTAAGATATCACCTAAGACCGAGACCAAGATTGAACCACAACTCAATTAAATTGGAACATTTCAGTTCCTCAGCCCCCTGTGCGGCCGCCTACACCAGACTGTGCGGCCGCCCAAAATCACTCTGACCACGACCAAAACCTTCCAGATAGATTTGCGGCCGCACGCCCTATTTGGGCGGCCGCCCACACACCTGCCCAGCCATAAATCAGCATTCTTTACTAAATAAACATTTCACCGTCTCAAAAGTACTATCCCAACTTTCTACCTTATTGAATCGTGTCAACTTCTGAACTTAACAATACCAAAAATTTGCTTCTTCAACACAACTCATATCAACTTTCATAAACACTTACCTCCAAGCAACAAATACCATAACAAGTACCACATATAAATTATATGAACATTTTATAAATAAAGGGGGATAGTAACTTACCTACTACGGGGAAAGTATAGATGAAAATATGTTCTAATCGGCTAGAAACGATCTATTCAACGCCCTGAACATTTAGGTGAAGTCGGATTTTAGAACAGAGGATTAATTAAACGTGAGAAAATCAAAATAAAATGAAAACCTTACCTTCTTCTTAAGCTGGGAGAGAATTTGGGGAAAAACTACTATGTGTGTGTGTTTTTACGCAGAGAGAGAAAGCAAATAGATAAGAATGAGTTTTATAATTGTAAGTTTCACTTAGGCCCCTCCAAGATAAACTCTAAACAACTAAACCCCTGAACTCTATATTTTCACTAAGACCCCTAAAGTTTCAACATTATTCCCTCACCTCCTAAATGATATAATCTAATAGAGTAAAACTAACACAAATAATCAAGTAAATACTGCTAGGCAAGAAATGATATGCAACACAAAACACACACACAAGCTCAATTTATTTTTAAAATAGTGCCGGGTTTTTTGGGTCGTTACATATCGACATTTTTTTAACAACGTTGTTGAGACAATTTAACACACTCCCTGGCTTTCTTTAACACGCACACACACTATCACACTTCTAACACTACTACTAGTCTACCATCACTTTTTGACACTAGCACGAACACTTTTTTGTAGTACAACAATCATTCTTTTACATAGACTGTCACGCCCCGAAATCCGACATTGCACGGACCTCGAGAAGCGACGAACGAAATCGAATACCAAACAAAACTCCCAAAATGAAAACTGAATTTTTCCTTTTCTTATAACAAACGAAAACTACACAATACACATACTTGGAGCGAGTACATCAGAGCAACTATCCTCTGACCAAAACACAAACTTGAAACAAACTCCAATTTATACAATCTCTCTAACTTTAACAATTTTACAAAAGCTTTCATACAAAAACAAAATCACATTATGTCCAAAAGACTAAAGCTCCACTCTTAACTTCACAAATGTACTGCAAAGCCGTCATAGTCAAAACTGCACTCCACCTGGAAGGGAAAGGGGTAACGAAAAGGGTGAGCACAAATTGCCCAGTAAGAGACTTGCCAACACAAAGGTGTGTGGCACTGTATAGAAACCCAACCAAGAACAAACAGCAATAATGAACCCAACCACCCGATATATAAGTGAGGAGTCGAAAGAGTACAACCGAATCAAACATCAAATCAAAGTTCCGAAGTCAAATTCCATTAAACACTTGAGTTGGCCAAATGCCCAAAGTCAAAGTTGATTCTTCGTCATAGTTTCACTTGCGCAAATGACACTATGACTAGGAATCACAAATATAACAACCGGTGTTAAAGTCATCTCTTGTTGAGGAATTTAAAGTCAAATACTCAAAGTGTAAATGGCAGAGTAGCTAAAACGAATAACCGAGTCCAAATGAATTGATCCAATAAACGATCACGAATAACAAATCAAACCAATCCGATAATTCCGAAGCCAAATAATGAAAGGGTACAAGGTTGACAAGACCCTTACCTCAAATCCGAGCTAATCCAAAACAAAGTACTCAAATCAACTTAACTGTTCCAATCTAACATAACAAAGACATAAATAGTACAAGAGTTAGTATCCATTAAAATGCATCCAAATATTAATAATTCATAACAAGTTATAAGAGCATTATAACAACTATACCGTTACTGCACAAAGGACTACAACTATGCATACTTAACTATCATAGATGAATAGTTCTCTGAAAATTACTCAACTTAGACCAAAGAATCACTAAATTCTGAATTCATATGAATTTATTATCAAATACTTAAGTTTGATTATTTTTAAGATGTCCCAATTTACATCAGCCCCCAAAATAACAAATCTGGGATAGTTCCATAACATTTCGAAACCATATAACTATTTCAATGGAAAGAGCATGAAAAATTAATCAATTTAGGCTAAAAAATCACTCTATTCCAACTTCGTATGAATTAGTTATGATTTTACGGGTTTAACGGACATTCAAATTCATTTATAATACACTGCAGTCAAAACAGAGATTCAGGGAACAAACTATAATCAATCAGATTTTGAAACCTATTCCATTGAAAAGCTCTCGAAAAATTACTCAAGTTAGACTCAAAAATCACACCATTCCGATTAAAAACGAACAAGTTAGAGGCAATAAATGGTTACAATTTTTCCTTAACATTACAGGGACTTAACTGAAATTCCTACAAACTCAGGGATCATACAGGAATTTTCGACATTTCATTCTTCAACCTGGGAGCATAAGTACAGCAGCCATGGCTGGGTTTGAAAATCCAACTATCTAAATACTCTAAAATATATACTCACATCAAAACAGAGGCTAATTAACTAAAATCATGATAATCCCAATTAAATTCTTTCATGTAATTCATAAACTATAAACAACAAACACCCACTCCAGACTCACACTCACACACACCTACAGTACACACCTACACCCATAAATAGCAAGAACTCAAAATAAATACAATCACACAGATAATACGCACACACATAACATACAACAATAGCAAATCCAACTTACGTTTTCAAATGTTCTGACTATGTCTTTCTACTTCTTCCTTTCAATTTTTTTCTTTGTTGGTTCTCCCTCTGTTGTCTGTTCTCTTTTTTTTTTTTTTTTCTTTCTTAATTTACGTTTTTTCCTTTTTCTTGTTCTCTTTGACCTTCTCTTTCTATCTCTCTCAGCTAATGGAAATGAAAGATTGATACAGATAAGGAGAGGTAGGATAATGTGGCTGAAGTAGGCAAAAGGTGTCATCATTCTACAATTGAGATTAGTAGCATACTTCAATGTCCAAAAACACCTATTGTGAAACACAAAAATACCAATTGTATCCTAATATTAACTACAGTAGTTAATATCATATTCACACTACATATTTAACATATAATTTATTTATACGAATCTTAAAATATAAGATCAGATCAGATCACATTCATATATTAAAGGAAATTATTCGGAGGGTCATTGACCTAATATATAGTTATTTAACTTGAAAATTACTCCCTCCGTCCCAAACAACTTGCACTAGTTAAATTATTATTTTGAGTTGTAATTAAAAGTTACTCTTTCTGACTCAAAGTAAGTTACAGTTTTTATTTAATTACTATATTGAGTTATATTTGAAAAGTTACTCCATCCGTCTAAAAAAAAGTTGCACTAATATTTAATTGCTATATTTAAAATAATAACATAATCATAAAGTGCAAATCCAAATTATCCACTAATGCAAACACATAAAAATTTGTCAAGTATATAAATGCAATATGGACCGATTAATTGGGGTGTCACATAGACACACCTCAATACTTATCAACAATTGTTAAAAACAACAGTTTGAATGCTAACAAGCGTTAGTTATATCTCTATAAGAAACATTACTCTTAGAATTAGAGATGTGTTAAGAAGTAGCGAGGGGCCTAGGTGTTATCATGGGATAGACTAGGCCGGTAACAGACCATTGGAGGTTCCACCTTAACCAATCGGTGATAAGGGGAGTAACTCTTCGAGTCTATATACCAGTCCATGTTTCTATCTTTAGAAAATGCGGGATAATTGTCTCTTACACGCCCCTCACGTGTAGCCGGCTTTGCCAAGGCTTACAGCGTGGACTTATCAATCGGGTGGCACAGAGCAGAATCGTGGGCCGTTGGGCCTACACATGTCCCATGTAGAAGCAGCAGAAGTCAGGCCATCATAGATCGGTGGTTCTGATACCATCTTAAAATTAGAGATGGGTAAGAAGTAGCAAGAGGCCCAAGTGTTAACATGGGCTGGACTGGGCCGGTAAAAGACTACTGAAGGTTCCACCTTAAAACCAATTAGTGATAAGGGGAGTAGCTACTCAAGTCTATATACCGGTCCATGTTTCTCTATTTAGAAAATGTGGAAAAATGGGGATAAAGGGAGTAATTATCAAGTCTATATACCGGTCCATTTTTTAATATACTTAGAAAATGTGGGATAATTGTCTCTTACAATTACGAACGACAGACTCTTTGTAACATTTGCACTTGCTTTTATTAGGGAGGCATGCGTTTAACCCCCCCCCCCCCCAACTTTTTAAGCCTTTAAAAAACTATTTTGTAGCAAGACCGACTCGTAAATAAAATATATTTTTATGATTTCATGTTCATAAGAGATTATTATTTTTAAATAAATCTCAAGGAAATTTTCTAAAAAAAAAGAAAGAAAATGACGACTAATTTTGAACAAAGTATATTTGAAAGCTGAAAACTGGAGTTATTTTTATTTGCTTAGTTTCATTTTCAAATATGGTATTTTCAATTAATTTTAACTTTAAACCTCACATTAGTTCTTTTTTTTCACAAAATATTATGTATCTTGAAAAAACTTTCATCCCGACCCAAACTCATACGCTAATCCGCAATTTTGCACCGTGATTACGTGATTAGATATCCTAAAATTTTATAATTTTGAAAACAATAAAATGGTTTAAAGTCAAAATTGGTAAAAGTACAATGGTAGAAATACAAAATACTAAGTGGGATGTGAACAAAAAAATTTAAAGTCCAGAACTAAAATAATATTTTTATCGTTAAGTATTAACGGCCGTTATAAATTTAAGTGATATTTGCTTTTAAATCATTAGTACAATGAAGTCATTTATAATTTATAAACTTGATAGGTACTAACCAAATTGATGACGCTCAAATTATTTAGTGGTCGGAAAGCAAGTTACACGTCTGTAGTAAAACCTAAATGTTTGTACTGCACTTAGGGCAACTCCAATGTGGTCCTTGCTCCATAGGTATCAAAATCAAATTTTGATACTTATGGGTACTATTCACATGGTATCAAAAAATCATCTCCAATCATATGTATCAAATTTTTGGTATCAAATTAAATTTTAATGGTTATTAACTTTATTAATATTTTTGAAATGATAAATAATTTCAATATATGACCATTACTTAAATTAATTATGTTTTAAATTAAAAATATAGTTTTGTAAATAATTATATAAAAACAAAAAATTATTTTAAAAAATATTTATATTTTAAATTAATTTTTTTAACATGATAAATGTTTTTGCCCTATGTTTAACAATTCTTTAAAACACTAACAATAGATTTAAAAAATTTGGTGTGGTACTAAGTAAGGTAGCAAATTTGCTACTGGAGCCGTCAATTCGGGATAACGGGATGGGACGGGACAAAACTATGATGTCCCGCAAGCTATACGGGACGGGACGTCCCGAATTTAACGCGGGACTGAAATTCCCCGTCCCATCCCAAATCACTTCGGGACGCGGGACAATGCGGGACAAATATGGCATCAGTTGACACGATTACCCGATTACAAAAATTGCCAAATTTTCAAGTTGAAGTGAGCATTAAGCCACCACTCAAAATAACATAATTCAAGAATAGCCCAAATGCAAGCACTACACTATACTCACCCCAATATAAACTTCACTTTCATCTTTTTACACATATCACTTATCACTTCATCTTCATTACACAAGTTTTTTTCAGCAAAACTTCAATTTTCCAAACTTGCATAAAATATAAGTTCGATGTAGGATAAGAAGAGCCAGAGATCAAGTTAGTAGTGTCATAAAAAGACTCAAGGAAGTCACATATTTTCTCTCCCATTTGCCACTCATCATTTGAAGGACAATGTTTATAGTTCTTGTCATTCAAATGTAGAAGAGAAAAAACCTTCTTATACTTAATGGCACTAGCTAACGTCAAATATGTTGAATTCCAACAAGTAGGCACATTCAATCACAAACCAATACTCGTGTCAATACAACCAACTTGCATTACACACACTTCAAATTCTTTAACCCTACTCTCATAACCTGTAGCAAACTTGACAGATTCTCTACTCTTATGCAAAGCACCACCAATCGCTTTCAAACCTTCTTGAACAATTAAATTCAAAATGTGAGCGGAACAACGAATATGGAAAAATTTACCTTCGCACAACAAGCCATCATTATGAAAACAAAGTTGCTCTTTCGAGATTTCTTGCATGTTGTCATTACTAGAGGCATTATCCAATGTCAAAGAAAATACTTCTTTCTCAATCCCCCACTCTTTCAAAAACTCAAAAAATTTAGCAGCTAAATCAACTTCAGAATGTGGAGGTGGCATATGGGCAAAGTTGAGTATCTTACTATTCAATTTCCAGTCAACATCAACAAAATGAGCAGTCAAAGAAATATAACCTTCACTAGTGCATGCTGTCCACAAATAAGAAGTTAAGCAAATTCTATTTGGAGTATTTGCCAAAACGTTTGTAAGTTTATCTTTCTCCCTCAAAAATATTTTATCAATGTCCGAAACAAGAGTATTTCTACAAATGCAAGAAAACTTAGGATTCAAATACTTCACAAAACTTCTAAACGCTTCATATTCAATAAAAGAAAATGGCAAATCGTGTTTAATTACCGCACAAGCTAATAAGTCACGTACTATCTTTTGGTCAAGTTATTTATTTACTACCTTCCCATCACTGTCGATGATCATTTGTCCTACGTCATAATACTTCAACATGTGACATTTTAGTTTATGACGCTGCATCCCTGAAGTCCCATGTTTTCCACCAGCCACAAATGGTTTCTTACACCCTTTACATTCACCTCCTAGAACCCCATCCGGATGATCAATTTATTTTTTTTGTTGTTGAAATAATTCCATACATCATAATATGTTTTGGCCTTTTTGCTTCACTTAGCCTTAGTCTTTTGTGCTATGTCACTGTCATCAACTGTTGTACTCGGTTTTACTGAATTAGATTCCATAACTGTAATGAATAGACAAACACAAATACACAATCTCTCATAACTACAATGCATCAATAATTATATATAAATGACAAGCATACAACTTCACTGAAAACACCAAGCAAACACCTTCACACTTCACAGTCAAAATTAATTAGGTGCAATTTATGAAGACTCAGAACAAATCTCAAACAAAACCAACTAAACAACAACAGTACTACAATCACGTGGAATGGAATGACTAGAAAACGACCTAGAAGAGGTCAAGAATTAGTACTTGCCGGAAGAGGAGAAGCAGACACTAGACACATTGGCACCGCAGAGAAGAGGAAAAGAAGTGGTGGTTGGTCGCCTCGTCGCCGTCGGTGTGGGAGAGGAACAATCGGTTATTGCGGAGTGCGGAGCGGTGTGCGGAACGGAGTGAGTACTGAATAGTCTAGCCGTCGACTCGTCGCCGTCGCCGCGACTAGGGTTAATCGTTGCAATTTGGGAATTTGGGATTTGCGATTCGTGGTATCTGGTACGTGTCGGCTGCCTAGGGTAGGGTTGAGCGGTTAATAGATTAACGCGGGGTGGATTTTGGGCCCTTGGCCACTTGGGCCTGACTTTCCTTTGGGATGGGCCTAAAGTCCAAAAAAATGCGGGACGTCCCGAATAGTCCCGCATTTTTTCGGGATTAGAATATACCATCCCGTCCCATATATATAGCGGGACGGGACGTCCCGACGGCTCTATTTGCTACCATGCTTAGTACCACACCAATTTTTGGTACCCATTGATAATATCATTGGAGATGCTTAGTATTTCATCGCAGGTATCAAAATTTGCATTTGATACCTACCATTTGAGTTGGGGTACTACTATATACAAGGCATTTTATATACAAGGCACAAGCAAATTACTAAACTACCCTTATATATATACTAAAAAAAAAAAAAAAAAACAATTCCCCAGTTTCAAACACAACGCTCCGTCCCTCCATCTCTCTCGCACACGACGCCGACCACTCCTTCGCCGCTTACAAATCGACGACAACAATGAAGAAGAAGTTACCCACCGTCGGTGGCAAGTCCGATGCCGGCGCCGCCTCCTCTACCGCCCCTACACAGGTAACCCCTCAATTTATAACCCTAAATTTCAATTTCAAAAACTTGACTTTTATGCCAAAAATTCGCTCCTATAATGCTTAATTGTTGTTTAAATTTGATCCTGCATTGTTGTAATTGTGTTTTATTGCTTTAATTGTTGTTTATTGTTTGAATTGGGTACGAATTTGTGGTTTTAAAAATCTGAAATTTTCGTGCTACGTTTCGTGTGGTTTTACACGAGTTGGTTTTGTGTATTTCGTATGAACTTTACACGAGTTGGTTCACACCATTTCGTGTGTAATCACACGAAATGGTTCTCAACATTTCGTGTGATTACACACGAAATGTTGAGAACCATTTCGTGTGACTACACACGAAATGTAAGCTGTCACTGAAGATTGTTTGTATCACTGTTTGTTTGTCGATTTTTTTTTTAAATTTTTTGTTGTTAAATATTTCAACTAGAGTTGTTGCTTATTTATTGTCTCTTATTTAATTTTTTGTAGGGACGTAAACCTGCGACTGCCTCTAATAGAAAGAGGAAGGCCGAGGAGGCAGCTGCAGCTAGAGGAGATGCACGGACCAAAAAGAAGCACGACAAGAATGTCGTGATTGAGCAGATTTTGGTTGATGAGACAGATAGTGAGGGTACAGATTATAGTACGGGGTCGGATAAGGATTCATCTTCTGCTACTCTTTCCCGAGGTGCATCTATGCGTGAGGGACACGGATCTGGTGATGATGATGATGATGATGATGAGGAGGAGGAGGAGGAGGAGGTGGAGGAGAGTTTATCTGTGAGGCCTCGCAAGAGGCGGGAGGCACGGGCCAGAAATGGGAAATGGGCTAAGGATGAACAGTGGCAGCTTAAGAGTAACCCCGGTGGCGTCCCGGAGGAGGTTGATTTGTTGTACGGGTTTGGTCATCACCGAGCCTGTAAGATATGGGAGAACGCCACTTGTGAGCCGGTGTTGAAGCGCCAAACGAGGCAGCAAATTCTAGATAAGTAAGTATATGATTTGTTTATTAAATAGCTTTATTATTTGTTGTTATTGTTTTAAACCTCCTTTGTTCCAGAAAAACAGTCCCATTTTGACTTTTTGTTAAAAAAAAATAAAATCAAAATGAGACTGTTTTTTTGAAACAGAGGGAGTATTAATTATAATGTTTTGTTTGGAATCAACAGGTTCTCGTCTGCCTCTTTACCGGAGGATGATAGAGCTTGGTGGGCTAGTGTTCAGGGTACCGGCCTCCATTACCTACATGATGCTACCATTCGCCGACCTAGCATGGCGCTCCTAACGGAGTTTGTAGAACGGTGGTCCCCCGAAACTAATACCTTCCACATGCCGTGGGGGGAGATGACGATCACTATGCATGACGTCACTCATATCCTAGGTATATTCTTGTTTGTTGTCTATTTTTTATAAATTACATAAATTTTATCAATTTCATAAATTTTATCAATTTTATTAATTATTTCATTTTCAATTTGTAGGTATCAGCTGTTCAGGTGGCCCTGTTACGAAGGCGGTTCCAGAGCCTAACGTAGCCGGTATCAGGGCACGCCTTGATACATGTCGGAAGGGCACGGCGTACTCTTTAGATGGCCTCCGCCGGTCCTTTGAGATACAATGTTTGTATTTGTGATTCTGGTTTCTAAATTTTGGAATATGTTTGTAAATTCTGGTTACAAAACAAGTTTATGTTTTGGGATTTGTTAATAAATGATTTGTGATTCTTGTTTGATGTATTGGAATCAGTTTGTTTCAGTTTGTGTTTCAGTTTGTTTGTATCAGTTTGTTAGTTTCAGTAGCTGCTTTTTTTTTCAGTACAGAGACCATCTCGTGTGCTTATACACGAGATGGTGTGACTCATCTCGTATATATACACATGACATGTTTTCTTTCCTCTCGTATGAACACACACGAGATACATTACTGGGTAATTAGTGTATTTCGTGTAATGTTCATACGACATAAATGAAACACGTCGTGTATATTTATACGAGTTATGATATACCATCTCGTGTATAAGCACACGAGATGGTCTCTGTACTGAAAAAAAAAACAGACACTGAAACAAACAAACTGATGTATCCATACATCAAAACTATAATTTAAGTACTACATCAAGTGATCCAATTTTAATATACTATATATGTCCCAAAAAACAGTCATACTAAAGCCAACTAATGTATCCATACATCACAACAACCAATATATTCCACAAGATCAAGATCAATATGAAACAGAAACATACCCATTATTTCAATACAACATCAAGTGATCCATACATCACAACAACAACCAACAGCAAAACAAGAATTTCAAGGCATACTACATCAACTAAATTCATACACCCTAACATCCAAACAAAACAAAAACCAAGTATGCATAATTCAAAAATCAATACACTATACACATAAACTATGGCCTATTTCCTGCAATTCGTGTTTCGTTCGCCGTAATTGAGAGTCGGTTGAATGTTTCTATCCGAGTTCTGTATGGCATGATCAGGTTACTTGCGCTTGGATCACGTCGATCCTCCCAATATAGTGCTAATGATGGTATCGGGTAATCACTATCGGACATGTGCAGCTGCAAAAAGTAATTAAATAGTCAAATATAACAAATTTAAAAAAGATATTTAAATATGTGTATAGATTGATGGGTGTTAAGAATGGTTGTTGTGAAAGTGTATATCAATGGTGCTGCATGGGTGTTAACCAACCGGCGGTGTAATGCGTGTTAATGGCCGTTACAGGTAGGGTTTATGGGGGTTTAAGTGTTTTGTTCTGGGTATATCTCGTGTGATTAAACACGAGACAATATGGTACAAGTCGTATAAATTCCGTACGAAATGGTTTTTTTTTGGTAATAATCTCGTATGAACAATACACGAGATATAATCTATCAAATCGTGTATTGTTCATACGAGATGTCCTAATATAGGTCGTGTATTCCCACACGAAACAACTTATGAAAAAGAGAAATTTAATTATAAATAAATGTGGTAGGTTATATGATATTGTATGATGTTGGTTCATTCATATATGTAATCATTGTTTGTTTTCCACATTATTATAACAATAAACATATAATCTTGATTAACAAATATGATAATTTCAAATATATAATCTTGAGCGAGTGGCATTCCTCTAATGTACAACTTGTCATTAACTTTTTTTGGCAAATCATCGAAACAACTTAACTCGTTATATAACATGTTTAATTAACTCATTATATATAATATTGATTAGAAATATAACACCATAATCATTAATTTAACATAGTATATAACACCATAATTCATTAATTTAACATAGTATATGCACATCATAACACGTCTGTTAGTTGATAAATAAAGTGGTATCACTTTTAACTAATAAATGTGATAGGTTATTTATGATATTGTATGATGAATTATAACATGTTTAATTACCTCTTTAAATATAATCTTGATTAGAAATATAACACCACAATCATTTGTTTGGGGATTATAAATAAAGTGGTATCACTTAAATGTGATAGGTTATATGATATTGTATGATCCAATATGACATTTGTTACTTGTCATGTCTAAGTGTACAAATTTTGCTCAATTAACAACACAATTCAATAATTTATCATAGCACATGCGTATCATTAACATCGTGTTGCAAATCATCGAAGAACACCTTCATTTTGATATGTCGTATGGATATACACGAGAGTATGATATCATATCGTGTGGTTTTGTACGACCTTAATGACAGAGTAAATTTAAATTTCGTATACGTTCATACGACTTAATATTTTACACAATTGGTCGATGTCGTGTAAAAGTACACGACATGAAGGCTTCCTGTCGTCCTTTCGCACACGACACGCGAAGGGTAGTTTCGCTATTATTGGTGTCTTGTATGTAATATGCCTTGTATATAGAATTTACCTTTGAGTTGCCCTTACGGAAGGGTTTAGATTTGAAACCAGAGAAAGAGCAGGGGAAGTATGTGACATTATTTCCAACTCTCCTCCTAAATTAAGCAACAGGAATAAAGATCAACCCCCACCGAGCGCACGAATAATTGCCTGACCAACCAAGAACCCTAAATCCCCAATTACTCAAATCCAGAACGGTGCACTATATCCTTTCGAGCTCAATTTATCCGGATAGTAAAGGTTTTGCTCAGGCACCGAGTTCTATTGGTTGAGTTGTCTTGCAGCCGTCTATAAGAGGTAATTTTGGCGAAAAATCCATTTTTTTTTTTTTTTAATAAAATCTTTGTTGGTGGTGCATCTTCTTGTCTCACAAGAGTTAAGTTTGTAGGAATGGTTATTAATCAGTTGTATTGAGCTTGTTTCGATTGCATATATATATATATATAATTTAATTTTACCGTTTTTTTTTTTTTTTTTTTTTTTTTTCTTTTGGCAATTGATAACAGATGAGCCACTCATTGGAGCATCATTCAATTGATAATCGTAAGTAAACCTCCATAGTCATCCCTGCATTTTTTTCAAGTGAATCTTTCAGTGTTTGTGAAAACATGTCGAACATTTATAATTGAAAATAGTACTGTATTTGATTTGGGTCTTATGATTTACATATAATTGAATATATCTATGTAAAGAAAGAAGGCCAATCTACCTATCCCTCACGCTCTGTGTTCCGTGGCCATGCATCCTTATCATGCATGTGCCAGGACAGCTTGTTTTGAAGTCTGGAAGAGCAACTTCACCATTAGAACCCACCCGTAGCTTTTGTATAATAGATTGTATGTTCACTTTCTAGAGTTTCTATGATTGCAGGGCATATGCTGTTTTTCACCTTTTATGTTTGTTGTGTAATACACTCCATGCAAACGAGTGGCCCTTTTTTGTTTTCAAGAAAATCAAAGAAGCTGCCTTTTAAGTATTTTCAGGAACACATTGACCTAAGTATCCTTAATGATTGTATTATACTGCCTCTGTCCCGGAAAGTTAGTCCCTCTTTTTTTGTCGTTACTACGAATGAACTTTGAGCAATGATTTAGGCCACTTTTAGTTATCTCAATGGGAATTTAAAAATTGGTATTGATAGTATTTACAATGGTGTATCAATAACAAGTTGTAAATTTTCATTAGGATAATTAAAAGTAGCCTAAATTATTGCTCAAAGTTCATGGGTAGTAACAACAACTAATGGGGGACTAACTTTCCAGGACGGAGGGAGGGAGTATTATTGCAAGTGGAAATTAGGCATGATAATAGTTGAGAAAGGTGAATTTAGAAAATTCACTAGTAAATAGACACACATTTTGGACAATTTTTACTTATAATGAACCTCACATTTTGGCAGGGAGGAAATAGTTCTCTCGAGCTCTTGACAAGTCAATCTCTTTAAGGATCATGAGTTACATGCTTCCACCTTGTACAATTTGCACTACAACTATAGTTATTGACAAGTCAATCTCTTTAAGATGATAAATATCCTTATTATCCATCTTAAAAACTTCTAGTTTTGACAATATACATTGGAATATGATATCAATAAAGGTGAAACTTCATAAAAGGACAGTTTTCTAAAATATTCATTTAGGACCAAATCCCTTAGAAAATGGACAGTCATTTAAGGCCGGAGGGAATATGTATTTGGAAATGAGGGACAAACCAAAAAGAAAAGCAAGTCAATTTTGTTTGGGTCGTATGGACTGGGGAGTAGAAGGTTTACTTTTTTATGTCATTACATGTTCATTACTCCTTAGTGACTTTTGTGAATGCTATGTTGCTAGTTCCATGCTCATCTTTGAAGTAAGATTAAAGGTTATCTTAAACATTACTTTGTAAATTTGTTGGTCAAGCAGAGAATGCAAGCAAAGGCTCAGAGGTTTTTGTTGGGGGAGTGGCCCATACTGTCACTGAAGACAAGATTCTTCAGGTTAGCTTCTACTAATAGTAGTTTGTTATTTACGTAATCATAGTAACCTTATTTATATTTACCCAGTGGAGATTTTTGAGATCTTAAGTATATGCAATTCTATGTACTGATTCATTGATTTGCCATATAATTTCAAATACCCATCGCACATTGCTTTATCGAGCTATATTGACCTTGAGTGTGTCACCAGACATTACGCGATTTTTAATTTTTAATTTTTTTAATCGTAGGTAAGCACACTGATGTTACTCTGAACTAGGATAGACAACCAGCGGAGTATGTACATTCCATCTCCAAAATAAAGTGAACTATGTGGATATTGTTCAGGGGTCACAAGCACATAAAAGAAAAAAAGATCTTTTGTCATGAAACTAAATAGCAGTTCCACATCTGCATTAGTACAACTATTTCGGTACTCATGATTCTCTTGGCCAATCGGCCAATGTTATGATTAAAACTATGGAACTGCATCACAGGCCAACACTGATGACTTATCAGACCCCAAGGCTTTTCTCTATTGTTAATAGACAAATTAAAGTAGTCCTAAATATATGATTCTCGTAATGTTAATGATGAACCAAATTTTAAAAAAGTTCTGACAAAAATAGATTATTTTGCTTTTTTGAACATTTGTGAAGGAGAAGTGCTAAATGTTAATATCTATAAAAATACTATCGATTAGAAGGTTTAAAATTGATTCTCAGGTTATATCTCCCTAATTTCTCAAGTATTATATGATGAGATTCTTGCAACCGTTCCAACCACCTAAAATTTGACACGTTCCTGGTAATGTGTGGCCCTGGCCACCTGTTAAGAATCCAAAATCAAGGTTTCTGCGTTTGGAACATGCGCCAGTGCCTAGGTGATTGTTCCCACTGCACTAGTAGTAGTATTGTGCCCAGAATGTTGTCATGACTAGACTCGTAAAAAGTGCCACAAGGGGACTTGTTACGGAACATTTACCAATTTGGAAAATTTCCTGGAATCACGCCCTACTCATTTGGATACCTGAATTGAGTTTTATCATTACTCTTGTATCTCACTGTAGAGTAGTATTATAGGCTCTTCACAAGATGAAATGAAGTTTTCAACGAATGCACATTAGTTAAGTTCTTACTAACCTGAGATACAATTAAACTGATTGATCACTTTATTGGCCTGGTTTCATCCATCTGCGAAGATCTTTTGTGGTTATTGCCTAGTTATACAGTGGATGTGGATGTCTCTCAAATTTTGAATCTGCAAATGCCACTCACTCAGCTTACTCAAAGAGAGAGAGAGAGAGAGAGAGAGAGAGAAGAGAAGAGAGAGAGAGAGAACCTCACACATTCAATTGTGTTATGTTATAATCTCTCTGTCAAATGAATGTCCATTTTTTGTTCTTGATATAATTCGCCTAAATACTTCCTCCGTTCCATAGCAACTTGCACCATTTTTCAACACGGGAATTAAGGAGAGAGTATATATATTTAAAAGTATTCTGAGTGGGAAAGTGGTTGAGTATAATGATTTGAGAGTGGGACCCACAATTTAAGTGTGCGGTTTGACAAGTGGGGTAGAGTGAATAAAAAGTGAACATATTAGGAAAGTGGGACTTACCAATGGGACACCCAAAAAGGAAATTTGTTGCATGTTGTTATGGGACAGAGGGAGTACTTTTCACCTAAACACATCTGTAAGGTCTATGCATAGTTGCACGGACCCAAACAGCGAGCTAAAGCATGTAAACATTTTATGCTGAAAGTGGGAAAAAGTTATTTGCAACCATGATTTCTTCTTTTAACTTTCTTCATAAAAGATACTTGTCAAATTAATGTATTTCCAGCGAATTATGACCTTCAAAGAATTATAGAAGTTGTTTGGATGTTCTTATATCACACATAGATTTTCTGTAGTAAGTTGTTATACAAGCTTGCATGTAATGTAAATAGGTGATCTACATGTTTGCATGATCATACAATTGGGTAAATGCTTTTTCCCCCTCCATTGTTTTTATAAGTAGATGGTTCCCTGAACTTGAAATGGATGGAGCCTCGTTGTGGTGTCCTCTCTCTCTTGGCAAAATTTGAATGTGGAAGGGGTTCTATTTAAGGATGAAGGATCATTCTCAGCACAGATGCACTGAATGGCACAACACAGCATTTTTATATATATATATATATTTTTTTTTTCATCTCTCCAGGTATTCTCGACTTGTGGGGACATTATTGACACACGATTGATTAAAGATCAAAAAGGCAACCCAAAGGTTAATCTTTACATTATCTTACTGCTTCTTGGTTTGTTTAGTTGCTTTTAGGTTGCGCTTTCCCTTATCTTCTCAAAAATATTATTTCCCTCAGCTCCTTCTACACTTATCATCATTTAAACAGAAAAATATTTATGATAACACATGTATTCTACAGGGGTTTGGTTTTGTGCGTTTTGCAACAAAAGAAGCTGCTGATAGAGCTATAAAAGAATTATCTGGATCAACGGTAACCACTCAACGAGTTACTTTGTTAGTATAGTTGAAACAACTTTTAATGATTTTATGCACATGGACACAGCCTTGAAATCAATTGTCAAATCTAACAGTGACATTGGATGCTAAAGCTCTGCTGATGATTGGCGTTTGAATCTAACTCTGTTTTAGCAACTTCAAAGATAGTAAACTTCAGCAAGTTTAAAAATCAGTGGTCCAAAACTCCAAATTAGGCTTAACTGGATTAAGATTTTGTATACATCCATGACCTAAATTAGGGTTGACGTGGCTAAATGAGCGGTTTGCTGCATAAGATCATTGTGCTAATACATTTTTGACATGAAGGCTTAATCACATTCATCATCTAAGTGCGCACATGCTTCGAGTACGCTATGCCTTCTAGTACTCATGTAGAAGTAGAAGTTATATGTCATCCAAAGTGTTATTTTTTAAAGAAATTTTCTCATTAGGACATTGGTCTTCCAAAAGGGATGAGCATCCTGCTGCATTTTACCCCTACTGTATCAAGGCTTGTTATTCTGCAATTAGTTTTTGGTTTTGTATTGCGGGATTTGGCCTTTTGATGTGAGATTAGTGCTTGTTGGTCATGCTTTCTGTTGCCACTGTATTGGTGCTGCAAGAAGCGTATTTCTTTTGATTGGCATGCTATCATCCTCTGAATTGCTGAACTAATACAAAATCGTAGAGGGTGTATTCTGAAGCTTGAGATGAGGCATTATATCAACATAGCTAGTGATATTAATGCATTAGTATCTAGTTAAATTTTTGGAAAATAGTTTCTTGGTTTAATCTTTCCACATGTTTCTATTTTGTTCGTTAAACCACTCTTCCAGTCATTACTGTGTTACTCCTTTGTTATTATGCTCTCTATCCATCCGAAAATAAGAGCCCCCAGTCTACATGCATTTAAATTCAACACCCTTAAGTAATCCCAAAGTGTTACCAAATCTTTGAGACTCATTTCTGTTTCTATCTAGCCGCTAAAAAGGGTAAAATATACATTGTTATAGAAAAGCTTTCTGAAGAAGAATGGGTACTCTCTTTCTTCCTAAAATGGGTGGAATGGGAACAGTAGTAAATTCTAGCTGTATTTTGTCTTGTGACATCTGTCTTCCCCTAACCCCCATGAATAAGTAACTACAAAGGTGTGTGGTGGACTGTGTTCTTAATAATGTTTGTCTTTATGTTTCAGCTAGAAGGAAAAAAGATTGGTGTTCTTCCATCATTAGCCCAGGACACTTTGTTTTTGGGGAATCTTAACAAAGGTTTGTTCAATTTTCATTTATTGCAATTTGCAGCATGTGAAAATTCTTTTTTGAATTCCCACTGTTATCAGTTATTTGGCTGGTCTTTTGATGCACTTAGCAAGCACCCTGTTTAAAAAAGTTAAGTACATGTGTGCTTCTTAGAGGTATATATATATATATATATATATATATATCGAGAGCGACAAAATTGATTGCTAAATACGTCTTTGTGATAGTTCATCAGTGATTTTCCAGAAGCCAAGTCTGTTATTATTTCCTGGGTGAGGGTATCTAGAACATTAGTGCAGTCTGCAACAATTTCAAGGTCCTAACTTTACAAATTGCTATGAAACATTCATATGTGCTTTTTCAACACTTGTATTGTTAGTTGCTTCTTAAAATCACGACTGTTCATGGTCCACGTCTGGAAAAAGGTTAAGCTGTCAGAGATAACCATCAATTTGTATGTGATTCTTAAAGCTGATACAACTGTACTGTGTGTACTAACGAAACCAAGTGTAGACCGCCCTACAATCCCATAAACTTATGCTGGAAACTGACACAGGTGGACTGGCTTGAATTGAATCTTCGAAATGTTGGCTCATGTAGCTAATCTTCTAAATAATTAAGCTGCTAAGGCTGAACAGTGCATATCATGCTTAAAACATGAGTGTCATCGTTCCTATCTAGGAAAACGGGAAAATATGAGTGTCTTCCTTCTGGGTTTCCCATTTTGTTTCCTACCTTTTGTCTTTCATTTTTTCTTTATATTTAATGCTTTGAGGAGTGTCTGTTAGTATATCCCCTTTGTCTTTCATTTTTTCTTTATATTTAATGCTTTGAGGAGTGTCTGTTAGTATATCCCCCAAGTAATTGTGAATGAACAAGGGAGGAAAGAATATGAAAGTTTGCTACTCATCTTTTATTATATTGAAAAAAGCACATACTTTAGTCATGTATATTTTTTTCAGCTTCTCTATTTTATTTTGCTTCCTATATCATCATATTGGTCTTCCACTTTCAGGTTGGACTGCTGATGATTTTGATAAATTTATTCGCCTGGTACTCTTTTTGTTAATTAAATGAAGTTCTCATAATTTCGTGCATAAATTTTGTATCTGAGAGGAATTTTCCGTTATAGGTTTTCCCAGATGTTGTATCTACTGATCTTGCGAAGCCCTTGAGTAGTGGTGAGACCCCTCAGGGCAAAAAGTTCCATAACCGCGGTTTTGCTTTTGTGAAGTTCTCATCTCATGCTGTGAGTGTTGTTTCCTTCCTCATATTCTTATCCCATTCAGGAACCTGAATCATTTTTAATGATGTAACATTTATTTGGTTTACCTGTTGCATCTGAAATCCTACAGGGTAGAAGCTCAGGTTCGTGGTTTTGTTTCTCCGTTCCAGCATCAACTTTGACCCTTATGTAATTGGAAGAATAACTAAACTCATTTATAATAATAATAATAATAATAGGTCCAGTTGTTAATCTTTTTAGAAACAGAAAACGTCGAATTTTGAACATGCGTTAAACAGCTTGAACTCAGCATAAGATTTAATTCAAATAAATTCATAGATTCTTCCAATATAACTCAATACCTTTGTTTTAGACGGCGGCCACATATATTTAATTTACTAGTTTTCCCAAAAAATTAAGACGAATTATGCTAATCTTTTGGATCATGGCACTCACCTACATGGCTACATGAAATTGAGGACATCAATACTAGTAGCCATCTACTTTTTCCTTTGACATTTATACCCTTCTCATTCATGTTCTAGTGTCACTTGCTCTATTGTTTTACTCACAGAACCAATTATGAAATCAATGGTCCTTTCTTGCGTATTATATGTATGCCTATGTATGTTAGGAATCAACCATTAATCCTTCTTTGAGTTTAGCATGTTCTGGGTGTTTTTGCTTTCTTTTCTCTCACTTTTCATCCGCAAGCTCATCCTTTCTTTAATGCTACCTTCTCCCTTACATCCATTGGTCCTCTGCGCCCCGTTGCTCAGAAACTTTCTGAGCAGATGAAACTTTATCTTATCATTCGCCTCTATCTTCTTCTACCATTTTTATGTTTTTCTCTGTTTTGGGTAGTCTAATGCTGAGGTTACCCCCTTCTCAGTTTTCCTTCTTCTTTTGTTTAAACTTGAAAATTTTTGTGCGTTTGATGCATAAAGTTGTTTACCACTTCCAAGCTGCACTGTTCATCTTGACAACTTGTCATTCTTATATTGGTAAATCGATTACCTTTCAAAAGATGCAGGCCAAGTTTGAACTTGTTGTCAGATCAGTGTATCTTTGATTGAAGGTGCCCATGTAAAAACTCACTTTACCTCCACTTTTCTTGTTTTGATAAGAAAAGAACTACAGATGGACAAGGAGTTCATCAAAAAAGAAAGAAGGAAAAAACAAAAGAACAAGAATAAACTACACAAAGAGATGTTAAAGACACTACTCTCTCCCACAGAAGGGTTCAACCGTCGTTAAAGTTCACCAAAATTAATACAGCAGACATAATCTATGCTTCACATACGATATATCCAGTTTTCAACTTATCAGACTTGCTCGAGTTTTAGTCTTTATTCTTATCATCATCTAAATCCTTCTGCTTTATAATTGTTGTACTGTATTTTGAGCTCTCCTTGTGGCTCTAATAAACCTGTCAGTTACTTCCTTTTGTGAAACCTTCAGTGCAATATATGTGGAAAGTGTTCTATTTCAGTCAGTTAATATTTATTGTTGTCTTCTGTTTCAATAGCCCCACCATTATTTCTTACTATGTTGGAAACTGATAATTAATGGTTCTAATGCATCTGGAACTAGAATTGTTTTGCTGAGCAGTCGGGAACATTATAGCATTAGCAGTGCTTTCCCAGCCAAGATAATTGACCTTTCCCATTTGATCTTTCCACGACATTTGTTGCAGTCGCTGCCATACATTGTGGAGTTAGTTGCTTATGCCATATGATTTTGCGGCCTAAGTGCTCAGCATCATCCACTTGATCATTCTCTCGGCAAATGTCCTTATCTTTTGTCCAAAAATGTTGACTCAGTCATCATCGTCTCTCAAATGTTACGCCCACTTAATAATCACCAATGAATTTATCCATTTAAGGATCTCATGACCCTGCTAATAAATTGCCATATCGGATATGCTGAATCCAATCTAAGAGGGCCTCCACACCTCATTGTCTCCAAAATAAATCCGATGCCTAATCTCTGAACCTGCACCAATCAAATGATTTCCCACTGAATGTCTGATCCGTCCAATAAGTTTATGGATCTTTTTGTTTTAAAATTTCATGTGGAGGCTTATCAAATCCAACATCAAAATCACACCATATATAAGAAAATTGAACCTTGCTACTGGAAATTCTCAATCACAGGCAGCAGCACGTGCATATCGGGCTGGTACGAGGCCAGAATTTGTCCTTGGTGGCAATCTGCATCCATCTGTGGAGTGGGCTGAGGAGGAAGCTGATATTGATCCAAACGAAATAGCAAAGGTTTTCATCGCTCTCTAGAAATTTCTTGGACTCATAGTTGTTTCTATTACATTTTAGTGGAATCTTGATGCGATATTTGGCTTCCAGATTAAAATAGCATTCATTCGGAACCTTCCGCCCAATGCTGATGAGAACTACTTGATGAAAACATTTGTTCCCTTCGGAAAGGTCAGATATATTGCAATCATACTTTTGTACTTAAAAAGGAGGTAAATTTCTATGCATTGTTGTGCTAAATCGTTCATCTTTCAGGTGGACAAAGTTGTGATATCGAAGAAGGGGCAAAATTCTGTTGGATTCATTCACTTTGATCAGCGATCTGTAAGTCTTTTTTCTTGATTTGAGTTACCCCATCCAACCATCAGTTACCTTTATAAATTTCAATGTTTTGATCTGCATCCGATTTCGTCGAGGCGATCGACCTCAAGATCCAAGTTGAGCAATGTGTGATTGAAAAAGATATTTTCATACGGCGTCTCCTACTATATCTTCTGCATGTCTTCATCCCTATTAATTGAATGTGTGGCGCTGCCATCTCTTTCTGAATATATAAAAAATGGTTTTCTTCAGAAAGTAAGTACAGTCACTGATCGACAAGGATCCCCCTAGAGAAATACACTTTTGGGTGACACAGAGGAAAAAAACTGAGAGTTGATTTATATTAGTTTGTACACAACGATCATGATAGCTTTTACATCAGAAGAGGTCATATTCTTCTGTGTACTGCTGAATGGTAAAAAAAAAAAAGTAAAAATTTAAGCAGCTGGCTTTGTGATCTTATGGAAATGAAATTGGTTTGAAACAGCGGGTCTCAAAAGTGGCAATAATTGTATGGATAAATGCAAAGCCATTTTAAAGCTATCTAGTTGTTTCATTTATTGTTTAAAACCCATTTAATATAGAGTCACAAGCTAACAATAATATGTATTTAATGACATTGCAAAGTATCTTAAAAAATGAAGTTTCCTTCAACTAAAAGCATGTTGTCTTACTCCCCCCCCCTGAGATGTTATATTGCAGTGCTTGTCTTTTTGTCAGCAATACTATAGTTTTTCATTCTGGAATGTAGCAACCTCGTTTTTTTGCGCCTTCATAGTCGTGTTATTCCATGCAGGCCCTTGATAAGGCGATAAAGGAACTCAATGGAAAAACCGTCCAGGGACCCAATGGAGGTCCATCATTTAAGCTCCAGGTACCGTAAGCTTCATCAAGGTCCTGCAATTCATTTTAGTGCACTACGGTATAGCACAATTATATTTGGTCATCATGCCGAGCTGAATGTTTTGTGTTTTGTTTTCTAATCAACAGGTGGAAGTTGCAAGGCCCATCGAGAAAAAAAAGAAGCGAGCTCGCGAGGATCCTCATAGCAATCCACCCAGTGAGATTCTGAGTCAGTCCAAGCTTCTTAAGAGTGAGATGCCCTTCAATCCCTTCAGTGGTCATGGACATGCTGAACAGGTGTACCCACTTGATATTTATTCACTCTTTTATTATTATTATTATTATTATTATTATTAGGAAAAATTGCATTTAAGGTCATTCAACTATTAGCATTTAGCAATGAGTGGATTTAATCACTCAACTAATTTATTTTGCATTGACTAGCCTATACTATTTTTTTTGTTCGTTATCCATCCAATTTTGTTCGTTAAATTGTCGTGTCCAATGCACATGACTGAACTTAAAAGGGTAAATCAGGAAACTAATGGTATGGGTCAAAGTGTTGAAAGTAAAAGGAGTTAAAGACTAGTGTCACTGAAATGAAAATAGAGGGGTAAAATTACAAATAGTGAAACATAATACAACCCTGTAAAATATTAAGAACTTCATGGTCTCCTTCACTTCAAAACGGGTACCAGTTCAAGGGGCCAAAGGAAGATTTTGAATCAAAAGGTTTATACTTGGATCTGCTACCCAAAAATAGTTCTGAACTTGGATTTGCCGCTGACAAATCTGTAGAGCGAGCCGCGAATGTTCTCATCATATTCTCCGGTAAGGGAGGCGGAGACGGCAACAAGCACCGGAAACGGCAAAGACTACATGAACGGCAACGCAAGAGAGATCTGACCCATCTATTTAGTTCTTAATCGGCGTCGTCATCTTCTCCGGCACCGGGAAGCTTAACAAACTCTGCAGCAGTTTCTATTCCTCATTATTACATATATGATCTTCACATCAGATCTGAGTCTGATTTTAAAATCAGATCTACGCCTGCCCATCTTAAATCTCCATCTTTGACTTTCTGCTTTTAACAATATATGCTTGAATTTCGATCTGGTGGTGAAGGTGTTGGTGCTCACTGGTGGTGTTGATGTAGTTGGTTAAAAAATCAATTTCTTTTAGTTCAAAATATAAATAAATCATTTGGAATTTATTAGTTATCAAGTAAATTACCATTCTAACAATGGCAATGATACTACTGTCAGTGAGTGGTGGTGGCGTTGATTTGATGTAGTTGGTTTAAATTTTGGTGGTGGTCGACTGGAGGAGGCGCTGTTAATGGTGGTAGTTGCAGTGTCAGTGAAGATGGTTGTGGAAGAACACATGAGTTCAATTTTTGACAAAATTAACCGAGAAATAGATGAATTTTGGATAGGTGGGCCAAAACTAAAAAAGTTCTATAAATCAGTGGCTAAATAAGTATTTACCTCCGTTAAAATCACATTAAATTCCTATTTTACCCCTTCAAAAAAGGCACGTGCATAAGCACTGTTGGAATAGAGATAAACCGGGAACTAGCGATCTAAATAGAAGAAATCAGCAAAGTCGCAGAGCAGGTGATGCTCGGCCGAGCAAGGTAAAGGACTCGGCCGAGCGACTCGGGCGAGTCAAGGCTGAGGAGCGGCCGTGCGTTAACCGAGGAAAAACACACTTTCTGATGAAGTGTGCTCGGCTGAGCGAATCTGGTGACTCGGCCGAGCTGCTCGGGCGAGCGTGCAAAAGGGAGCGGCCGATCCGCTGCTGGACGGGAATATGCTGAATTTCGGGAATTCTAATTAGAATAGGGTTTGGTCTCATTCTAGGTTTTGTATATAAACAGGGTTCCGCCCCCATACTCATTGTAACTCCATATTTACATATTATAGTGCAAGATCCTGGCTTGGTAGTGCCCCCAGACGTAGTCAAACATATTGACGAACTGGGTAAACAATTTCTTGTGTTCTTTTGTCTTTTGCTTTGGTTATCTATTTCTTGTGCTTGTTTGTGGTGCTGTATTTCTTGCGATTTGCTTGGGTGTGGGTTGGGAAGGGCTTTTTCCACAACAACTGGTATCAGAGCTCCGGTTTAACGATCCGGGTTTATCAAGCAATCAAGAATGGGCAAGGATAAACAAGCGGTGGAGAAATTCGATGGCTCTGACTATGGATATTGGAGGATGCAAATAGAGGATGTCTTATATGGTAAGGATCTCTATAAGCCTTTAACAGGAGTCAAGCCGGAAAGCGAAAAACAGGAAGATTGGGATCTTATGGATCGGAAAGCCTTAGGGTTGGTTCGATCTACTTTGTCGAAGTGGATCGCGAAGACTACCAAGAAGGCGAAAACCACCAAGGAGCTATTGGATTATCTTACTGAGAGATTTGAAACTCCATCTGCTGCAAATAAGGTTGATTTGATATGCAAGATGGGTAGTCTCAAGATGCAAGAGGGAGGATCCATAACTAAACACATCGATGAGTTTATGGATGTTATAGACTCATTGGCTGCGTTGGAGATTACTTTCGGTGACGAGGTTCATGCGTGTTTATTGCTAGCGTCTTTACCAGGAAGTTGGTGCGGAACGGTGGTAGCGTTAAATGCTTCAGCGGGTAAGAACAAGTTGAAGTATGATGATGTTAAGGACTTCCTCTTGGGCGAGGAAAATCGCATAAAGAAGTTGGGGACACCGTCTACTTCGGGATCGGTCTTGGCTACAACTAGCAGGGGAGGACCGGGTTCTAGCAATAAAGGGAGAACAGGGTCAAGGGAAAGTGTAATCAGGGGTGGGGATCAGTCTGTGGAGAACAAAGAAAGACCAAGGGTTACAAGAGGATCGGTAGAGTGCTATCATTGTAAGGAGTTAGGACACTACAAGAGGGATTGTCCCATGCGAGGGGATAAATCGGCGAATGTGATAATCGAAGGTGACGATGTACTGATTCTGAGCGATAGTAGTGCGCTAGAATCATGGGTGCTGGATTCGGGGGCATCATTCCACTCATGCGGGCATGCAGGGGCGATGGAAAATTACACTTTCGGTGATTTCGGAAAGGTCTATCTGGCGGATGGCGAGCCTTTGGAAATCAAGGGGAAGGGGGATGTCAGAATAAGAGCATCGGACGGGAAGGTCTTACATCTACACGGGGTCAGACACATTCCGGGTTTGAAAAAGAACCTGTTATCAGTTGGGCAGCTGGGTGAAGAAGGTTACACGGTAACTTTTAGCTGCAGGAATTAGGTTATTACCAAGGAGGATTGTGAGATCGCTCGGGGTAATAGGGAAGGAAGATTGTATTTGATGAACAACACCAAGGATAGTATCGCGGTGGCATCAGCCAAGGGTGATACGGATTTGTGGCACTGTCGATTGGGTCACATGGGTGAGAAGGGGGTATCCCCGGTAACTTCTCGGGGTGGTGTGTCAAATTACACGACCTTCATTAATGGTGAGGAGTATGAGCTCAAGGAGTTTGAGGAATACTGTGATGCGAGTGAGATTCGCATGGATATTCCAGACTCGGGTGGGAGCGAGACGGTTCATGATGACCAAGGACAAGGGGTCACTGAAGATGAACCAAATACTCCAGGACCGGATATTCCGCTGCGCAGATCTAACAGTGAGTGTAGATCGGATGCAAAGGCTCCAGGTTTCTCAAGCAAGGTGAAGTTGAAGCTGTGTATAGCTTCAACGGTGCTTCGAGAATAGGGGAGGAGGATGGTACTACCATGATCGAGGTGAGCACTATGGCACTAAGGATGAGTTGAAGACGGATACGGGGTTTTTATACAGGTTGATCTCTAGGTGAGAGATTGTTGGAATAGAGATAAACCGGGAACTAGCGATCTAAATAGAAGAAATCAGCAAAGTCGCAGAGCAGGTGATGCTCGGCCGAGCAAGGTAAAGGACTCGGCCGAGCGACTTGGGCGAGTCAAGGCTGAGGAGCGGCCGTGCGTTAACCGGGGAAAAACACACTTTCTGATGAAGTGTGCTCGGCCGAGCAAATCTGGTGACTCGGCCGAGCTGCTCCGGCGAGCGTGCAAAAGGGAGCGGCCGATCCGCTGCTGGACGGGAATATTCTGAATTTCGGGAATTCTAATTAGACTAGGGTTTGGTCTCATTCTAGGTTTTGTATATAAACAGGGTTCCGCCCCCACTCATTGTATAGTGCAAGATCCTGGCTTGGTAGTGCCCCCAGACGTAGTCAAACATATTGAGGAACTGGGTAAACAATTTCTTGTGTTCTTTTGTCTTTTACTTTGGTTATCTATTTCTTGTGCTTGTTTGTGGTGCTGTGATTTCTTGCGATTTGCTTGGGTGTTGGGTTGGGAAGGGCTTTTTCCACAACAAGCACATGATGACTTGACAATTTTTTTTGGATGGAGTTAGTCTTAGTGATCACTAGAGCACAAAAAAATTAGTTTAGGCTAATAAACGCAAAAAAAAATAAGTTAAGTGTTCAAATCCACTCATCGCTTATAGTTGGATGACTTTTGATGCAATTTTTCCTTATTATTATTAATATTTTTACTATTAAATTTTCTCGGTTCTACTTCTGTTCTTGAAAATAGTTCAGTTTTAACCTAGCATGTTTGAGCTTCTTAGAGGGTTTCTTGTTCAATATTGGGAACTTCCTTTCATGTGAAAGCTTGCAAATTATTTTATTCCTTGGTCCAATGAGAACAAGTCACGACCTAAGCACAGGTTTACAGTCTTACAGAGAAGGCAAAATCGTGGACAGTGCTGATAAAGGCAATCCCTGGTGTGACACATCCTTTCTCTTTTGGAGAGTGTAACTAGTGGGCAATATACGCATATATAGCCTGAATCATATTGAGATTGTTATTTAAAATCACCACCCAGATAATCATTCGATTCAGTTCAAGTCACCATGACTCTGTCCCATCCATTGGCGCCGCTATTCCACAAAATAACCATGCCACAGTGTGCATCTGAATGCTATGCTGCATATATAGTACTACCTTCATCCCAAAATTAATGTCCAAAAAAATTTCAAATCTGCTCTTGATCAAGAGTAAATTTGATTTATTTTTTTGGACATTCATTTTGGGAGGGAGGGAGTAGTAAAGAAGTTTCAAAATTTGGCTTTCTATGCTTTGAGAGGTCAAATTAATTTGTCAGTGGTCATTGTTCTTACTTCTCATCCTCATGTAGTTTCACTGTAATTGTCTTTATGTGCTGCTAATCTTGATCCTATGTTATCCTTACTATCAGGAATTGGTTGCTGATCCATATGAAACAGCTGTTCTTTTGTTACCGGTGACTGTTAAAGAGCGTTTGCTGCGAATTTTACGACTTGGTATTGCTACTCGATACGATGTAAGTCTTCAGTTATATTAGTAACTAGCATAGAGTCTTTGCAATGCTCTTTAACATCAAACGAAAATCAATAACAGTTGTGCTGAAAGTATTTTCGGAACATGTCAATCACTTATCACTAATATAAAGCTTTACAATACGGAGTGTTATGACGTGAGGAAGGGATGGAGGAAAATGCCTAACCTTATAAATTTGTGGATGGGTTTCATTGGAGGTGTCGAGCAGAGGAAGACGAAGAAAATGTATTGACAGGCACATGTTTGACTTCTCTAGGTTGATTTTTCCCCCCGTATATGTGCCTATAGTGCACATTGCTTCAGAACCTTCATGAATCTGATACTAACTATCTCCCCCCCCCCCCCCCCAAGAAATTGGATGTAGAAGGTTGACATCCCATGTATTTTGTTTTTTTAGATTCAATATTTACTGGAGATATGTAGTTAAACCATGGAAAGGAAGGGAATCATTGTATATTTTTGGTTACGTACTTGCATTTCATTTTCTTGCACTGCCCCTCATCTCATCTGATAGAATTCGCTCCCTTAAAATAAAATTTTGTTCATTGGCAGATAGACATCTGGTGCCTAACCAATCTAAAGGAACTCCCGGAATCAACTGCTATATCTGTCCTTGATCAGGTCCATGACAGTTGCAGTTTTTTTAATTTGTCTTTTTATATAATTTTACCCTCCTGTTAGTTAATTTGCCTAGAAGCTTAAATTTTGCGACTCATTATTTCTCAATGAATTCATCACGTTTTCTGCCTTTGTAGTTCATGCTATCTGGAGCGGAACAGCCTGATAAGGGAGCATATCTTGCTGGTTTAATTTCTAGGGTATGTTGCCAGTGACTGTTGTACTAGATTATGTGCTTTAACACGTTCAATTATTATGTTAATAATTTCCGGAACAATTTTCTTCCTGAATACAGTACCAGGTGGACAAATTGGGTTTGAGTAGATTACCTTTGAGTTCCTCAAGAGTCGGGGACCTTGTCAGGAAGGAGCCAGAACTGTCCAGCTTCTCTGATAGAGTTCATCTTCCTGCTTATGATACTCTTCCCCCACCTACCAACACGACCCTGGTTAGGTTAGTGTCTTTTCTTCTAGAGCTATGTACTCCCTCCGTCCCAATATATTTCAAATTTGCTCTTAGTCAAAAGCAAATCTGGTTTTTTTAGACATTCGTTTTGGAACGGAGGCAGTATTACTTTTATATCTGCTCGTATCATCTTGCTTTTATAGGCATAATGCACTATGGACAATAATTTTCAGGAAGGAGGTCATGATTGTTGATGTGATAAATATCATAGTCGAGGCATTCAAGTTACAAGGGATCATAATAAAAATTAACCTAAAATTAAGAAAAAGAGGGGGGGGGTGTCGAAATGTATATCATCATTATTTTCAGTAGTAAAGCGACACTTTTTTTTTGTCTTTCAAAATTGGTAAATTGATACATTTCGAAATTGAAGGGGGTCAAGTGACCCCCCACCCCCATTAATGTAAATTCACTAATTCTCTTTTAACTTTCTTATACAGGTCTGATGATTATGCATCTCGTTATTCCTCGTTATATCCCGATTACCCTCCTCCACCTTCACGAGCGGCCTTTGGAAGAGTGGATGAGACAAGTCCTATACGCCTTCAACAAATGCCAACTTCTTCAACACCTTACACCAGAGTTGGACTGACTTCTCATCTCATTCCAGCTGCTTATGGGAGAACAGACGAAAGAATCCCCACATTGCCCTTGCATCAAATACCAGGTTCTTCCACACTTTATGGAAACATCGGAGTGGATCCTCTTCATCTTCCGGGATCTGCAGAACGTCAACCCACTCGTACCCAAGTAAGGTTTGACCCGTTCACTGGTCAACCTTATAAGTTTGACCCTTTTACTGGTGAACCAATTATCGCAGATAATGCCCCTGCACCTCAGCAGTATAGAAGCCCATACTAATTATCATCACGATGTGGTGATTTTCTGGAGGAAGTCGTTGCGTAGCACCCTCCATGTCCCAGCAGCAGCTTTTCATCCCTGTATTCTTGTGATTTATCAAAAGAGAGATTTCATATGTATTTTGATAAATGTTTGGTGGTCTCTTCTGTTTTTCTGCAACGGAAAAAAACTTAGCAGATTTGTGTTCCTTTTTAGTCTGTTTGAAGGGAGATTTTGGGCACAAATTTGTAAACAATGTTATTAGAGTTGGATTGCAGCAAGGGAAACAGTGTTGAAAAGCTGATTTTAAGTAGGATTTATTTTTCATTCAGAACCATATTTCTGATTTTATCCGGGGAACACCTTTTTTCACAATGCCTCTTGCATGTTGCTCCCTACGTTGAGAGCAGTTTTTGTTTCCAAGTTGCATTCTAAAGTGCAATCGTAAAGGCCAGCTTTTTCGCTATCGAGGTTCACAATCTTCCCAAGACGATGCCATTTTCGTGAAATTGTTCTAAAACAGATGGCCAAAGAAAATGACTATCCAATAATAACAGCAAAAAGAGGAGAAGTATAATATACAGCGGGCTAGTTATGGGTAAAACTCATTATCCTTGAACAGTCTGCTTGGGAGCAATTTTGAAGAGGAAAGTTTATTGAAATCTGCAGGAATGTTATTTCCATGTTGCAGAGAAAATAGTTCATGAAACAAGAACAAATCACCCAACGATACAAAAGTACTACTACAAAGATTACAAAGACGAGACAAAACGTTACATTGCCTACCATTACGAGAGACTTGTCCATAATTATTCATCATCACAAACGGAATAAATATGTACTCCCTCTGTCCCTAAATGAGTGCCCAAATTTCATTTTAAGGGACACTGAAAATCTCAACTTTTTGAACAATTTGGTAACAACGATTCATATATAATCTTGTAATCTCCTTTCCAAACCTTTAGTTTTGCACGTATAAAGAAACCGGTGAAAAAAATTTCGAAAAAAAACGTTTAGGGAGAAAGTTATGTTAAAAAGACACTCATTTAGGGACAAAGATTTCTTGAAAATGGACACTCATTTAGGGATAGAGGGAGTACAAACTTGGATTACAGGAAGAATTTACCAACAAGGGCAGCTCAAACCTTTCAATATGTGATGTTGAGACATGCTATGTTGTTATTGTATAGCCCTTACTTCCAATCAAGCATGTCCAATAGCCAGAGCACCTCATCCTCAGTGTTGGCTGCATCGCAGAAATCCATTTCAATTCCAAATACATCAATGTCACCTTCATTACAGTTGTCCATGAAGAGCAACGAGACCCAACCCCTTATCCCCGACACAAAAGGGTAGACTGGGGAAAAGTCGAGGTAGTCGAATGCAAGGGCCCTGTATGCCGTCCGATCTATATAATCAAACATTGATTTGTTGATTATGCAAGCAACTTTGTTGGTATCCTTCCGTCCCACCAAAACAGAAACACTAATAGTCTCGGTAAGAGGAACAGCAAACCTCGGCTCCACGGGTAAGGTCATCTTGTATTCTGGACCCTCCAAATGAAACCTAAGAACATCACATATGCCAGGTGGTGGGACCCAGATCCCCTTTCGAAGGACTGGTCCAGGGACCACTTCTGAGAAAATTAACTTCTCATCTGCCCAAACGTCAAGGTAAAACTCCAGGTCACTCAGAGAGACCCTTGGTGGCAGAAGCCTTCTTCGATGCTCGCGTTTATAGAAACTCTGGAATAGCTTTTGATAAGATTGAGTTGGGGGAGATGAACGCTTGCAGACTGAGGGCCATTTTCTTGCACAAAGGCATTTCCAGAAGTAATCATCTTGGGCAACGTCTCGCCATTGCTTAGACACCACCATACAAGCAGCCAAGTCAGCGCCTTCCAGTAATGGAAAGACAGCCTTCAGAATTTCATCACATGTCATCTTCAGCAAATAGAAAGTGGACAATACTTATATAAGCAGTTATCACAAACGTTAACAGCACCAAATTGCTTAAGAGTGGCTTACAAGGATACCCTGCATTTACATAGAAGAGATTCAACCTCTTGATATGTCATATATATATAGAAGCATTAATTTAAAAAATGTAAACATGAAAAAACTCGATGGGAAAGAAACAGATTGGAACACTAAAGCACACAGCCTAAGTATCCTACAGAAATTCAACTAGAAGAGACATCCATATTGACGACTTTTACGTTAAAAGCAATGAGCCTGAACTGAATGATCTCGATTCACCAAGACCTACGCGATGGCTCTTGCGTAAAGTAGTCCAATATTATTAGATTGAGAAATCTACCAGTCTAACAAAGCATTATCACCTGTAATATCATCACATGAGCAGGTGCAATTTCAGTGCACACCCCATTTTCATTTGATAGCCAAAATTTGAAAGACGGTGCAATAAAGCAAGCAAAGTTAATGAGTGAAGTTGCAAAATCTGAACATAAGCAGATACAAGAAGCATGCTAGTAACAACCCTGATACGTAAAACTCCACTACCTTCATTCCGTAATGATTGTGGCTTTTGCAGTTTTCACATAATCAGAACACCAAATTATATTACTCTCCCCATGATAATTTTGAATCAAATGTACACTCACCTAGAGATGTAGGTTGCACTAGTTCATGCATAGAAAGCACAACATTTACATTACTTTGCACTAGTTAATGCTTAACGAGCACAACAATTACATACTCCAACTTGAAACAATTCATATATGAATCAAGATTTCTGGAGAGGGAAAGGACGGTTCCGCTAATTAGAAAAAAAAATAAAAAAAATCAGCAGTAACGGTCTGCATGACAGCTACAAAATGACAATCCAAAATCCCATCTTCCAAATTCAGAATAATGAAAAAACATAATTAAGAATTCAATTCCCATCAATGATCTAGCATCTAACTATTTCTCAGTCATCCGTGACAATCGCAATGCCAACATAGTGGCCGATTGTTTTGCAAAGGCTGCTCTATTATAGCAGCCCTCACGCATGGGTTGAGCCTCCATTGTTTGTGGATGGCCATCTCACTTCTATGTGTGAAAACGATTAATCGTTCTTTTAGGTTTTAAAAGATTTCCGTTCCCATCTATGACAAGTTACAATGCGGAATTAATGCACAACAATCAGTTATTTTATTCTTGTAAAGCACTGACGATTTCCTTATCTTGACCTCATAAATAAGCACCAAATAACAACAACTGAAATAGTCTAATTACATACAAATCTATTATTTTCAGCTAGTTCAAGAACCTACAAAAATGACTGACACCTCTAAATTATTTAATTCCAACCTTCTGCCGGTACAGATAAATAAACAAAATAATTAACAAATAACGAAGCTTCTGTGATCTAAACAATCATGCCAAAATTATTCTTTATTATTTCAAATTCTTAATTATGATCTTAAAAAAAGCATCAAACAAGTTCAACAAACATAATTGATCTCAAATTAAGGACAAAATAAGATCAAATAAAAAAAACAAATATCCAGAAAATCATCAAGAAACCTACCAAAGAAGAATTGTTTTTTTTTTTGAAGGAACCAAAGAAGAATTGTTAAGAGCCCTAGTTTGACGATTCATCGGACAGCATTTCAACACAAATTGAAAAAGAAAAAATCGAAGCATAAATCGATCAAAAAGTGTAAGAATTGAATATGTGCATCTGTGTGTGAGAGAGAGATTTTACCGTCGATGAACACAAACAGCAAAGGAAGGAAGAGAGAGTTCCGGCGAAACCAAAGAGCGATCTTCGCCTTGGTCAAAAGGACAGAGAAGAGAAAAGTACGGTTTTGATCCAGAGATCAGAATCAGCTACTGTTTGTCCATATTAGACTCTATGCGTCCCTGAGCTAAACTATCCTTATATAAGGCAAATTCTTGGAAATGGCGGCCGCACCACGTGCGGCGGGTTGCCCACGGGTCGGCCCGCCCGTTTCCATGCTCTACCCGCCCGTTTTTTTTTGTTTTTTTTTTTTGAAAGCGACATCTGTCCTTTTTTTTAAAAAAAACCCAATAACTTTAAAATGTTATATCTTGAGATTTATAAGTCAAAAAAATATTTAAAAATACCGTTGTGTTCGTCTCGACGAGACGAATAAAACTGCATAGGTCATGATATTGTTTGATTTTTTTTTTTTAAACATTTTTTCACACATAAAAAGTTTGAGGTGCTTGCCAGCTGAAATGTAACACTCTGTTCTGATAAAAGTAACACTTTCATCTTCAAAAAGTAACCCTTTTTCTACTGTCAAATGTAACATCAATTTTACAAAAAAAAAATGAGTTTGCATTTCAATTGTTACTTTCTCAATAAAAAATTGTTACATTTCATATATAATGTTACATTAAGGAATATAAACTGTTACAATTGAGAAAAAAAATGTTACATTCATTTTTTATAAAATGTAACATTAGTTTAGTTGTCAATCCTATGTTATTTTCGGAGAAAAAAAGTGTTACATTTGAAAAAATGAGTGTTACATTCCCTTATAAAAAGTGTTACATTAATTTAGTTGTAAATCTTTATGTTATCTTTATCTATTGTAGCAAAATTGTGGTACATTTTTTTTTTAAAAGTGTTACATTTGAATAAAAAAGTGTTACATTTTGTTATAATAAGTGTTACTTTTGTTGAAGGCAAAAAAGTATGGGTGGTACATTTGAAAAAAAAGTGTTACATTTGAAAAAAGAATGTTACATTCCTTTATAAAAAGTGTTACATTAATTTAGTCGTTAATTTTTATGTTATCTTTAATCTATTGCATCAAAATTGTGGTACATTTTTGAAAAAAAAAAGTGTTACATTTGAAAAAGAAAAGTGTTACATTTCGTTATAAGAAGTGTTACTTTTGGTGGGAGGAAAAAAGGTTGTGGGGGCAAAAAAAAAAAAAAAAAGGTATGTGGGCGGCGCCGCATGGGGTGCGTCCGCCGCACACAAGACCAGCTCTATATATATACTCAAAAAAAAAAAAAAAACAATTCCTCAGTTTCAAACCCAACGCTCCGTCCCTCCATCTCTCTCGCACACGACGCCGACCACTCTGCGCCGCTTACAAATCGACGACAACAATGAAGAAGAAGTTACCCACCGTCGGTGGCAAGTCCGGTGCCGGCGCCGCCTCCTCTACCGCCCCTACACAGGTAACCCCTCAATTTATAACCCTAAATTTCAATTTCAAAAACTTGACTTTTATGCCAAAAATTCGCTCTTATAATGCTTAAATGTTGTTTAAATTTGATCCTGCATTGTTGTAATTGTGTTTTATTGCTTTAATTGTTGTTTATTGTTTGAATTGGGTACGAATTTGTGGTTTTAAAAATCTGGAATCTTCGGGCTACGTTTCGTGTTGTTTTACACGAGTTGGTTTTGTGTATTTCGTATGAACGTTACACGAGTTGGTTCACACCATTTCGTGTGACTACACACGAAATGTAAGCTATCACTGAAGATTGTTTGTAGCACTGTTTGTTTGTCGAATTTTTTTAAATTTTTTGTTGTTAAATATTTCAACTAGAATTGTTGCTTATTTATTGTCTCTTATTTAATTTTTTGTAGGGACGTAAACCTGCTACTGCCTCTAATAGAAAGAGGAAGGCCGAGGAGGCAGCTGCAGTTAGACAAGATGCACGTACCAAAAGGAGGCACGACAAGAATGTCGTGATTGAGCAGGCTGAGGATGATGAGATGGATAGTGAGGATTTAGAGTGTAGAGATTCTAGGACAGGCTTAGAGGGGTCGGAGGAGGAGTCATCTTCTGGTACTCATTCCGGAGGTGCATTTGTGCATGAGGCACACGGATCTGGTGATGAGGAGGAGGAGGAGAGTTTAGCTTTGAGGCCTCGCAAGAGGCGGGTGGCGAGAGGGGAGGCACGGGCCAGAAAGGGGAAAGGGGCTAAGGATGAGGAGTGGGTGCTTAGGAGTAATCCCGGTGGGGGCCCGGAGGTGTTTGATTTGTTGTACGGGTTTGGTCATCACCGAGCCCGTAAGATCTGGGAGAACGCCACTTGTGAGCCGGTGTTGAAGCGGCAAACCAGGCAGCAGATTCTAGATAAGTAAGTATATGATTTGTTTATTAAATAGTTTTATTATTTGTTGTTAGTGTTTAAACCTCCTCTGTTCCAGAAAAACAGTCCCATTTTGACTTTTTGTTTTAAAAAAAAAAATGGGACTGTTTTTCTGAAACAGAGGGAGTATTAATTTTCATGTTTTGTTTGGAATCAACAGGTTCTCGCCTGCTTCTTTATCGGAGGATGATAGAGATTGGTGGGCTCGTGTTGAGCGTACGGGCCTCCATTGCCTACATGATCCTACCATTCGCGGGCCTAGCATGGCGCTCCTAACGGCGTTTGTGGAACGGTGGTCTCCCGAGACCAATACCTTCCACATGCCGTGGGGGGAGATGACGATCACTATGCATGACGTCACTCATATCCTAGGTATATTCTTGTTTATTGTATATTTTTTATCAATTTCATAAATTTTATCAATTTCATAAATTTTATCAATTTTATTAATTATTTCATTTTCAATTTATAGGTATCAGCTGTTCAGGTGGCCCTGTTACGAAGGCGGTTCCAGAGCCTAACGTAGCCGGTATCAGGGCACGCCTTGATACATGTCGGAAGGGCACGACGTACTCTTTAGATGGCCTCCGCCGGTCCTTTGAGACCCCTTCCGACATGACCGACGATGAGCGCGCTTCCACGTACATCATGTTCGTCCTCGGCTCCACGTTGTTCGTGGATAAGACTCAGGATAAGATGCCCTCAGACTACCTTTCATTGTGCGTGGATATTGACAGAGTGGGGGCTCTATCCTGGGGGACAGCTGCGTTGGTATACCTATACCGGGAGTTGGGGAAGGCATCTAGATATGGGAGACAGCTGCTTTGGTATACCTATATCCCGGAGAGATATTGACCCCTCATGGAGGGAGGGCCAGCCGAGAGCTCGTAGATGGGTACGTACTGATACGGCCGGAAGGGAAATGCCCCATCTATTGAAGTTCCGGTACACCCTGGATACGATGACGGTTGATAGGGTGAGTTAGTTATATTTAAAGTTTTACAAATTGTTATACTTGTTATTTCTGTTGACGTTGTCTAACAAATTCATTTTTAGGTTTGTTGGAGTCCCTACGGTACCACCCCAGAGGCGCTTTTGCCGGTCTCATACTTCCGTGGGGTTATACGCTTCCAGGATATCACCGAAGCGTATATACCTGATCGTGTTACCCGGCAGTTTGGGATCCAGCAGAAAATCCCCATAGACCCCTTGTCCACCGGCCGTGATTGTTCGTTGATGGCTGGTCAAAAGGGGTACAAGAAGTCGTATGGAGCGCGTGATGATATATGGGAGGATTGGTTAGAGGACGACTTGGGGGGTTTCGATCCAGAGCGTCGATGGGGGCCGTCCGTGAGCGCATCTGATCCTGTTATTTCTCAGTATATGCAGTGGTTTTTGGCTAGGACTCATGTTCGGATTACTAATCCGAATCATGATGGCCTAGTTAACGTTCCACCTCCGCCTAGGGTTGTAGAGGCACGTGATATACTACTTCCGATGCTCACGGATGACAGGATACCCGCGGATGTCATAGATCAGATTAGACGGGCGCACGAGCTATTAAGAGGTCCCTTTTAGGTACTATTTCCATTTTTATTATCACATTTTCATTTTTTAGGGATTTGATTCTTTATTGTTTCAGTTATGGGACGGAGGTTGTCAATTAATGATTTGTAACCTTTAATTTCAGGTTGGAGATAGTATGCCCCATGTTGGAGATGCGTGATGATTTGGTAGTTTATGTTTTGGGATATGTTAATTTTGAGATACATTGTTTCAGTTTGTGATTACATACATTTGGTAGTTATTGTTATGGTTTGTAAATTGTAGGATATGTTTGTAAATTCTGGTTACAAAACAAGTTTATGTTTTGGGATATGTTTCAGTTTGAAATCCTGGTTTGTAATTCTGTTAAGCTTTTGTTTGCCTTTAAATTTCTGGTTTGTAATTCTGTTAAGCTTTAAATTTCTGGTTTCTGGGTATGTTTCTGTTTCTGTTAAGCTTCTGTTTTTTTTTTTCAGTACAGAGGACATCTCGTATAAATAAACACGACATGGCTTCATTCATGTCGTATAAACACACACGAAATGCATATTTACCCAAAAACAATGCATCTCGTGTGTGTTCATACGACTTAAACCAATACATGTCGTGTGATTATACACGAGATTATTAATACCATCTCGTGTATAAGCACACGAGATGTCCTCTGTACTGAAAAAAAAAAACAGAAGCTTAACAGAAACAAAAACATACCCATTATTTCAATACTACATCAAGTGATCCATACATCACAACAACAACCAACATCAAAACAAGAATTTCAAGGCATACTAAATTCATACACCCTAACATCCAAACAAAACAAAAACCAAGTATGCATAATTCATACACCCTAATATCCAAACAAAACAAAACTTCATACAAACTGGATAATTCAAAAATCAATACACTATACACATAAACTATGGCCTATTTCCTGCAATTCGTGCTTCGTTCGCCGTAATTGAGAGTCGGTTGAATGTTTCTATCCGAGTTCTGTATGGCATGATCAGGTTACTTGCGCTTGGATCACGTCAATCCTCCCAATATAGTGCTAATGATGGTATCGGGTAATCAGTATCGGACATGTGCAGCTGCAAAAGTAATTAAATAGTCAAATATAACAAATTTAAAAAAGATATTTAAATATAACGAATGTAAATAAGATAGTTAAATATAACGAATTGAAGTATCATACCAATATAAAATGGTTTCCCACATGTCCCAACACAAGTGTGTCTGTGGGTGGTCCTGTTCCTTGTGGTACAGTCACTGGTAGGCATGTGAAGCCAGCGGTTTGCGAGTACGAGACAAACACCACATTATACATCGTGGCAATGATGTGCCCTATCTCTGGGAGTATCAACCAATAATATTCTGAACAAGGTGAGGCATAGTGAGCAATGCGACTATAGAGCTCTTCCATATCTCTCCAAGGCATAACTCTCTCATAAAGCTCGCGGCGATGAAGCAGCTCCTTGGCACAATCTGAGCGCACTCTTTGCCACATCTCCTCAGTTCCGTATATTTGCGCTGCTACTGCTCTATATCCACAATTTCCATCACCCATCACATCTGTGAAGCCATCAATAAATGGGACAATGATAGGTGTAATCAACATCATATACCCAGAAGTATGTATATCATTGACTTGTCCATTTCCACGACCCCGTCCCCGTCCCCGACCCCGACCTCGACCTTTACCTCTACCTCTACCTCCACCACGACCTGAACCAGCTAGTGGTGGAAGAGATGTAGGAGTAGTAGGGCTAGATGGTGTAGTGTTTGAAGCTGATTTCGGATTGGGTGACTCCCGCGACATCAAACCTAATTGGGTTGATGCAATAAATGAAGCTCTAGACCTGCTGCTAGTGGAGGGTGGTGTAGTGGGGGTTTAAGTGTTCTGTTCTGGGTGTATCTCGTGTGATTAAACACGAGACAATATGGTACAAGTCGTATAAATTCCATACGAAATGGTTTTTTTTTTTCCTGGTAATAATCTCGTATGAACAATACACGAGATATAATCTATCAAGTCGTGTATTGTTCATACGAGATGTCCTAATATAGGTCGTGTATTCCCACACGAAACAACTTATGAAAAAGAGAAATTTAATTATAAATAAATGTGGTAGGTTATATGATATTGTATGATGTTGGTTCATTCATATATGTAATCATTGTTTGTTTTCCACATTATTATAACAATAAACATATAATCTTGATTAACAAGTATGATAATTTCAAATATATAATCTTGAGCGAGTGGCATTCCTCTAATGTACAACTTGTCATTAACCTCGTTTGGCAAATCATCGAAACAACTTAACTCGTTATATAACATGTTTAATTATCTCATTATATATAATATTGATTAGAAATATAACACCATAATTCATTAATTTAACATAGTATATGCACATCATAACACGTCTGTTAGTTGATAAATAAAGTGGTATCACTTTTAACTAATAAATGTGATAGGTTATTTATGATATTGTATGATGAATTATAACATGTTTAATTACCTCTTTAAATATAATCTTGATTAGAAATATAACACCACAATCATTTGTTTGGGGATTATAAATAAAGTGGTATCACTTAAATGTGATAGGTTATATGATATTGTATGATCCAATATGACATTTGTTACTTGTCATGTCTAAGTGTACAAATTTTGCTCAATTAACAACACAATTCAATAATTTATCATAGCATATGCGTATCATTAACATCGTGTTGCAAATCATCGAAGAACACCTTCATTTTGATATGTCGTATGGATATACACGAGAGTATGACATCATATCGTGTGGTTTTGTACGACCTTAATGACAGAGTAAATTTAAATTTCGTATAAGTTCATACGACTTAATATTTTACACAATTGGTCGATGTCGTGTAAAAGTACACGACATGAAGGCTTCCTGTCGTCCTTTCGCACACGACACGCGAAGGGTAGTTTCGCCATTATTGGTGCCTTGTATGTAATATGTCTTGTATATAGAATTTACCTTTAATTAAGATAAGATTGCAAATGGGTCCCACAAAAACAAAACAGCGACTGAGACCATATACGTTCAACCACCAAAAAAACCTTCAACTACCCTAATATCACTCCACCTCATCTTCTCTCTCAATCCACTTAATCATTCAACTACCCTCTCAACTATACCCCCCACAATGACTAGTTTAGTTTAAAATTCAACTCCTCCGAACTCATCATTCTATACCCCACCACTTTTATTTCATTTATAATCTTTATTTTTATGATTAATAAAATAATTATTATAATAATAATAATAATAATAATCATTTAAAAAATAAATGATTATTATTATTATAAATTCCAGATTTTTTTTTAATTTACACTTAATTAATTTTTTGTAATTACAATTAAATAAATACGAGAATTTTTAAATTTTATTAAAAATAAGAAAAGTTACAATAAACTTAGTCAATTTATAGAGAGAAAAGATGGTTTTTTTTCGGTGTCCAAATAAAATGAAACTTATATCAATTTATAGAGGGAAAAAATGCAGATTTTTGGCGAAAAAAAAAATATAAAATAAATTTGCTGTAAAATAATTGAGCTCAAAAATTTGGGTTGAAAATTAAATCCAAAAATATGGCGGACCAACCAGATTCCGCCACGTGTTATATTCAGGAAAAAAAAAAAGTATGCGCTAAACGCGCCTTGTCCGGGCGTGTCGCGCACGCGCCATGTCGGCGCCTATGAATGGCTGACGCGTTTGATGGCCGGGTCCCATAATTTTTCCCTCAACCAGGTTGGCTTCGATGATGATAGAATATGTGACCACAAACGCAACAAACAGCACTGTTAAGATCAGAACTGAGTTTGATCTCAACTTAGGCACTCCGTATGAGTGTAAGATCTTTGAAGAAAGTAAGAACAAGGCTTGAATGTCTTGAAGAGAATTAGGGTTTCGTGTGTGTAAGAGTACAGGTACCGTTGATGAGAGAGAGAGAGAGAGAGAGAGCGCTATTTATAGTAGCATATTCCTTGTAAAGGTGGTATTTGATCCGGTTAAAGTCATTCTTTGTCAAGCCACGTGACAGCTCCCCATTGGTTGGCAGTTTGGACTGGATGTTGTATGTAACCACTAGATGTCTTGATGAGACATAAAGCGTGCGACGAAGAGCAAGTGGCTAGGAGAACCCATCAGTCATTTAGTGTGATTTGACAGAACAGTACGGACGTACGTCGTCGGGCTCACAAGTTCAGAGTCCAAGAGCTCGGGAGGACAGTTTCTCATTAAGCATAACTACAGAGCTTGTGGGATTGAGTCCGCTAGGTGAGCTCGAGGTGGAGTGAACACGAGACCAGAGCTCGAGGTGAGCTCTGTTCGTTTGTCTGTGCTTGGGCCAATTTTGTCCATCTGTTTTATTTCTCTCACTATATTTTTTAAAGGTATATTACAAAATTTAAAAAAAAATGATCATATAAACTTTTTCAACATACAAACCCATCAAAAAGTTAATTTTAAGGTTGAATAACTCGAAAATTAGAGGAGAAAAATATTGGAGATTTTTTTAATTAATTAATTATTTTTAGAGCATTATAAACAATTTTTAAATATAATTTAATAGTAAAAAGTTAGTAAAAATAAATAAAAGAGGCAAACTAAGATAAAAATCCATCATGGAGGACCAAATTAATATAAGCGCCAAATTTAGGGACCAAACTATCATTAGTTTCAGGGGTATATTCGGTATTTTGAAAAATCTCAAAGAATGAAGGGGTAAATTGGCAAAAAAAAAAAGTCATCATAAGGGACCAAATTAATAAAATTTATTTATGAGTGACCAAATTAATAAAAATTGTCAAGTTTAGGGACCAAATTACTCCCTCCGTCCCGAAGTAAGAGTCTCACCCCCAATTTGCACGCTTATTAATAAATATTGGAAATGATGTAAATGTTGTGAGTGTAAAAGTAAAGTATGAGAGAGAATGAGTGGGAGAGAATAGTGAATTGATTGGTTTTGTGAGTATAAAAGTAAAATAGGAGAGATAATGAGTGGGGTGAATAGTAAAGATTCTTTGTCATTTTAGGAATGAGACTCTTACTCTGGGACGGATCAAAAAGGAAAATGAGACTCTTACTCTGGGACGGAGGGAGTATTATTTAATCCTTGCTAAAAAAAGAAAAACATATTACTCCCAAGTGAGTAAATCAAGTCATTTGATTGATGATGGTTTTAGCTAGAGTAAACTACTTTTCCGCCCCTCGTACTATGGCCCCAACATCAATTTGACACTCGTACTATTGAAACAACAAATGTATGATGCGTACTATAGTTTTATTAGCAAAATTAACCAATTTACTATTCAGTCGTTAACTTTTTTTAACACACGTTATTTTTTTAACGAGCATTAATTTATAACTAACTTTTGTTATCTCCATCAAAACCAAATCGCATATGTAAAAATCGAATTCCGACTTCGTTAACCGTTGGATCGTCGTGAAACTTCTGGGCTTTGGTCACATCCCCTAGGCGCACATGATGACCGTTGGGATCTTCCAAATAATTGCCGGAGAGGGAGAAATGGCCGGCGGCGAAAACTGGCGAAAATCTCCAAAAATTCGCTATATTAAAAATCAAATTCCCGCTTCATTAACCGTTGGATCGTCGTCAAATTTCTGGGGTATGTTCGCATCACTCAGGCGCTCATATTGACCGTTGGGATCAGTAAAACAATCAGCGTTGCCGGAGATATGGCCGACGGCGCAAATCCGGCGAAAAACTCAAAAATCGCCCCAAAAGTTAGTTTTGTTAAAATAAATTAATGCCCGTTAAAAAAATAATGTTCGTTAAAAAAAGTTAATAAATGAATAGTAAATTGGTTAATTTTGCTAATAAAACTATAGTACACATCATACATTTGTTGTTTCAATAGTACGAGTGTCAAATTGATGTTGGGGCCATAGTACGAGGGGCGGAAAAGGAGTTTACTCGTTTTAGCTAACTTAAAAGTTTCGAGTTCAAACCTGAGAAGGTTGTGCTCAGTTGAAAGAATTTTACAGCCTTTCAAGTCGTACCCGCCTCGAATTTAGATTAAGACAAAAACTTGTGTGAGAAGACTCCAACCCGTCTCATGGGTGAGACGGGTCATTTTTTTGACCCATTACCCGACCCACAACCCTGCTCCAGGACCCATGGGGGGACCCTACCACGTGGCAGCCCCTCATTGGCCCCAATTTTTTTTTTTATATATTTTTTTTTGGTTTTTTTTCGGTTTGTGAAAAGTAATAGTTACCATCTCTTAAAGTAATAGTTACCATCTCTTAAAGTAATAGTGTTATTCCTATGTTTTCTTCGTTTGCCAAAAGTAATACTTATTATAACTAAAATGTAATAAACGTGTTATTTATATGTAATAGTATTTGTAAATAATTGTAATACATATGTATAGATATCTATTTGTTTTCAAACAATAAGTTACAATGGGGTCAAATTTATCATGATACATGTAAAAGTATTACATTATCTATAGAAATCTGTTACAATTTCGTCAATCAAAGTGTTACATTTACTTGTATAAACTTACTATTACATTCATATACATAAGTTATTACTTTTCAAATGGGTAAAAACGAGCTTTTGTTTTTTAAAACAAGTATTACGTTTACTTATGAACAATGTTACTTTAAGAGATGGTAACTATTATTTTTTGCTAAACCACTGAAAAGCCGATTTTTTTTTTATAAAAACTCAAAAAAAAAAAAAAAAAAAAAAAATCGGCCAATGGTGGGTTGCCACGTGGCGGGTTCGGCCCATGGGGCATGGGGCGACCCGTCTCATGCATGAGACGGATCCTCTTGTTCTCATGGGAGACCACCTCTTAGATTAAACTCCTTCTTTATTGAAAAAATAGAAACATCTGTCATATTTTTAATTTTCGATGAAGTAAAATATTCTCCCTCCGTCCCAGGTCACTTGACACTTAAGCTCCCGACTCCAATACTACTGATTCAATATACTCTCATCATTTTGTATTAAACATTAATTTATAAAATATTCTCCCTCCGTCCCAGGTCACTTGACACTTATTTTATTTTGGGATGTCTCAGCTCACTTGACACTTCCCAAAATAACATATTTTTTATAATTTTATATTCACTCTTCCCCACCACTCATCCTCTCTCTTCATATTCAACCACTCAATTTATTCAACCAACACTACTATTTACCCCATTCATTATCTCTCTTCATTTTCCAACCACACATTTTCCTTATTTTATTCATTCTCCTTAATTATTGTGCCCACCTCATGAGTGTTAAGTGAGGTGGGACGGTGGGAGTAGATTTTTTTTTCAAAAAAAAAAAAAAATATTTCAAGAAAGATATAGAGTACATATTTTTGTGCATTATCTATACCATTGTACAAATGCATTGTGGTTATATATATATTCTTTTGCAAAAATTACAAAAAGATAGTCTCAGCTTTCATTTGGCTTTGTTAGTCAGACTTAATATTTGAGGTTGAATAACTCGAAATAATTAGAGGAGAAAAATATTTGACACTTTTTTTTAAATTAATTAATTATTTTTAGCGCATTATAAATAATTTTAAAATATAATTTAATTGTAGAAAGTTAGTAAAAATAAATAAAAGAGGCAAACTAAGATATAAATCCATCATAGATTACCAAATTGATATAAGCGCCAAGTTTAGGGACCAAACTATCATTAGTTTCAGGGGTATATTCGGCATTTTGAAAAATCTCACAGGGAAGGGGTTAACTAGCAAAAAAGCCATCATAAGAGACCAAACTATTAAAATTTATCATTAGTTTTAGGGGCATATTCGGCATTTTGGGAGTAATATGTTTGAAGAAAACCTCTTGCTGCCTTGTGCTGAGGTATTGAAACCCAAATCAAATGGAGGGGTCATGGGAAAGTAACCGTCAATAGTGGACTAACCGGGCTCCTTTCTTTTATGAGTTTATTATCACTTAAACCTGCGTACTATTAAAAGATTGACGATTTACCCTCGTATTAAAGAAACTCACACTATGACCTGGGTACTATGATTTTAATAAAAAATTGCCCAGAGATAACGCTGAGCTGTTAGAAATCTAACAGCCTGTCAACATATGTTCAAATTTTAACGGATTTACAATAAAAAAGTCAAATGTGACCCTGGTAATGATATTAATTCCACATACACCCTCCACCTTCATAAACTACCCCGCCCTCAAATAAAACCCTCCTGTCCCACGCACACGCACATTCACTCTCTCTCCAAATCATTTCCCCTTTCCCCTCCATCGACGGCACCGTCACCAGCGATCTCCAAGTCCTGCAACTCTATCTATCTTCTCTACAACTCTGACTACCACTCCGTCCAGATTTTCGGCGCTCCCTCCCCCAACGGCATCTACTAGATCCGGCGAGTTCTCCGTTCAACCCAACGCCGTATGCCATCGAAATAACCACCAGATTCAGCTCTTCTTACTCGTCACGGACTTCGTACCTCCCACATATGACCGGGAATTTCCAGATCTGGCCGGAACTTTTTAGATCGGGCGGCGTCCTTCCTTTCTCCGGTGACCTTCTTTATTCTCTCCGGCTGTAGATGTGGCCAGATCTACACTTTAAGTTTGATCTCCTCTGGTTTTTGGGAAGGGTTAATTAGCATGTAACACCCCAAAAAATTCTATTTTCCATAAATATCAAAAATGTAACAATTTACATCTCAAAAATACTAAATACTATACAAGATATCACTAATCAGCCCAAATGCTCTATAAACTGCTCCGCCCCAATCATTTCATCCCGATCAACGCTTAACCGCAAAACTGAAACTGGAGGGGGGGGGGGTGAGCTGGGGGCTCAGTAAGAAAGGGGATACACAATATCACAGAAGCCAATGAAACACAAACACCAAATAACAATGTCCATGAAATTATAAATATGGACATGCAAATAAGACCCGTTTCATAAACCGAATAACTGATCAATCATACTTTACAGTCCGATGTATTAATTATGTTCGGGACCAGTGGCTTAACCATAATAACTGAATTGTTGGCCGCCCTCATGGAGCCGGACCCAACACAAACACAATAACCGATAAACGAGTCCACTGCGACCGTCATATAATTAGCTACATCGCAACTGTTCCATATAACAAATCCATATTTGAGAACAAATAATACAGAGCATGCTTTTCAAATAACAATGACAATAACCGAGCAATTTTAATTCCAAAGCAATTATCAAATCGGACCGATATTATATAATTTTCAATCCGTCTCAAAACGTCGTGCTTAATTTCGGGACATCACAAATCAAGCCTCCGAAACTGCTGCGGATGATGCCATAGAGATTTGGTAATCTTTTCAAGATTTGAAATTTGTAACCCTCTGTTTCATTATTGTATGACACATGGAACCACGGTTTTTTTTGATCGGTCATTAACACATGAAACGATATAATTTCGATTTATGGACGAAAGGGTGGCAAGCGGTTGGGCTTTAGCAAACTGGGTTTCTTGGGTTCTTGCCTGCCAAGTTTTAGAAAGACAAATTACAGTTCTCCTTATGTCTTTTGCAAGGAATCTCGAAAATACCTCGGCCAGGGCGTCATCGTCGTCTTGAATCTTGCGTTGAATTTTGGTATCCCCTGTGTTGTCGGAGTTCTCCCTATCATCACCGGAATTGGAATTTTTTTCAGGGTTTTTTAGGAGGGTTTGGGGTTTATATTGATTTTAGGGTTTTCCGGGGGTTTGGGTTTAACGTCGTGAAATCCGGGTATCTCGTCGTCGTAATTATCGTCGTTCCTATTGATGTAATCGTAGAATTCGGGTTTTGTATATTCGGAATTTGGCTCGGAGGGTTTGGGCATTATTTCGTCGGCGCCGGTCATGGAATCGTAGGTCGGTCGGAAGTTTTGATTGAATGAGAACGAAGAATGCACCGTCGATTTGAATTTGGAAATGGTGTGTTGGGGAGGAATGCGGCTTGGGCTTGTGATTGAGTAACGAAGAGAGGAAAGAATGGACGTGTGGGGTGTAATACCCCGAAAATTCTAATTCCATAAATATCAAAATATAACAATTTACATCTCAAAAATACTATATAATATACAAGATATCACTAATCAGACCAAATGCTCTATAAACTGCTCCGCCCCAATCATTTCATCCCGATCATCGCTTAACTGCAAAACTAAAATTGGAGGGGGGTGAGCTGGGAGGGACTCAGTAAAAAGGGATACACAAGATCACAGAAGCCATGAACACAAACACCAAATAACAATGTCCATGAAATTATAATATGGACATGCCAATAAGACCTGTTTCATAAACCGAATAACTGATCAATCATACTTTACAGTCCGATGTATTAATTATGTTCGGGACCAGTGGCTTAACCATAATAACCGAATTGTTGGCCGCCCTCATGGAGACGGACCCAACACAAACACGATAACCGTGTCCACTGCGACCGTCATATAATTAGCTACATCGCAACTGTTCCATATAACAAATCTCATATTTGAGAACAAATTAACACATACAGCATGCTTCCAGATATAACCGTAATACTTACGTACTAAATTCAATATCAACGCAATAATCAAGTGGGACCAAACAAACAATATATATGTATCAATAAAATAGAGTACTACAATAAGACGAATATAAAAGAATGTGACACGGAATCAATACTACGTAGTCTCCCTTACCTAATAATATTAAAGATCGATCACCTGATTATTTACCGATCAAAGACAACGAACTCGGAACACCTGAACATATCTCGGGTTCTCTCTGTCTCGACCACACCCAAAGAAAATGGTGTACACTTTATAGTTATAATCCATATACAGTGTTGACCAAATGGGACGATTCATCAAATAAAGCTTCATCCTAATACACCTCTTGCTATTCTCACGTGAAGACCAATTTGAATTACTCATCAAAACATGCATACTTAGCCAACTCGTGGGGCCTACATCCAAAGCCAATATTTACTTCCATTTGAAATCCGTCCCAGTTGAGGAATAATTTTCTAATTTTCTTTTCTATTATTTTTATTTTTAGTCTGTCTCAAAATGTTGTGCTTAATTTCGGGATGTCACATGATTGTTGCCCTCGACTGTATTTCTATTACAAATCCATACATCCAAAAGTCCGTTACTTTGACTTTGCCTAATGTAACGAGGTCGGGCGGGAAAAAATATGTGCCTGGAATTTAGGGTGCTAGTTTGGGCTTTTGTAAAAACTAGTTAGTAACTCGTCGATACTCGACGGACATAATTACTCTTGTTCATGAATTTGATTCTAAACATGCTATAAAATGTGTTTAAAATGACATATGTAAAAATATATTATGTATTTGTTGAAACAAATAATCATTTATATTAATTAGTGGGTAACCCGTGCACTGCACGAAAAACTAATTTACCAATTCTAATATCTTTTGTTTCTTTTATATTTTTATTTAATAGTATTAGTTAAACTTAAATTATAATAATTGTATAATTTTTAACTGTAATAAATAACTATAATATTTAATTATTAATTGTTAAAATAAATAGTTAACTATTAATAGTTAAATATAATAGTTAACTATTTTTAGTAAAAAATAATATTTAAATATAATAGTAACTATTATAGTTAATTATTATAGTAACTATTACTATTATAAGTATAAGTTAAAATTACTTTCAAATCTTCGTACTTTTTAATTGAATAATGACGCTTATGTAATTTGGTTATGAACCAATACTTTTACTTTTGTTCATGAATTTGATTCTAAATATGCTATAAAATGTGTTTAAATGACATATGTAAAAATATATTATGTATTTGTTGGAACAAATAATCATTTATATTAATTAGTGAGTAACCCGTGCACTGCACGGGAAACTAATTTACCAATTATAATATCTTTTGTTTCTTTCATATTTTTATTTAATAGTATTAGTTAAACTTAAATCATAATAATTGTATAATTTTTAACTATAATAGTTAATTATTAATAGTTAAATATAATTGTTAAAATATTTAGTTAACTATTAATAGTTAAATTTAATAGTTAACTACTTTTAGTAAAAAATAATAGTTAATTATTATAGTAACTATTACTATTATAAGTATAAGTTAAAATTACTTTCAAATCTTCTTACTTTTTAATTGAATGATGACGTTTATGTAATTTGGTTATGAACCAATACTTTTACTTTTGTTCTTGAATTTGCTTCTAAATATGCTATAAAATGTGTTTAAATGACATATGTAAAAATATATTATGTATTTATTGTAAAAAATAATCATTTATATTAATTAGTGGGTAACCCGTACACTGCACAGAAAACTAATTTGCCAATTCTAATATCTTTTGTTTCTTTTATATTTTTATTTAATAGTATTAGTTAAACTTAAATCATTAATTGTATAATTTTTAACTATAATAGATAAATATAATAGTTAATTATTAATAGTTAAATATAATTATTATAATAAATAGTTAACTATTAATAGTTAAATATAATAGTTAACTATTTTTAGTGAAATATAATAGTTAAATATAATAACAACTATTATAGTTAATTATTAAAGTAACTATTACTATTATAAGTATAAGTTAACTATAATAGTAACTATTATAGTAACTATTATTATTATAAGCAATAGTTAACTATTGTAGTAACTATTACTACTATAAGTATTATTTATTATAATAGTTAAATATAATAGCTACCCTATATAGTAACAAATACTATTATCTAATACTATTAGCTAATAGATTTATTTTTTTTGAAAAGTCACTTATTTATTAGGGTGGAATTGATGTGGCATCACTAAATGCTTCATTTTCCCATGACTTGTCCACATGTCAACACCATGGTTCTCTTCACCAACTTTAATATATATATATATCCGAATTAAAAAGAGACACAATCTTAAAAATAAAGGTCCTAACTGAAAATTTGGCCTTTGCCCCCCGAATCCAACAAAAACGGCTGTTTTAGCCTTGGTGTTTCAAGCCTATTTTATGCGCTATTTAATGAATTCTTCATTTGTATTGAATCCTTGTCTAACTTATATTTTGTTTTAGAAAGTTAGTCTCTTTTTTCGTTGTTATCACTAATGAACTTTGAGCATAATTTGGGCTATTTTAATTATCTTAATGTGAATCTAAATTTATATTGGTAATATTTACAATGATATGTTAATACCAAATTGTAAATTTTTATTAGGATAATTAAAAATAACATAAATTATTACTCAAAGTTCATTCGTAATAACAATGAAAAAAAAAAGATTAAATTTCCGAGAGACTGAGGGAGTATATTAGGCTCTGTTTGTTTGGTTCCCCATTTTCCAGTGTTTTTTAAGCACCTGAAAATGAGGAAAATGTTTTCCGGAAAATGATTTTCCCACTTTTTTAAGTAAAACAAATTACGAATTTCAACTCCGTAAGTCATTTTTCGGAAACTGTTAACTCCCTCACTCACACACCCAACTCCCCGTACAACTTCACGCTAACCCCACCAACCCCACCCCCCACCTCCCCCTAAAAAAACACACTTTTTTTTCACTTATTTTGAAATTATCTTTTAACACCTCCTCCTCCACTCGCCCCCGCCCCCGCCCTTACCCCCTCACCCCATCCACCCACCCCCGAAAAAAGAGAGATTTTTTTTACTATTTAAAATTATTTTTTCTAACACTCCCCCACCACGCTCCTTACCTCCATTCCACCACCCACCATCCCAACACCCCCCCCCCCCAAAAAAAAAAAAAAAAACAAAAAACAAACAAAAAACAAAACTTTTTTTTCTCTCATATTAAAACTAATTTTTAACACTTCCCCCACCCACTGCCCTATCCCCCCACCCTACCCCTGCCCCTTACCCCCCCCCCCAACACGTTGAACCCCACCCCTTACCCCCCACACGTTGAACCTAGGGATGGCAACGGGGCGGATTCGCGGGTTTTTCTCCAAAACCGAACCCGACCATAACCTCAAACAGAGTGACCCGAACCCGCCCGACCCGAAGTTAATGAAACCCGAACCCGACCCACCGACCCGAGTGGCATAAAATCTAATTTCCCATCCCATATTTGATTTTGCCTAATTTATGTTTAAGCTAATTTGAATGAGTTATACAAATTAGTCTTAACTCATCAAAACCTCACTCACAAACAACTATAAATAAATTTAACAACACTTAATTTGACTTAGAAGGTCCTATATGAAAATAAAAATATATCACTTATACACTCGGTCGGGGCGGGTCGGGGCGGTCAGATTGTAATACCGAACCCGTGCGGGTTTTAAAAACTGTGATCCTAACCCTACTTTTCGGGGCGATCGCCCTCGGGTTCGGGCGAATTGCCATCCCTAGTTGAACTACCATTTTCCCCTTCTTCCCCCATCAATTTTTTTCTCATATGAAAATATTATTCGGAAAACAATTTTCTTACATTTACCAAACAACCGAAAACATGTTTATGTCATTTTTCGGAAGTCATTTTCCAAAACAAACAAAGAAGACTTGGTATAAGAAAATACAATTGCCATATATGTGTTTAAATGCGTATTAAATTAATTAATTAATTAGTTAATTATAATATTGAAAGAGTATATGTTTGTTATAATTAATAACTTGATTAACACAATTTTAAAGTGTGTGAATGAGTTTTACCATTCACTTGTGGTACACAATTGATACACAAAAAGTGATACAAATGATTTCTTCTTCTTTCTTGGAGTTGGATAGTAGGAACTTTTCAAGCAAAAGTTTAGGTTGTTTTTACCATGGGAGGCTTATTGCTCTTTTCAATTGCTTTAATATCAATCACTCTATCGGTTGTTGCCATTGCCTTTAATTCAATAGCAAAATATATATGTGTGTGTGTGTGTGTGTCAGAAGGTATAATTGAGGCACCAAATGATAAACTAATATAACAAAAGTATTGAATTTGACATTTAACTTATATAGTTTTTTTTACCGTGGTTAATGATTAAATATCATTATTTCCATTTAAATCACTTTACTTGTAAATATATACTCCCTCCGTTTCATGTGAATTGAGACTTATTTCCCTTTTCGTCCGTTTCATCTCAATTGAGACTGCCCAAAATGGTAAACTTTTTAATATTTTATATTCACCCAACTCCACCCATTTAACCCCACTAATTCTCTCTCTTCATTTTCCACCACTCATTTTATCCAACCAACACTACTATTTACCCAACTCATTATCTCTCTTCATTTTCCACCACACATTCACTACTTGCTCTTAATTATTGTGCCTTTTTTTTTAGTCTCAATTCACATGAAACGGAGGGAGTACATGAACAAAATATATATAAATTGACTTAAAATATAAATGTTGCAGCAGTGGAAGTATTACTCCATAAACTGTAATACTCTGTAAACTAATGACTTCAGGAAGTTTTGGTTTATCTTTTCATCTGTTTTGTCCCGTGTCAGTTAATTTATTTAAATTTTTTTATTATTTATGTTCTAAAATAAGCTAATTTGTGCATGTTTGACTTTAAGATTAATTTAGTAAAAGTGGGCAAGAAGTAATTAAGGAAAACAAAAAAAATAATTTTTTAAAACATGTATATCAAATTTCTTTAAAAAAAAATAAGACATATTTCAGGCACCATCTTTTTGCATGCACACAGTAAAGGTGATGTAAATCGAAATTCTTTGTACATGTTATACGGTAGGAATTTATTTAAGTGAGAAGTCATTTAATTATGAATATATGCTCACCACTATAATACTTTTTTTTCTCTCAAAATAAATGTTTATTTTAGCATTTTTAAATAAACGACCTTTTTTTATAAAATTATACAAAACTTTCTTAATTAATAATAATGTTATTTGGTGTCATCAAAAGTATATATGTAAACAAAATATCTAAATATCAACTTTTTATTAGAATTTTCTAAAAACTCAAAAATGAACTTTTAATTTAAGATGGCAAAACTACAATAATATATTTGGACCATTAAGAATATGAAAATAAATAATATAAACAAAAGTATTGAACTGAATCATGACTTACATGTGAAATGTCATTTGGTCCTGCAAACCAACCAACTAACCTAGGTTGAATTAAATTCATATACTCCATTCAGACTGCGACAAACTGAAACATTTGACTTTTACTATATACTTCATCCGTCTTAAATTAGTCTTAAATTAATAGTCTCCTAACTTATTGATCATTTTAAAATCAATTACATATTATATTTTAGACATTTAATTATTTTGAACTTTAAATTTTAAAAATGAGATTGAATTTTTGAAAAACAAAAAAAAAAGTGATATGATTGTAGAATTATGCAATCCCTTTTGCTTTAGTTATGAAATGCCACAATCAATAATACTCCCTCCGTCCCAGAAAGATAATCCACTTTTTTTCGTTGTTACTATGAGGGAACTTTGAGCAGTTATAAATGATACTTATAATTATGTTAATGAGAATCTAAAAATTGATATTAACAGTATTTATAATGGTGTATCAAGAACAATTTCAAAAATTTCATTAGAATAACTAAAAGTAGCCTTAATTATTACTCAAAGTTCCTTCGTAAAACCCATGAAAATAGGAGGACTATCATTCTGGGACAGAGGGAGTATGATTTTGAATCATGTGATATATGCAAATCTTATTTATTTGGACCAAGCCATCTTTTACTAAGAGTAGTAAAAGGCTAGTAACTTTTTAGACCTAATACATATTGATGTGTATGGTACATTAAGTAGCAATGCTAAAAGAGGATTTTGACCTACTTGACAAAACTATTCAAAGATTCTGATTCGATCGTGATGATGAATATTTGAACCGAGATTTGACAATCATCTTTAAGGTTGTGAAATTGTTTCACAAATTAACTTCATGAAGAACACCATTGTGGAATGATGTGTCTACATGGAGGTATAGAACCTTATTGGATATGGTTCATTAGATGATAAAGTCAAATTGATCTTCCACCATTGTTGGGGTTATACATTAGAAACCGCTATGATTACACTAATTTGAGTTCCATCAAAATAGGTTCAAAGGTATCATATGTGATATGGAATGAAAGAAAACTTGGTTTGTCATTCATGAAGGTTTAAGAAAGTGATGCAAATAATTTACAAACTTAGGAATCAGATTTGTACATTTACATATTGGATAATCAATTGCAACAAAATGTAAAACACAATTAACCAAATTGCAAATAACACTTATTCAGAGTGATATATTTTATTCAAATAAACTATACAATGCCAGTCTGATCCTTGAAATTTATATCTCGTTTATACTTTTTTTTTTTAAATCTGTAACGATGATACTGTGTGATTGTTGCGATGTTAAATCATATTTTGGAAGAATAATATTTTATTTTTTATTTTTGAAAATAGGGTAATTGTAAGACATGTGAAAAATTCGGGAAAAAACTTGTTTTACATTTGTTTTAGTGTAAATCTTGTTTTCATCATTTTAGGAAAAACAAAATCTCTTAATACAAAAGATGTTTTACACATCTTTTAATGCAAAACATGTTTTTCATAAGACTGACTCGTAATAATAAGACATTATTATCGTAAGAATGAAGTAGTGACAACAAAAACAACAAAATAGAAAAAGGTAAGAAGGAAACATGAAGAACAAAAGCAAAAAAATAAGCCCTAGTGTCGCATGTTAGACAAAAACAAGGTGGGGCATAAGGGCTGGACGTAATTTGGGCTTAGTGGGCTCAGCCGACCGATAAACAAAAGGAACAAAGTGAACCAACTGCACATGGACTTGGTACCAACATAAAAGGCTTACTAAGATGAGCCGCAATAAAAGTCGTTACAGTTGTAACAATGGACCCGCCTCCTCCTATATACGTATACATATACATCTATGAGAGTGATCATTAATTCAAAATAATAATAATAATAATAAAATAATTTAAGTTAAGTTAATTTTATTTGAAGGAGGGTGTCTCCTGTACAACCTCCGCACAGCGTGCGACGGTGCCAGATTAGCTTCTTTTTTTTTTTGTCACCCAAAACTTTTTTTCCTCCCAACAAAAGTAACACTTATTATAACGAAATGTAACACTTTTTTTCTTTCAAATGTAACATTTTTTTTAAAAAAGGGGCAAATTGCAACTTGGTTACATATGTTTTGCCACTAGTTGCAATTGGGTTCCCGACGGTGTAAAAGTTGCAACCCCGTAGCCATGTTTGTCATTTTGTTGCAAGTTAATATAAATTACATTAAAAACCTAACTTCCGTTAAAATCATAAGGCGTGTGACTCGCATATGATTTTTAAAGGGCAAAATGGACATCTCCCACAGGCATGTGACTTGCACATGCTTTATAAAAACAAACCACGTCTCTCTCTCTCTCTCTCTCTCTCTCTCTCTCTCTATCTATCTTTCCAATTGCCAGATCCAACCCGCCCCCAATTTCCTTCTCCTAGCTCGTGTCTCCTTCTCCGGCGGCCATAGCGGCGACCTCCCCAGCCCTCCCAGCTGTAACAACCATCTCTCCACTGCCAACCCTCTCGTCACCACCGCCCCTTCTTTCTCTGTACTCCCTTCGCCCACGCCCCTTCTATCTTTGTAACCCTTACCTTATCCCTCACCCACGGGATTGGTTGCAGATCTGGTAATCAACAAGGAAGACAAGGGAGATCGACGATCTATCTTGATTTTGCCCATTGATTCTCCATCGTCAAAGCAAAACCCCAGAACACCCCCTTTTCTTCTTGAGTGTCTACTGTTCCTCCACCAAGCCGGTGCCCCTCCACCTTTGTCTCCTTCAATTCACACACGAATGATTTAATTTCCACAACAATTTTGCATTCAGGTGGGTAGTCGCTCTCAACCAATTCATCAATTTCGTCATTCAACCCTCCGTTCCCATTTCTTCATGAATAATATTCAAAAACTCACCCGAAATCCAAAGCTCCATTTCTTTTCACCAAGGGTTCGAAATTTCAGTCCAATAATTTACAATTGCAGGTTAGAAGTTGATGTGTAACAAGAAAATATGGATGAGAATCAACAATTTCTAACCCAGCTTGAAGTTAGGGTCTTTTTTTGTTGAAGAAAATTGGGGAAGTTTTGATTTCCCATCTTTAGATATGATTTTAAATCTTATATTTCTTAGTTATTGTGCTACTTGAGGTGTTGAGGATTATTTTTTTTTAATGAATTTTGTGGCCCTTTGAACAGGTGAAGTAGATGTTGGAGTTGTGGTGGTGGTGGTGGATGATGACGGCGGGAAGGTGTTGTGTTTTGATGGTGGTGGGGTATTGATGATATAAATTAATATAGCACTTATCTTTTTTTGCTCATTTTTTAAGGGTAAAATGTCCATTTTGCCCCTTTAAAATTGTGTGCGGGGCACATGTCTTATGGTCTAACGGAAGTTACATTTTTAATGGAATTTATATCAACTTGCAACAAAATGACAACATGGCTATGGGGTTGCAACTTTACACTGTTGGGAACCCAATTACAACTATTGACAAAACATGGGTAACCAAGTTGCAATTTGCCCAAAAAAAAATTGTACCACATTTTTGCTGCAATAGATTAAAGATAACATAAAAATGACAACTAACTAATGTCACACTTTTTATAAATGAATGTAACACACTCTTTTTTTTCAAATGTAACATTTTTTTTCAAAATTAACATAAGATTGACAAACTAAACTAATGTTACATTTTATAAAAAATGAATGTAACATTTTTTTTTTCTCAATTGTACAGTTTATATTCTTAAATGTAACATTATATCTAAAATGTAACAATTTTTTATTGAAAAAATAACAATTGAAATACAAACCCAATTTGTTTTTTGTACAATTGCTGTTACATTTGACTGTAAAAAAGTGTTTTACTTTTGAATATGAAACTGTTACTTTTTATTAGAACAAAGTGTTACATCTCAGTGACAAGCAACTCAAACTTTTTGTGTGTTTAAAAAAATGTTTTTTTTTGTTTTTAAAAAAAAAAAATCAAACCATATCATGACCTATGTATTTTATTCGTCTCGTCGAAACGAACACAACGGTATTTAAAAAAAATATGAGTTATAAATCTCAAGATATAGCATTTTAAAGTTAATGGATTTTTTTTTTTAAAAAAAGGACACGTGTCACAACGGGGAGGGGGAAGGAGCTGGAGCCGGGCGGGTTTATCATGGAGCGAGCGGGCCGACCCGTGGGCATACCCGCCGCATTTGAGACTTTGTCTATTTGAAGAACAATTATTATGGTTTTCAAATTATTATTGATAATATTTGGTTCCGTAATTACTTACGTCTTTCTAATTGAATATTAATTTTTTTTTTTTTTAAAAAATGAATGTCCATTAGTTTGATTTAATCGACGTTTAAAAGTTTTGACTTTTAAAAGTTATTAGTAGCAAAAAAATTGCATAATACCCTTACCATGTGTCGTGGTTGATAGCCTCACAATGTGAGTTCTACGATTTAATTGTTATATTATTTTGATTCAATTACAAAGGGTTAATAATTGTAAAAAAATGATTAAATACAGTAAAATTATTTAAAATTTGTACATATATTGAAATTTTATACGGTGTAAAATATGTTTGAAGTTTATCATTTATACTATACGATCTGACTATATACGTGTTAATTGAGTGTTGTAAAAGGAAAATTATATGTACGTAGGTGGTGTCCTATTACTGCTCACCCCAAGTGCTCGGTAGTAGGTTGTACAGTCAAAACGACGGATTCTCTGTCTGAGAAAGAATTGAGAATATTCAAGTAACAGCTCTACTACCTCCCTTGCTTGCTAAAGATTCTTGATCCTTTCTCCGCTTGGAAAGAAAGAAAGAGACTCGCATGTGAACCGCTTTGCTTTGAATGAGACCACATGCTCCACAGCTTGTGTGAGCACTCGTCAATTCGTTTGAGTTTCATTATTGCAATCATATTTTTCGACGGGATACTTAACGCGTTAACTACAACACTGAACGGGTTGATCAGCCCCGTAAAGCTTTGTATTGCAGGAAGAACCTGCAATACAAATTACATAAATAGAAAATTTGTTTGATAGAAAAAATTAAAAAGCTTTAAAATGTGTAGAAATCTTACTTGAGTTAGGAGCATATGCTTGGTCACTTCCTTGTTGATTGAATCCAAAGCTTTTATTACGGGTGTACCTTTTAGTCGATTTTTGCTATTGTTCTTTGCTGATTCCTTTTTTATAAATGGCCACATGCCATTTTTACCATCAAAAATGCAATTTCCTTCCCTATCATAAATTGGCCTTGTAACCGCACAAAGAAACATGACTTTTGTGATGAATCTTTTGCTTTGACATGTCCTATGTAGCCCTTCTTCTCCTTCACAAATGTAATACATTTATGTAGTTTTGGTTATGTAAAACTATTTCTCATCTAAGTGTATTACATGATTCATGCTTTTGAAAACTACTTTATCACTTGTTGCATCAAATGGTAATGATTCAAGGCAAAATATGAGCCTTGCTAAACAATTTGCATAAGTTAGGGCTGGTTTGATTGCATTGGTGTGAGCCCTGATCACACCTCCTTTTTTCCATCTCCCAAGTGTAGACTTACTAATAGGGATGGCAATTTGTCCGATCCCGATCCGTTCCGAGGGCGATCCGATCCGTAATTTTCGGGTTCAATTTGCAATTTTATGATCCGTTCGGATTTCGGGTCGGTTTCGGTTAGCCCCTCCGACCCGACCCGAAATATGTGTGCTATTTTTTTTAAAATTATTTACCATCCTACTTTCTAACATTTACACTTAAACCCTACCTATATATACTCAATTTAGGGTTGTAGAAGGCATACACGCCGCATTCTCTATTTCTCTCTATCGTAATCGTATAGTCTTCTCCCATCCCAGTTGCCGCTCCTCGCCATCGCCGCCGTCGCAGATCGCCACCCCTTTAGTCGTTCTCTCTCTCTCCTGGTTGTCGAATAGCCCTCGCCGTTCCAGGAGAACCGTCCTCGTCGCCGACTCGCCGTTCCAGGAGAACCATCCTCGTCGCCGACTCGCCGTTGCCATCGCCGTCCGTTGCCTGTCCTTCCAAGGTAAATTGCATTAACTCTTATCTATCCGCTTTAACCTGATTTCAAATCTAGGGCTTCAATTTCAGATTACAAATTCAATCTTGAACCCAAAATTTAAAATTTCAGATTATAAATTCGATTCTTATGAAATTGTGCTTTAAATAATTACTTGTTTGTCAATTTTTTTTTTTTGGGTAATTGGAATGAGGTTTAGCTTGTAATGGTCATACTGATTGTTATCAAAATGGGGGAGGCCGATCGGATCGGGGCACGGATCGGAGCGCGGATCTTAGGCATTCAGATCAGATCGGATTCGGTAAAGCAATTTTATGATTCGGATCGGGTTCGGAACGGTCCTGATCCGACTCGAACCCGATCCGTTGCCATCCCTATTTACTAACTCCCAATGCTTGACTAAGATTTCTAATTGTTCCTCTTTTACGAAATTCAATTCCTTTCATTTTCTCTTCATCTAATTTCACTTTTTTGATTCTTAATTTCCCTACTTTCTTTGACATTAAATTGACAGGTTTACCTTGGCCACTTTGATCCACCACCATCCTCCAATATTTGAAGACGGTCCTCCTTGACACTCCAAACTTTGTCGCAGCCACAACTATAAATCCTCTAGGAAGCTTCCTCCCACCATAGCTTCAATCAAGTATTGACCCAGCAAGTTCATTTGTTCCTGGGTTAAGTTTGGTTTGGCCCGCAAATTACAGTGTCTGGGTGTAGGTGAAGGTGCAGCCATTGTTGGCTTTTTGGGTATTTTGTGATCTCAAAATATATTAGGCAGTGTTGTGGTTGTATTTATAGAAGGAGTGATTTTTGTAAAGAATTAGTAGGTTCCATTTATAATTTGGAGGGAAAGACAATTTAAATTTTCACTGGGATTGAGATCCCATTGATTTCGTGTGTGATTTATAAATCACCGTGATTTGTAAGATTTGTAAAGATATTTGTTGAATATGAATAGTAAAAGTATTTTGGGGGAATCATTAGTTTTCTAAATTAAGATGTGATTTTTTTTAATCTTTCATTAGCATATCCTACTTACATTACTTTTGAATATAAATAATACTTTCAAAATTTTGGTGCTTTTTCAAAATGGTGAATCATTTAGCGGGACGGAGGGAGTATTTTGGATATTCATTTTGACGAATGGAGTAATATACAATTCATTGATTGGACGTTTAGCGCTTTTTATTTATTGTTTACAACCGTAAGGAATTTAATATGTTTGGAAAAGGTCGATGTCATGTCATGTCATGTAAGTTAAAACCGGAAATTTTCAAGTTATTTTGTGACAATCAAGTTACTTTGTAACAATATACTCCCTCCGTCCCATTTTAAGAGTTAAAAAATGAGTCGGTTCAAAAAAATAAGGAAAATGTGATGTGTTATGAGTGTTGATAGTTGGGTAGGAAAGAGAAAGTGGGGTAGAGAACAGTTAGTGGATAATTGTTGTGAGTATGACATGTATGACCCACTTTCCATTTTAAGATTTTGACTCTTAAAATGAAACGGTCTTTTAGGAATTTGTTGACTCTTAAAATGGGACAGAGAGAGTATGATACAATACTTAAAAATGAAAAACACTAAAAAAAAAAAAAGAAAAAAGAAGTTATTTCGCTGCCAAATTTCATTTTACAATAGTTCCAATGTTACTAGTACTACCTCTCCCTAAATGAGTGTCCAAATTTCATTTTAAGGGACACTGAAAATCTCAACTTTGTTGTACAATTTGGTAGCAAAGTTTCATATATAATCTTGTAATTTCCTTTCCAAACATTTAGTTTTATACGTATAAAGAAACCGGTGAAAAAAATTTCGAAAAAAAACATTTAGGGACAAAGTTATGATAAAAAAAAACACTCATTTTGGGATAAATATTTTTTGAAAATGACACTCATTTAGGGACAGAGGGAGTATAACTTTTGCGACATGGATATTTAAGTATTGTTCAAGCAATGCACCTGTGAGTAACATGATCTCACATGAATTTTCTACACAAGTCACAGAAACTGAAGCCCTTTTTATATTTTATTTTTTAAAGTCTCCCCCCATTAATGTGGATAACCATAATTGATCAAATTAAAAACAAAAATATGAGTTAAAAAGGAAAGACACAGTTGGATTAGATCATGGAAGCACAGTACAGATTTGAGTTAACTTATTTATGACTCTTTACTTTAATTGTGATTAATTGGATTAATAAATTATTTACAAGGTAATCACGTGTATTAACCCACACGTGGCTCACATGCCGGAATGAGATAAAACACTTAAAACTAGGTTATATCACATGCAAACATGTGTAGACAGATTTTCATAAATTGATGAATAATTAATTTTTAAAGTATTTATTTTTTTGGAAAAAAAGAAAGTAAAATAATTGGAATTTTGGATTTGTAAGGGAAACAGGAGGAAAAAGAGCTGCCAATGGGTCAGTTTGATGCAGGGAATGTGCAGAACATGGTGTACATTTCATGCCTGCTTCTCTGTCTCTCCCACCCCTCTTCTCCTTTCCCACATGCCTCTCTCTCTCTCTCTCTCTCTCTCATTCTCTTTTGGATAAAGTATGCCTTTTATAGTGTTAAAATGGTAATCTTGATTAATCATATTAGTGTCATGTGATAGATTGGTAAATATTTATTTAAGTGGTAACTCGACAATAAACTTCTATACATAATCGATCTTTGTTTGCACTTGATAATGATATGAGTGGCGTAGTTAGAATTTTTGATATAGCTTTGTACATGACTAAAAAGGGCCGTTGCCCTCCTTTTAGTGTACATATCTCCCCCCTGTTTGATATAAATATCGCATAAGCATATTTAGTGGTATTAGATTGCGTGACAGTTTTGTAATCAATAGTTGGATAACGTTTGAAGAGTTTACTTGTTTTTCCGACTCATCCCTATTAAAAAGGGTCTGCACGCAAACTTCATCCAATTAAACGGCAATCAATAGCAAGCAGCGCTTATCCATTTACTCACTCTGTCCCAGCTATGCAAATGGTAAAAAAAATATGCAAATGGTAAAAAAATAGGTCGGAAGCCTTAGTTCTTATGACAAAAGTATTATAAAGGCAAAAATGTCGAAAACACTACTCACCGATTATACGGATTACATTTACTTTTGGATTTATGGGTTTAGTGGTTAATACGGGTTCGTGGGTGTCTAATTGTATTATTATTACAGTGGCTAGCTAGCTACAGCTTGTTGGTTGGTTCGGAGTTCTGAGTTGCATGTGATGGCCATGTGCATGCGCCCCTTTGCGCACTACGCACCCTTCTCACTGGCCCCATACCACATTCACATGCCCCCTTTAGGGAGGCCACACTCCCTCCCTATCTCTTACTCTTCTTTTCTCCTCAATTTACTATTTTGCCCTTTTCCCTCTCTCCCCTTCCCTTTCTTTTCTTTTCCTTCTTTTTGGAGAAAAATCTCTTTTCAGTTTTGATCTCGAAAAAACAAGCTAAGGTGAATAAATTATTACTGTTCGAGTTTCTTCCGTCTCAGTTTAAGGTTTTTATTTTTTTTATTTGTATGTTTCAAATTAAGGTTTTTAGTTGCTTTATTACTTAAAATGATAATAAGACTCACTTATCATTCTCACAACAAAAACTCTCTATTCACCTTCTCTCTCTTACTTTAGTTTTCATACTCACAATATTTATTTTTTCTTAATTCCCGTGTAAAGTCAAACTAAAAACCTTAAATCGAGACGAAAAGAATAGACAAATGCTAATTGCAACAATTTTCAGTCTAAGTATTTGAGATTTAAATACCATGAAATTAATTCCCTTTAAGCAGAAGAAAGTCTGAACAAGTTCTTGTAGCAAACAATGTAGTAGTATAATCTTTTTGATGTCCTTGAATATTCCATTTTTGTTTTTTCAAACTTTTTTAAAACTAATGAAATGAAAGCAAGGCAAGAAAAAAAAAAAGAGAAGGGTATTTCGGAGAATGGAAGTGGAAGGACATGAAGTTTCACATGTGCCGTTTGCAGATGAACAGGCTTTCTCTGCTAACCCTCTTCCCGCTATAATCTTTCAAAGTGAGATACCAAGTTTTTTGTCGTTTAGTGATTCACAATTCCACTTCTGTCCTCCGCGAATCAAAAGTATCCGCATTTATAATTAGGTAGGGCCTGTTATTTTCATTGTATTCCATAGTTATCATACACATATGATATACTCTCTTCTGTCCCGCTTGAATTATGATTCTTGGTTAAGCAATTTTTACTTTGACTAATAATTTGAAAAAAAATAATAATGCTAATAAAAAATTAAAAATTGTTATTGTATCACGATTAATAATAAACTAAATAACTATTTTTAGATTTTTATTAAATAATTATTTTTTTCAAATTGTTGGTCAAAGTATAAACTACTTTACCAAGAATCCTAATTCGAGCCGGACGGAGGGAGTATTAACCCATTAAATCTATTTATCGTTCCCAAATGAGTGGTTCATTGGTAAACCAAGTCACCCTCTCGGTGAGCGCTAGAATTCGATCCATTTTCTTATCTCTTTTTGGCGAGAACATCGTCAAAAAAATAATAAAAAACTTTAAAAAAAAAATCCATTTATCAAACCAATATTTGTAACATTCATAGTTTTAAATTATAATATATTGTGCTGGACCATCAAGTCGACATTGAGGAAATTCTTCACAATAGGGCACCAACCTCTTTTATCATATTTTAAAAAGTTCACAATATTTTTACTAGTTATAAAATTGTACATTAAATATTTAAAATGCATAGTAAAAGTATTTATAAATTTTTATTAGAAAATATATAACATCATTTGTAAATATTTAAAACATTTATAAAATTTAGACGGAAGGAGTATATTTTTTCGAGAGGATTAATCTCAGTTCACCACCTTAAAACTTACTATATGGTGTATTACTTTGGAGCTGTAGTATTTTTCTCACATTAAAAATTAGACTTTCATTTTTGTATCATTTTAGGCCTACACAAAAATTTCATTAAATTTTAAACGGGAAATCAACTTATTATCTCGAAACTTATTTCCTCTTGAGCTTTTGAAAAGTAGAAGAGGAATTTTAATGATTTTTGTTTAAAAGTGATAATTATTTTAACCAAAATTTTTATTTGAAAACGAATGTTATTTTAGACCGGAGAAACTAAAGCAACCTGTAAAAAAAAAAGTTAAGTGAGCACGATTGAAGTTCTCTTTCTTGAATGGCAAAGTAGTAGTTATTGGTAAAATAAGTGGCAAAAAATGAACAACAGATTTACTTAAACCCCAAAATAACTCCCACCTTCCCCGTTTATACCAAACGGGAACTCCTTCTTCTTCGTCGTTAACCCTCTCTCTCTCTCTCTCTCCACTCTCGCCATGGGCTCGGGGCAAAAAAGACCTCTCAATGTAGCCACCAGAAAAACCAGAAGAAGACGAATCGGCGGCGGCCGAGCAAGCACTTCCGTTACCGACAAGCTGGAGGCACTGAAAAATCTCATACCGGCTCAAAACGCCGGCGTTAATGAATCCGACCAGCTTTTCCAGCGAACGGCCGATTATATCCTTCTACTCCGTACGCAAGTGTCCGTTTTGCAAAGGCTCGTTGACTTTTACGGCTCTAGTAATCAGAGCCCAGATGTTGTTGTTCAAGCTGCTGTACAGTAATTTTTTTTTATTTTAGTATTTGCTTCTTCTACTACTCTTACCATTGGAAATTAAATCAAAGAAATTCCTTTTTTTATTTCTTTATTTTTAGTTAGATATTTAATTAATGCAACTTTATGGTTTATGGTTAGCAAGTGCTCCGTACTAATTCCAACAACTACAAATTACTAGTAATAGCGAATGTTCTAGTTTTATACAGAAGAGGGGAAGAAGAAAGTTTTTTATTTTTTCTTTGGCCAAAATACATTTACCCCCCAAAGTATCCACCGAATACCACTTTGCCCCCCAGCGCCAAATTTGTCCCACTTTGCCCCCCAAAGCTTCAATTTGTCCCACTTTCCCCCCAGCTCCAGACTTTGCACCCCAGCACTAACGAATGTTAGAAAATTTAACAGAATAGGTAACGATTGGACTATTTTGTAATGCTTATTAGTTTTTAAGGGTCAAAATGCAAAGTTTCAAATATTAAGTACTAAAAATTTATTTATTTTTCCAAATATTTAACATTATCTTAAATCGTAAATAATTAATAAGTCTTGAAACTAATACTAATTTTATGCTAATTTTTTTTTTAAAAAAAATATGAAATTATTTTTTCTAAATAAATGAAATTTATTTTTTTAATAAAACTAAAAATTAAGTATGTTTTTTTTATTTTTTAAATAAAAATATTTAAAAAAATAAAGATTTTTTTTTCAACAAACAAAAAATACAATATTTTTCTAAAATAAAAAAAAGGCTATAATGTTTTAATTTTTTTAAAATAAAATTCTTACAAAAATTACAATTTAAAATTTTTATTTTATATTTTTTAAAAATATAAATAAAACTTTACAATGTTTTTTTAGAAAAAAAAATCTTTATTTTTTTAAATATTTTTATTTAAAAAATAAAAAAAACATACTTAATTTTTAGTTTTATTAAAAAAATAAATTTCATTTATTTAGAAAAAATAATTTCATATTTTTTTTAAAAAAAAAATTAGCATAAAATTAGTATTAGTTTCAAGACTTATTAATTATTTAAGATTTAAGATAATGTTAAATATTTGGAAAAATAAATAAATTTTTAGTACTTAATATTTGAAACTTTGCATTTTGACCCTTAAAAACTAATAAGCATTACAAAATAGTCCAATCGTTACCTATTCTGTTAAATTTTCTAACATTCGTTAGTGCTGGGGTGCAAAGTCTGGAGCTGGGGGGGAAAGTGGGACAAATTGAAGCTTTGGGGGGCAAAGTGGGACAAATTTGGCGCTGGGGGGCAAAGTGGGATTCGGTGGATACTTTGGGGGGGGGTAAATGTATTTTGGCCTTTTTCTTTTAAGGTTCTCTTCTCTAGATGATGATTAGTTTGTTTTGCGGCTGCAGTTTATGTTTTTGATTTGTTGGTGAGCTTATGATTAATGTTCATTAATGTTCTACCTCAAAATCAAAATGAATATCCGTTTTTATTGAGACTGAGATGGAGGGAGTAGCATTTTCTTCATATACTCCTTCTTTTGTTTGATTACTTGAAATTTAAATGAAATTTAGAGGTAGTTTGACATTGTTTCCGATTATTACAAAGCGATTTTTTATAATTGATTATAGTAAAAGTGATTATCTCAAAACTCAATTTTCTATTTGGATGACAACGCTCAAAAGTGCGTTTCGTGAAAAGTAATTTTAATATATGTTTGGATTCCATACGATATAATATAAGTGATTATATACCACAAAATGTGTCTAAACTACCTTAATGTATTTCAACTCATAAGAATTCAGTATTTTGTTGTTCCACCACTCAATCAGATGCATCTACTGTATTCTTTTTAGCATCCCATCCGAGTCCAGTTTCCTTTCCAATAAGAGAATCCCATAGAAGTCAATTTTTTTTATACCATCCTAATAATTCTTGAGTTGTAGTCTATTATAGTTCTTTTTTCAACGAATTTTCTATTATCCCACCCCAATTTACTAAAATGACTTGATGGTCTATTTCCAGCTCTAACGCAATGCATGACTTAATGAAAATTTTGTGAGATTTCGGATCCCATGTAGCATTAAGTTTTGGAATAGGTTTTCCGTTTTCCTTTTTATCTGTTTTTTGCGACTCGACGAACTCAATTCATGATTATTCATTTCACTATACATATAAAATTCATGATTACTCATCTCACTACAAATATAAAAGATGAGATTTAGTGGAACCTTGGAATATTTATAAGACTTGAGTATTTAGGAAAAAGAGAAGCAAGTTTGCAGAATGTGCATCTCAAAACTAGTATGGACTGTAATAGTTATGAGCCTAAAGTCTAAAATCAAGAGTGCCATGCATTCTCTAAGTGCCTGGTAGTCATTCTTCTTTACCCTTCTTGTTTGTGAGTGCATTTTTTTTTTAATACTCTCTCAATCCCATAATAAATATTCTAATTTTCTTTTTATTCTGTCCTACGTTTTTGGTTTAAAAAATATAATATACTCCCTCCGTCCCAGCTCACTTGACATTTATTTCTATTTTAGTCTGTCCCAGCTTGCTTGACACTTCTCAAATTAGCCTACTTTTAATAATTTTATATTTACTCTATTCCACCACTCATTCTCTCTCTTCATTTTTCACCACTCAATTTATTCAATCAACGCTACTATTTACACCACTCATTCAATCTTTTCATTTTCTACACATTTTTCTTAGAGCAATACTTTTATATTCATACAACCCAGTATTAGTAGAACTATAAACTATAAGTATCACCCGAACCCTTTCGCTATTGATATCGCCGAAGCCAAATCTCCATGGAACACCTTTACGAGTAATGACTCGAGATGCGCAAATGTTTCTTCAAGAATAACTTGGAAACTGCCCCATCTCGGCATTCACAAAATCTCCACATTGATAATATTTGGCATTGAAAACATAAAAAATTAAAACATTTGGGTAGGCAACAAGTGCTCAACCAAGCATGACAAGCAATACAACAAGAAAACATATAACCATCATAAAAAGTCTCTCGACACAGAGAGGATACATAGGCTCTCGACAAAGGAGAGGGTGCAAGGGCTCCCGACAAAAGAGATAATGTCTACTTATACGATATAGATAAAATTTACTGGACCAAATCGAAAAAGGAAGGGGAAGAGATATCAAGCACCTGATTTGCCGAGAAAATTATCATTTTCAATGCATTTACTGAAAGAGAGTAATTTTTCGGCGATCATTGATTCCTTTATTCTTCTTTAAACTTATTTAAACTAGATTTAGAAATAGAAAATAGCCGAAATAAAAATAAAATTTTGATTTCACATTTATTAATTGCAAATGAACAATTAATAAATGTGAAATCAAGTTAAACAAACTAAAATAGAATAAAAACAATGACAAATTTAAGATTTAAGAGAAAGGATTAGAGAGAATGATAAAGAAGAAGCACGAATCAATTGAAGAACTTTGAAAAGATGAGTTTGATACCGAGAAAACAGAGAAGAAGAGACGGTTTTCACATGGTAGTGATAGTTATGGGTTATGTTGAGAGTTTGTGTTATTTAGTGGTTTTTGTTTTGGATTTCAATGCATGACACTTGTCTTCGGTGGGATGATTTATGATCGATCTTCCTATCAATTTTGGTCTCATGCAAAGCATTTTGGTTGGCAGTTGGAGGCCTCATAGTTTCTGCGTGGTGGTTTCGATCCCGGTGGTGAACAGTTTGGCAACGACAGAAAGTTGTCAAACATCGGACGTATTTGGGTGGCCTTGGCTTTAAAACCTTACTTTTTTATTTTGCATTGCTTGAGATGTTTGGTTGGTTTTTGTCGTTGACTCAAATGCTTTGTTTTTTCGTATTTTCAACGTTAAATATTTTTCACATGGGGGATTTTCTGAATGCCGGTATTAGGCAGTGTCCAAGTTATACTTGGTGGAGCATTTATGCGTCTCAATACATGTGAGAAAGGGAGTAAGGTTGAAGTTGTTGTTCGTTCAAATGTACATCCACAACATCATTGTGCCGAACAGGGCGTTCAAATGTACATCCACCGCATCATTGTGTCGAACAGGGCGCAACAATGGAATTATCAGAAGTCATACTATGAACGCATTTTTAGTCCGTGCACAACCGACCTTCTTGCTTCAAACTTCTTTTATCATTTGATTGTACATGTAAGACGTGCCATTAATAATGTGGCCGATTTTTTGCCTAAGACATCTTGCTTATATGCGAGTCCTTATGTATGTAATGAACTTTGTTCTTTGGGTTAATGGCAATTTAGGGCCTGAACTCAAAGTGGGGGGGGGTCGTCTATCAGGGGCCCGGAAGTTTTTTTCGCTAGATCAGGGCTTCAAATGTGAAATTTTCGCCAGTTAAGGGTTTTTTGACGGAAATAGTTAGAAAAGTCAGTTAAGTGCCATGTGCATGGCACGTGATCGACTAAATGGATGGATTTGTAATGATATTAGTTAGTAAGGGCTTTAGTAAATTTTTTGAAACTTAAAAGGTTTAAAAATGAAATAAATATTTTTGCTAAAAAAATAATCCTTTTTCTAAATAATCAAGTATATAATAAAATAAGTAATTATCATATATAAAATAAATTTATTAAAAATAATCAAAATTATTAAAAAAATTAATCTAATAGCTATATTAAATATAAAAGGATTTAGATTATTGTCTAAATAATAAATTTAAAATAAAGAAAATTATAAATAAATTTAAAATTTATTCTATGAACATAATAAATTAATTTTTACATTCACCAAATTTAAAACAACATAAAGTAATTATCACTATATATATATATATATATATATATATATATATATATATATATATATATATATTCTATATATATATATTTATTCATCAAATTTCATCTTTATGGAAAAAAAAAAAAAAAAAAAAGCTCACCCTGTTTATTAAATAAAAATAATTATTAACAAAAATTATTAAAACATTTCCCTTCTCATCATCTTCCATGAACACCCACCCATCCTCCACTTTAAACCACCATAGCCACCACCGTTCACTACCATCCAACACCTCCACCACTTAGAACCACCATAGCTACCACCGGCCGCCACCATCCACCTGTTGTAACCACCACAACCACCACCGAAAATTAACAGAGAAATCAACCCAACAAAAGCGAACACAGAGATGCACCGATCCAAATCTAAATATAGATCTAAATCTGAATCTTGAGAGAGAGAGAGAGGTGGATCAAAGGGAGGTAGAGAGAGGAAGTGTACTGCGTGTGTGTGCTTGCAGATAAGGAGGGGTTCGCCTGTGAGAGGGTTGGCCGAAGACGAATGAGACAACGGGAGAATAGATGTGGATCAGAGGTTTTTTCCAGTGTTAGTGGCCTGAGTTGGATGAAAAGGGGGGATATGAGGAGTCGCCGGAGTAAGGGGAGGGGACGCCGGAGGTGGGGAAGGGAAAAGTTCGCCGGAGATATGAGGGAAAAGTTCGCCGGAGTAGGGGTGATGGTCGATGGCGTTGGGCAAGATAGAGGAGAGGAAGAAGATGCGTCGGAATGAGAGAGGGAGGGTGAGAGATGCGTCAAAGGGGGAGAGGAGGGGTAGGGTTTTGTTTTGGATTTAACCCTTCAAATTTTAAAATATACAGTTTGACCCTTTTTGACAAATTTTAATTTTAATTTCATCCAGATTTATGATCACGTGCGAGGCACATGAGATTTAACCTTTGTTCTTTTTATGGAGTGTGTTAATGCAATTACACTTTTTTTGTCGATAAAAAAAAAAGAAAAAGAAAAATTGAATAGTTAGGGGAGGAAACCGCTCTTTTAAGTAGTTTTAAGTTTGAGCAATGCTAGGGGCACAGAATAAGGTCACAAAATCTTGCTCACAAGATGAGGTGGCGATATTTTATTGGTTGTAACATCATTACACCTAGGATCAGGCCGTCTCAATAATTATAGAGGCCCTGTGCAAAATGCAAAAATCGGGGCCCTTATTTTAAATATTTACAGAATAAAATAATTGCAATAATGTTGAAGTAATAAGCAAATAATCCATTAAAATTAAATGCGTTATAAAAAAAGACTTTCTAAAGTTTGAAAAACAAAAATGAAAGCCTAACTTTAAAAACAAGGGAAGGGAAGGAAAGCCCAAAAATGAAAAAAAGAAGCCACTTTGAAAAAATAATAATGAAAGCCTAACTTTAAAAAGAAATGAAGGGAAGGGAAGCCCAAAAATGAAATAAGTGGAAAGCCCGGTAGGAGAAAAGAAGCCCAAAATTAAAATGAGAGAGAAGTTCAAAAAGGAAAAAAGAAAAAAATGCAGCGCTGAAGGTTCAAACTCAGACACACCAGATGCAAACAAAACGGCTTACCATCAGGACACTTGATGTGTTTGCTTCAATTCGGTTTTCAATATATATATTTGTATATAAAAAAATTGGGGCCCCAATTTTTTTGGGCACTGTGCTATTGGGGATGCACAATCTCAAAACCGGGCTTGCATAAGATTTTGTCAGCAAGTTTTTGTGACTTTTTTGTGGGCCTGCTGCTATTCTTTTTAAGTTTTAACTCGCGGGCACACAGTCGATATAATCTCTCCGTTCAAGTTTAATTACTGAGCTGCTTTCTCCCGAGAACGTTCTAAAGCCCTAAGGTGCCTGCAAACGTATCACATTGCCCGTATTCACTCGAGAAACTTGGCCAGGATTTTTTCTTCAGCTTCTCTGTATAAGGTTTGTCTTCACATTCATCTTATCTTTCATCTTATTCTACAAATTTTAGACGAAATTGGTTGGTAATTTTGTTGGCCGGCATGTATATTGCTATTTTCCCCATTTATCACAATGTAGTCAAGGTCATTGTCGATGCTAGCGAGCCTATGATTGTAATTTTTCCTTGTGATGTGATTCTCTTTGTTGCTCACAATGTGTATGAGGAAATGCCAAGTTGAGGTGAACGCCCAGGGAGGGGCTTGTGCCTCATTACTGCCGAAAGGAAACATCTAATTTCCGACAAAGTGACACAGAGGTACAAAATGAATGTCCCAAAAAAAATTCTAGTTTGCTCGTAACCTAGAGCAAATTTGAATTATTTTTAGACATTCATTTTCGGACAGAGGTACATCTATTGATATTTAGATCACAAAACTGATTAGGAATTTGAGGCAAGAATTATTAATCCTGTAATGGTCATGCTTGGTGTGGTTGATTAACTCAAATTTAAATAGAATCGTGATGGTCCTCAAGTCATGCATCTCTCTCCTTAATCCAGTCAATGAAATTGTTGAAGTTGTTTATGGAGCACCCGTCTTTTCTAATACTACTCAAAACCCTCAAGTCCAAGGCCCTCTCTTTGAATATTTGGTTGTCGAGCAGCTGCGCCACTTTGTTCTTGATTTCTCCTTGTCTTATGATACCACTTTCATCTTTCTCAAATGTAAGTCCATTCCTCCAGACTTCACAGATAAAGATTTCATGAGGTAACTAGTCAACAAAGTAAGACCAGCACAGGAATGGGATTTCTACACTTAATCCCTTGTTTACCTTCATGATTGGTCTTAATGCTGATTTTTGTCGTTGGAATTTTCCACTGGACTATCTACACATTTGTTACATTGATTTGTGTTATTATGTCCATATGCACTCTTCTTTTGTAATCATATGAGGTCTCTTTGTCACAATGATAGTGAGATTAAGTATCATCTCAATGGAACTATATTTCTAGTAGGATATCTTTAATCTCTTTTTCATGGGGAAAATAACTAAATCATGCAATGTACTATACCTCTTATTTCATAAAAGGTAATGTACTATTTAGTGACAGCATAATGCAATGTATTTTTAAGAGATTTTTCAGATAATGCAACACGTTGAATTTTAGCAACAAGTTCATTAAAAATGTAACACCAGTTACTGATTTAACAAAGCCCCTTCTCCCTAATTAACAACCGTTAAACAAAAACACCCCTTTCATCTTCATCCCCATTATTTATGCTCTAACACAAAATTAAACCTAAAATAGAACAAAAAATGAGCCAAAATCCAACCCAAAATCAAATCAAAATCTTTTAATTTCAAACCCTAAGCGAAATTGAATCGATTCCTAAGCAAATCGAATAAAACCTTATAGCAATTGCTTCCCAAATTCCCTGGTACGTCAACCCCTAACCTCAAATTCGAAGCTACTCCTTTTGTAACAGACAATTTGGAGTTCGCCATCACCATAACCCCAAAAAAATCGAATATTTGGCGAGCAACAGAGTAAGAGTTGCTGGATTTGAGATTTGGTGAATCCTAGAGGTTGACGCCGAATTTGAGAGTGAGTGCAAGAGGCGCCGGTGTGGCGGATACAGTGACGGTGGTGATGGTAGTGGCGGGGTTGTAAGAGAGGTAGAGAGAAGGGGCGGAGGGGAAGTTGGTGCGAAGAAGGAGGGAGAGATTTGAAGGGTTGTTAGTGGCGGAGAAGGTGGAGAGGAAAGGGAGGCTGAAGATGGTGAATATGTGATGTGGATTTTGGCACTAGTAGGACTTGGGTTGGTTTTGTTTAACATGAGTTACTTTTTTTTTTTTTTTTTAACAAATCTTGACATTTTCGTTAAGTTTTTGACGTCGTCATGTTGATTTAACGCATATTGCATTATATGACAAACTCCAAAATAGTACATTGCATTAAGAAGTCACTAAATACCACAACTCTTGAGTCTTTTCACCTCCTTGCTTGTACTAAGAACCCTTGAGTTGTTGAAACTTGAAATACCACCCGAATGATGCCTGTCCATCATCAGTGACAGATGGCTTTTGTTAAGCAGATTTGATTTATCCCCTCCGTCCAAAAATGAACAAAAGTTAATGAATAAAGAGGGAGTTAGCTAACAAAGTGGAACAGCTGCTCGACAACATTAGATTGTTGAACTCAACAATGAATATATGATTGGATACAATGCATTACAGTCATAGTTGGCGCGATTTCTACATTCTGTTGTTGTAAGGCGATTAAATGTCAGTCTGTCTTCATACAAAGGTCTGTAAACAGATCACATTACTGAAATTTATGACCTCGCCATGCATAAGTTTAAATAGGAAGTTTAAGTAGTGAAACTTTTACAGCTTGAAATATCAAATGAGAGGTAGTAAGATACACTGAATTGATTATTTAGGCCACATTTTAATTACAAACTTGATGCACTCCTGCAATGGTCATGTCATGCTTGACATGGTTATTTAATCATCTCTCTCCTTAATCCAGTCAGTGAATTTGTTGAAGTTGTTGGTGGAGCAGCCACCTTCTTTGACGCTACTCAAAACCCTCTCTTTAAGGTCCAAGGCCCTCTCTTTGAATATTTTGTTGTCGAGCAGCTGCTCTACTTTGTTCTTGAATTCTCCTTGTAATATGATACCACTATCATCTTTCTCAAATCCAAGTCCAATTTTCCAGACTTCACATATATAGGTTTCATTAAGTAACTGGTCAGCAAAGTAAGACCAGCAGAGGAACGGGATTCCGTTGCTCAAACCTTCCAAAATAGAGTTCCAACCACAGTGAGTCATGAAACAAGCCACAGATGGATGGCTAAGAATCTTCTGTTGAGGTACCCAGCCCACCATCCGCCCGCGACTGCCTATTCTGTCTTTAAAACCTTTTGGGTACGGCTCATTAATCTCATCGGTCAGACCTGGTCTAACAACCCACATAAACGGCCTGTTTGTGAGTTCAAGCCCAAGAGCCAATTCTTGAAACTGTGTTTTGTCAAGAACCGTGAAGCTTCCAAAGGCCACGTAGATGACTGAGCAGGCTGGCTGTTTATCAAGCCACGCCAGGCAAGTTTGATCCTCCTGCCAGAAATTTCCTACTTGTTTAGCTTAGCAAGTCGATTGCTTGCCAAAAGTGGGCCCACCGGCAAGATCTTTGGGATTAGGCCTAATGGTTCACGCTCCAACTCGCTAGTCGTGTTGCAGATAACCCAGTCTGCTGCTTTCGCGGCTTCAACAATTTTGATTGTGATTCCAAAAAATAATTTTTGCGTGGCCAAGTCACCTATAGATAACCATAATAGGTTTGTACTTTTTATGGGTGGCATTGTTGGTGATAGGCGAATAATCTGGTTCTTCATGAGAATTCCTGAAATAAAAGACTTTGCGAAATAAGATTCTGAAACAGATTCGAAAGTTATTTTGTGGTAATTGTGAAAACAAGAGCAAGTTATGTCTAATTTCAAGTTATTGCTTTCATAATTAGGTTCTTTGTTTGTTTCATTTTTTCTATTTTCTAAATCATTCATAAATCATATACAAAAAGTACTACACATGCGTGCACTTAGCTTTTTTCGTAGTTTCTTTGTTCTTGATATTGTGCGATACAGGAAAGAAGAGTCTTTAAAGTTATTGACACATATGGCTCACCAGATTTGTCTACGATTCCATCATCAATCTGCTTCTGATAACTAAAATTCACGGCCAAAGATGCAGCTGAAGCACACCAGTAGGCAGCTCGTCTGAGGCCTCTCTTCTTCGCGACATCAATGGCCCATCCCATACACACATCAGCAACAACGCATGTGATTTTATCGTTGCTGCTTCCATTAATCTTTTCTATAAGCTCTTCCAGCTTGCCTGGCATGACTCTGAAGGTTGATTCCGACAACTTTCCTAGGTCATTTCTGTCCTCCCATGGTTCCAATCCATCTGGTATGGAAGCCATATCTATCAGATCCCCAAACCCATCTTCTGCACATAATGCATCCATCACCTGCTTATGTATGAAGTCTGTGTTTACGAACGTGACTTTGACATCCTGCTTAACTAGGAGTTGCACAAGCTCCAATGCAGGAAATACATGACCTTGTGCTGGGTAAGATATGGCTAAAACATGCGGTTTGGTCAATTTTTTTTTTAAAGTTTTTACTTGGATAGTTTAAAATGATTGTATCTGTTTATGTTTTATAGACGTGGTTATTGGCAAGGGTGAGGTGGTGGGACATGGAACCGCGCCAACAGCCGCCTGCTGCAGTGCAATTGCAATCGTTCAAGTTTTTGCACACTTTGCTTCTTTTAAATTATTAATTTGACTTGGCATGGGCCCCACATATATCAAATTAATCCTAGCCATCCACTCACCAACAAGAGGCATGTGGCTAAATAATCCTGGACGTAGGTCTCCAATACTTGTTGATTCCCCATCTTCAAATGGGGTTCTCGTTACACTCTGGATTTGTTCAAAGCTGACCTCATCGTCGGCATCACCATCACCGGTCTTGCCACCCCTCATGGAATCAGCTTCACTAAGGTAGCTAACTTGCCACCTATTCTTGGCCTATGTGAGCTTTCACTCAAATATGTTTATTAAAATTCAATATTAAATGTTATGTCAGTATTTTATAAACGTAACCGGATTTAATGTGATTGCAGATTTGAGTTTTATTCACCATTAGTGTATGCCATGATGAGCGGTTATAAGGATTTAGCGGTGAGAACAATGGCGGTGGCGTCGCTATTGACGGCATTCATGCTAGGAGATGCAGTGAGCTCAAGAACTTCCGACCCTTTATCTTCACCTAGCTTTCATGGATACATTTTCCGCGGGTGTCCCTCAACATTAGGCATCGTAAGATTTGTGACACGTCAAATATTTTTCAACTTTCTACAATCAATTAGCGTGCTTTGTTCTTTTTGCTTCATATAATAATGCACATACTTATCACATGAATAATATTTTATCACTTCTCCTTCCGTCTTATAATAAACGTTTTAATTGACTAGTCAACTTTAAAAAAAATGTTTTACTTGTTTGTAAGATTGATGGTGCAGACTAGAGTTTATCGTTGATCTTTTCTATCACTTGCAACAATAGTTGGATTTATGGGAGTAGCGTTCCACCGACCGTGAACTAGCTTGACTTAACTATCCCGAGTGCCCCCCTGTTTGGCTACCCCTTGCACGAAAGTCCTACTTTCTTATTTTCTCCTTAAACTTTCAGCCCATAGACTATTATTAGGTAAGTTTCCACCCCCATGAAAAGCTTCATTCATCTTGGAAGAGACTTTCAATCCCTTTACCTCCTCCCCTTAGCAGTCGAGTGGCTTTCATCTCCTCTTTCCTTATCTTTTCAAACTTTCTCCCAAGAAAGAATGTGCAACTTCCTATGCTCCCCCTCCCCCCAAAAAGTTCCTGTTAGCTCTATCATCACACAATCCTTGTGGAATTTTAGTGGACTGCATGGTGTAACGAGGGATCGTGGAAGAAACCGACTGCACAAGACAAGGACCGCTCTTCCTTACCGGAGTAGGACTGATTCTATCTTTAGCTGGTGAATAAAACGTTTTCAGATGTTAATGATAGCATTGAAGGCCCGGCGAGAGCTTGAAAGTTGCTTTCGTTCTTTCTACTTGACTTGAGCCTTCCTTAAAGCCTTTTCCATCTCTTTTTTTCATAATAGACCGAGGCGTCGCCAAGAGCTATATCTGTATAGCCAAAATGACCCTAGGCATTCTCCCGGCATCTTATACCACACATGCTCCAACAGAAAGAAAGGCCAATGCCGCTACGGCTGCTTTGGGACCTGCTACTACTACTACTGTGATATAAGCGCTTCAACCTCCCACTCTTCCTCTCCTGTCTAATCTCGTATGTAGTCTAGAATCAGATCTGAAGCTCTTTACTAGGATTGGAACAAGTGAAGAACGAGTGACCACAAGCTCCACTTAAGCGCTCGACATGCAGTTAGCTCAAAACATGTTCATCATGTGGCCGAGCGAAGCGCACCTCTGTGAAGCATCCTAGCATCACTTTAGATAGGAACAGAATGGATTACTTACAACTCAAAGTAGGTTCTCCGGATCGATATATCGTACGACGTAAAATGGCGATCAAAGTCTTCCAGGAATGGGGTAGTCTTTGAGAATGTGGAAGAGGTCGTCTCCTTTTAGCAAGTTAAAAAAGGTGTAATTCCATGTTGGTTCGCTTCCTCCACCAGCTGAAGCGGATTGGTCAAAAAGACATTTTGTAGCTTGAAAAACGGGAGTTAACAACCGCCCCCCGGCCCAAACATGAGCCGAAACCCTTGCCTTCTTTCTACGCTCATCAGGGATCAAGCTTGTCATACTGGAAGTCATCAAAGGAAGAATGGGCAAGCTTTTATGTCCCTACTCCCGCTAGTCGGGATCGTGTAACTATCGCTCGAGAAGTAAGTAAGCTCGTCCTTCTTTGGTCATAAGGATAAGCGTTCTTATTAGGTCAGGGGTGGCCGGACCGGGGCCGCGATTGGGAATGGCACAACCAGAAGAGGGGTAGGGGAGACAAGGTTACGCGCTGGGTAGCGCAGCGCATCTGTTTCGGGTACAGAGGCGACGAGGGGTGCTAACCCGGCCACCCAACTCAGTAGGTCAGGGGCGGGCCGGATATAGGTTCGAATCCTGCCACCTTTCTTGTGGATCATCCTGTGGTTACCGGATGATGGGAATAACAAAGCAAGCTGTGGTAGGTGGAAAGCCTAAGCGATGAAGTAGCGTCAGCTCCGACCGTGTGACAAGAAGGCTATCGTTGTGCTAAGGAAGAGTCATGAACTGCTACCTGAAGTGAAGAGTCAACCATCTCTGAAGAGAGGAAAAGCTCCACTTACATTCAGCATGTCTCCTACGGCACGAGTGGAGGTCAGCCATGATTCCTCACTCAAGCTATACTATACCGAACGACGTGGCTCCATACTGGGAAAGCATGGAAAGGCACGAATAGATTCAGCGGTCTAACAGCCCTGTTTCGATTTCGTGTCTTTCCATACCCAGGAGGTGAACGGAGTGAAGGGAAGGTAGCCCTCGTACCTAAGGGGAATGGTATTAATAAGTACGCACGCGCGCGCGCGCGCGCGCATGCGATACTAAAGGCTAAATATTTTTAAAATTTTATATTCAAATTAAAAATATAACTTCCAATTGTTGATTACAAAGTTTGTGATCCTTCAACAACTTAAGGGCATAGTTGGCCTTAAACATTTTACTTGCTCACCGATCTCGCATCGATTATGTGCCATGCCTTCACTTAAACTCATCAAGTGTCATTGTACACAGAGTCTTCATAATTTTTCATGTTTATAGACTAATTCATTATAAACATTCAATGGAATTATTTAATCAACTAATTTTAATTAGTTTGTGCATGTATACTAGATTAAATATTTATCAATAAATTTAATACTTTAAATTAGTTTATGATAATGATGACCATTATTGTTATGGAGATGGGAAAGTGCACTGTTGAGATTTTGTTTGCTTTTCAACCTTCTAGTCGCCCGATATACTTTGACCACGTTGTATAATTTTCTATATATACATTTTTAATCATTACTCCATTTATCTCATAATCATAACACATTATTACAATTGGCTTATTTTTCATTTTTATTTTTTAATTGCCTATTATATTAATTCAAGTTGCATTTGCATATATATATATATATATATATATATATATATATATTAAATTATTCTGTGAGAATCATGAAGTTAACAACACATATTGCATACATCTACCTTGTTATGGTTTAGAGGTTACAACACACGCGTAGCTATGGCATATGATAACGGAGCAATAAACCCCCCCTCCCCTTGTTTTATGAAATGTCCTGATTTAGTACTGGTAAATTTTAAGAATAATACTAGGGGCACAAAAAAGTCACAAAAACTTCCTCACAAAATCCTAGGTGTAATGATGTAATTCGTTTTTTTAATTATAGTGTGGCGGGTCCATTATCGATGCAACCAATAAAATATCGCCACCTCATTTTGTGAGCAAGATTTTGTGACCTTATTTTGTGCCCCTAGCATTGCTCAAATTTTAAATGTATTTTTTTCTGTTTAAAATTAATATTTTGCCTTCCTTTCCGTTAAGAAAAAAATAACACTATATTGAATTTTTGCCCTCATTTAAACTAACTTTAGGTATTAGATTATAATATTTCATATTTAAAATAAAATTCTCCTCATTTTTAAAAATTATGGCTCTACTACTGGGTTACGTGATATACATGTTCGTGCATATATTGATCATGGCGTTGATAGAGTGTAATCATATTGATTATTGATTGTGCAAAGGGTGTGAATTTGATTGGTGTTTACATGCATTTGATTCATGTTAGGATGAATTGGGTGAGTTTAATTTCATTCAATCACATATACCACTACCCAAAACCAATTCATATTTAAAATAAAATTATTTTTATTTAATTTCATTGAATATTAATATTCATCTGACGCTATTTGATCTATTACAACTCTGAGTCTTCACCTCTGTTTGTATTAAGAACCCTAGTGTTGTCAAAATACTACTGTTAGGATAGTTGTCCAACATCAGTAACAGATGGCTTTTGTCAGCAGATTTGGTTTACTTCCCTCCAAAAAATAAATAAAAATAATAATAATTAAAGAATTAGACTTATGAGAGTCAGATATGAAAATTAGGACTTTTAAAATATTGTAATTCTTTCATCATATCTATTGATAAACGTTCTTCAGCTTTATACAAATTTAATTTCTTTTGATGTTTAAGCATCATATTAGAAAAAAATAAGTTAGAATGTTTAAAAGAAATGAAACAAGTTGGAAAATGCCTAGACAGAGTAGTGAAATGCTGCTAATCATGATGCGTGCCCTCTGCCCAGGGCTAGTAGTAGCAGATGACGTTGGTGTTGCTTAAAAAAATCACATCTTCAACAGTTTTTAATTCCAGGGTTCAACATATATATTTGATCAATTTGGAGTATCTGATCTTGTAACAAATTAATAAGCTAGCCCTGTTTGAATTAGACATACTCCTATATGATATAGATAACTGGTTGAACATTATTGTGACATGAAGACTCAACCGTCTGATTCTTGTGCCTGATCAAATCAGTTCTCTGCATGTGTAGCTTCCTCTTTTATCCAGTTAATGATTTTGCTGAAGTTCTTTTCAGAGTGTCCTCCTTTTCTGATACTTGTTGCTGTTTTGTCTTTAAGATCCAACGCTCTTGATTTGATGGATTCATCGCCAAGCAGCTGATCCACTTTACTCTTTGACTTCTTTTCGCACAATGATGCCAGCTTCATCCTTGTCAAAGCTCAGCCTATCTTCCAAATGTCACGGACATACGTCTGGTTGAGATAATGATCAGCAAAGTAAGGGCAGCACAGAAATGGCAGCCCATTGCTTACACCTTCGACGACAGAGTTCCAACCGCAGTGGGTCAAGAAGCAAGCCACCGAAGGATGTGCTAGGACCTTTTGTTGGGGGGCCCACCCAACAATTCGCCCACTATTCCCAATCCCATCCTTAAATCCTTTTGGGTAATTAGCCTGGCCAATCGACCGGATCGCCCACAAGAAGGGTCTGTTTGTGAGTTCAAGCCCAAGAGCAAGTTCCTGGAACTGAGTTGGATCAAAGATTGTGAAGCTCCCAAACGCGACATAGATGACTGAGTCGAGTGGTTATTGATCAAGCCATGCCAAACAAGTCGAGTCCTCTGGCTAGAAATGCCCTGTTTGCTTTGTTAACCGATTGCTTGCCAAAAGAGGCCCTATTGGCAACATCTCTGGACGTAAGGTAAATGCTCCAGGTTCCAACTCATAACCTGAGTTGCAAATGATATAATCTGCAAATTTCAATGTCTCCATTGTTTTCTTTACAACTTGAAAAACTATTCTTTGTGAAGTCAAATCCCCAATACAAGCCCAAACAAAATTGGTCCTTCTCATGCTGGGCATGCCTGGTGATAGCTGAATCATCTCGTCTTTTATGACAGTTCCTGCATTAGCAAGTTTCATCAGAGATTAAGGGTCTGTTTGTTTGGGCCATTTAGAGGCTTCATTCAGCCCAAACAAACAGACCTTAAATAAGACATTGTAAAAAGGCATTGATAGTTTTAGTCATTCTTACCATCATTATTTATGATTTTGTCATCAATCAGCTTTTGAACGCTGAACTGTAAGACCAACAATGCGGCTGAGGGAGACCAAAAGGATGCACACTTCACGCCCATCTTCTTTTCAATTTCCAGCGCCCATCCCATAGCATTATCAGCAATGACACAGGTAATTTTCTCATCCCCATCTCTATTCATCTTTACTAGAAGCTCCTCAAATTTCCTGGCCATGACTGTCAAGAGGCCTGTACATACGAGGCCAAGATCATTCCTGTCTTGCCCGGGTTGGAGTCCATCTGGCAGAGAGATGAGGTGTATCATGTCTCTTAAGTTATCATTCTCAGACAAAGACTTGATCACTCGCTCTTGGTTGAAGTCTGTGTTAACAAATGTGACCTTAACACCATTATTGGCCAGGCGGAGTGCAACTTCCATGAGCGTAAATACATGGCCTTGTGCTGGAAAAGGTAAGGCTAAAACATGTGGTTTCATCATTTTTTTTTACTTGGTTAGCTTATAAAAGGAATTTTATCTATTGCTGCATTTATAGATGTAGTTGATGGAAGGTTGCTGGACTTGGATTCATTTTGATTTAGTTATGGGGTCTACAGTTTCGAGTTTCGGGGTTGTTCGTAGAAATGGGTATGAAAAATGTTACTCCATCTCTCTTAAAGTGAATGACCATTTATCATTTTGGAGAAATTTAAAAAGTTCAACGTTTTGTAAATTTTAGTAACCAAGATGTATAAAAATCTTTGCCATCTACTTTCCGAACTTTTGGTTTTTCAAATGTAAAGAGACTAGTGATTTTTTTTTTTGGTAAAAGAACATTTACGAACAAAATTGTTTTCAAGAACGTCATTCATTTTGGGATAAAATTTTCTTAAAAGTGGTCATTCATTATTTTGGGAGGGAGGGAGTACCCAAATAGTTTTTATACTCACAACACCAATCAACTCACTATTCCTCTCACTCATTCTCTCTCCCACTTTACTTTTTATACTCACAGCATTTCTTCTCTCTCGTACTTTTTTTTTTGTTTTTGTGCCCACAAAAGTCTCAAATGAGGTGGGACGGAGGGATTATTGTTTGAAAAACCAATTAAGTCTTCATGTTGCTGGGTCATCATATGCTATGTTGAGCACATACAACTTATGTTTTGAAATTCTAGTCATTCTGTTGTGCATGTTATGGTTTGGTTATTAATTTTGGGGCAAATTGCAATTCGGTTACATGTTGAATCATTTTTATAATTTGGTTCTCGAAATTGAAAAACATTTTTATAATTTGGTTCTCGAAATTGAAAAAGCTGCAACCATATTCTTCATGATTGCAACCCTATTCTTCATGATTACAGGTATCAAAAGAAAACCACTAACGCCACCAGCACCACTGCACCTATATGCCCAGAGCAAGACACATGAAAATATAAACCAAAATTCCATCTAACCGATATCAAATTTTCAAAACAATCTTGAATCTACAAAACAAAACCCTAAGATCTTCGAGGTTGCCCATGTCTCCCGATTCCAGTGGTAGATGGTGGAAGAGGAATTTTCGTTGGGTCAATGGGTTTCATTTCAATTTCTGTTTGAGCAATGCTATAGGCACAAAATAAAGTCATAAGATTTTGCTCACAAAATGAGGTGGCGTTATTTTAATGGTTGCATCGAAAATGGACCAGCCACACTCAAATTAGAAACACCAATAAAATCACTACACTTCAGATTTTGTGACTTTTTTCTACATCAAGTATTATTCTGTGTTTAGGTGATTGGGTGACCTCTTTTGTCCGTCTTATCCAATTCATCTACATCTCTTTTTAAATCTGAAATGTGAAAATGAATTCACTTTAGTTGTATTTTATTTTCTTCAAAATTGACGCTGTATAGATTTTGAAATCGAACACCAAGGCCTGATGTGCCAAAAAAAAAAAAACACTTCAAAGTTCGATTGGAAGGGTGTTATATGATTTAAAGATTTAATTGTCATTAACTCCTTTATTATTTGGATCCTTCATTTGATCTTTTAATGATATTCTTTTAATGACTAATATCGAACTAGCCTCTGTTGAGTTGTATATATTTAGTACGTGATAACTTAATTTAAGTTTCTAACAATTCCATGTAAAAACCTTTAGTTGCTAATATTTTGTAAGTTTATAGCCCTATTTTCCTAAATTGAAGCATTAAACCTTTTTATACGGATGACCTCTTAACTTTAGAGTTTTATGTGTAATTTACTCTTTAGTTAATTATTTAGCAGTCATATTCATATGATCTTTTGATATTAGTATAGTTTCATCCGAACCAATCGACATTATTTTTCTATAACATATACTCCCTCCGTCCCAACTTAAGAGTCAAAAATTTCCCAAAAGGGCGTCCCAACTTAAGAGTCAAAATCTAAAAATGGAAAGTGGGTCCTACATGTCATACTCACAACAATTATCCACTAACTCTTCTCTACCCCACTTTCTCTCTTTTCTATCTAACTATCAACGCTCACAACCATAGTTATTAAAGGCCCAAGGCGCACCAAGGCGCAAAAGGTGAGCCCGGGGCCTAGGCGCAAGGCGTAAGGCGGGCGCGCGCCCGAGTGACGATGCCCACAAAAATGCCTTAAAATATTAAAAATATTGAAGTATAAAAGAAACAAGCATAAATAGATGTTCAAATCATAAACTTTAATTTACACATGCATAATTTAACATGTTTAAATCATAAACTTTAATTTACACATGCATTCAAATTGCATTTTTGATTGATAATATAATAATGTAACTTCTATGTACATAAACATAGACTTGAGGAAAAAAAATAAAAATCAAGACAGCGCATAATTTAACAGGTTTAAATCATAAACTTTAATTTACACATGCATTCAGATTGCATTTTTTATTGATAATATAATAATGTAACTTTTATAGTTCTATACATAAATAGAGAGTTGAGGGGAAAAAAAAGAATCAGGACTTAAGAAAAATAAAAAGATAACAGGAAGAGAACAACTCACCTGTCGGAGCTGCTCTCTCTCGCCGGAGGTTGCCGGAGTATCAGACAGGTTGCCGGAGTTCGCCGGAGGTCTTCCCAGGTCGCTGGAGGCATCTCTGTTAGCTTTGATGGAGTTCATAAGGATCGCCTACTCTTATATAGAGTTACGGACTTACGGTGCGTGTACGATGAGAGAATCGTGGCAGCGGAAGATTCTTAGTTGCGTAATACGTTCAATTACTACGCAATTAACGGTCAATAGGATCGATTACTTCGAAATTATCGGTCAATTAGGGTTTGCGGAGCCTAGGCGCAGTCGATCAAGGCCCATGCTTCAGCCCTAGGCGCGCCTAAGCCCTTGCCTGTGCAGCGCCCTCGAAGCCTGTATTTTTTCTTTGTCCGAAAATGATGTTTTATTTTTCTAGCTGTCAATTTTAAACATGAGTAATAATTTGAAAAAATTGCACAAAAAATCACCTAACTCTTCGCTTTTTATGGAATTGATTTCTAAATTCATTTTTTCCATGACATTTTCAACTCATTTTCTTATGCGTTTATGGTCATTTTCACTAATTGTTTTAGTTTTTCATCGTTCATTGGTTATGTGCAATAGTACGTGTTATTAAATTTTAAGGGGTATTTTAGATAGTTCACTCTATATTAACATTGAAAGGTTGAACTTGTTTTAAATAAGTCCCTCACATATTGTTCATTCTTTACTTTCACACTATGGATGTTTATATTTTCTTTCCATCAAATTTATCACTCCATTTTTTTAACCATTTAATTTATCCCCACCATCTCTTTTCAAGGTCAAAGCCAGGCCCCAATATTTTGTTGTTGAGCAGCTGCTTCACTTCAGCAGCCACATTCTATATCAGCTCGGTTTTATTGATTCTGGTTCTTTTGCCATTTTTACTTTTATTTATGTGATTTATGAGTTTAATAATTGTGACTAGATGCGTGTGGTGTGATTATGTCATGCCCATGAAGCATCGATTAACAACAAGAAGGAAACCGTCTTGTTTGCTTCTCTTTTTCGCATGTCTCCTTCATTCCCTCCCTAATAGTAGCGTACATTATTTCTCTCTGACATGATATTTGTTTCGACTCACCTGTGTTAGAAAACGCCAAGAAATATACATGTATTCCCTCCTTTGCTTCATGATTGGTCTTAAAACTATTTTTGTGTTGGAATTTCCCTTGGACTATCTACACATTAGTTTCATTGATTTGAGTTGTCATGTCCATACTCTTCTTGTGTAACCACATGAGGTCTCTTTGTCACGACAATAGTGAAATTTTGTATCTTCTCAATGGAAGTATATATATATATATGTATATATATTGTAGGATACCTCTAGTTTTTTGCATGTCTCCTTCATTCTTTCCTTAGCAACAGCGCAAAGAATATTCGTCTGAAGCTATTTTTTCTATTACAACTGTGAATCTTCACTTCTTTGTTTGTATTAAGAACCCTTGAGTTGTAAAAATACAACTGCAATGATGGTTGTCCAACATCAGTTACAAATGGCTTTTGTTCAGCAGATTTGATTTACTCCCTCTGTCCAAATCAGTGGCGGACCTAGGATTTTGTATAAAGGGGGGCAAAATTGCATAAGGGGGCAAAAAAAAATGTTAGTGTATTTTTATTTTACATCTAAGGGGGGCAAAGTTTACTAAATTGCACTAACACCCTTAACTTTTACAAAAAATTGCACTTGTAAAAAAAAAATAAAAAAAAAAATCAAACGGGGGCCGCGGCCCCCGAAAGGGCCTTCCTAGGTCCGCCCCTGGTCCAAATAAAGAAAAAGAAACTGAGTTATGAGCGTCAAATGTGAAAATTAGGACTTCTAACATATTGTAATTCTACCAGCATATCTATAGATAAACGTTCTTCAATTTTATACAAGTTTAGTATCTTTTGATGTTTAAGCGACACATAAGAAAAAACAAAATAAGAATGTTACAAGAAAACAAACAAGTTGAAAAAATAATGGTTCATTATTCTTAAAAATGTGACTCTTTATTTTGGGACAAAACAAAAGCGGAGTAGGACTTTTTGTGGGAGACAAAGGGAGTACATTTAGGACTCGGCACCTATAATAAAGGAAATATAGTCTGCTTAGACATGGTTCCTTTTTCTTGTTTGTTAGCTCTTTTCTTGGAAGATAAAAATGCAATAGACGCAAAATGTTAGTTGCTGAGTAATTGAGTAGCAGGGCTGTGCTTGCACCTAAAGGTTAATGTTGATGCTCTTGTCATTAATTAACATATGATAACCTCGTTTTTTTTTTCATGACAACATAAGGAAACAGTAATTGGCATCTACAATAAGGCAAATATAATCTTCTTAGACATGGCCCTTTTTCTTTTTCTTGTTGTTTGTGTTCGTTTCTTCTTGGAATAGAAAAGGAATACAGGCAAAATATGTTAGTTTCTAAGTGCACCTAATTGTTTATGTTGACTGCACCTGTAATTAGCATCTGGTAAATTTATCCTAGACTTAAGATCAGTTGTTAATAAATTTCTGACTGCCTGTCAACAAGAAGCTATAAGAAGAAGACGAGTTGTGTGCCTTGGTCATCTGTTCAAACCAAGTTGAATCCAGTCGCTGAATGTAATGAATTGAATTACTCATTTTCAATTATTATTTTAAAAATATGGTTGAACTGAACAGTGAAATAAGACTGGATCCAATGCATTACAGTCATGTCTGGCACAATTGGGTTATTCTGTTTGCAGGTGAAGCCGCTCTAGAACCTTTGCTTGCACCAGAGGAATTTTGTAGCTTGATATGCATTAGTCTAAATAGAAAGTTTAAGTACTGAAACTTTTACAGCTCAAAATATCAGATAAAGAGGTAGTAAGATATATTGATATTTTGGGCGACATTTTTCATTAGGAACTTGATGCAATCCTGGAACGGTCAAGTCATGCTTTACGTGGTTAATCAATTCAGATGAAGGTCCTTAACTCGTGCTTCTCCCTCCTTAATCCAGTCAATGAAATTGTTGAAGTTGTTAGTGGAACAGCCACCTTCTCTGATGCTAGTCAAAACCCTCTCTTTAAGATCCAGGGCCCTTTCTTTGAATATTTTGTTTTCAAGCAGCTGCTCCACATTGTTCTTGAATTCTCCTTGTCTTATGATACCACTTTCATCTTTCTCAAATCCTAGTCCATTCTTCCAGACTTCACAGATATATGTTTCATTAAGTAACTGGTCAGCAAAGTAAGACCAGCAGAGGAACGGGATTCCGTTGCTCAGACCTTCCAAAGTAGAGTTCCAACCACAGTGAGTCAAGAAACAAGCCACAGAGGGATGGGTAAGAATCTTCTGTTGAGGTGCCCAACCCACCATCTGCCCACGACTGCCTATTCGGTCTTTGAATCCTTTTGGGTATGACTCGTTAATCTCATCGGTCAGACCTGGTCTAACAACCCACAGAAACGGCCTGTTTGTGAGTTCAAGCCCAAGAGCCAATTCTTGAAACTGGGTCTGGTCAAGAACTGTGAAGCTCCCAAAGGCCACGTAGATGACTGAGCGGGCTGGCTGTTTATCAAGCCATGCCAGGCAAGTTGAATCCTCCTGCCAAAAACAGCCTGATTGTTTAGCAAGTCGATTGCTTGCCAAAAGTGGGCCTACCGGCAAGATCTTTGGGATCAACCCAAATGGTTCAGGCTCCAGCTCAGTCGTTGAGTTGCAGATAACCCAGTTTGCTGCTTTCGCAGCTTCAACAATTTTAACTGTGACACCAAAAAGTATTTTCTGCGTGGCTAAGTCACCTATAGACCATGTTAAGCTTGTACTTTTTATGGCCGGCATTGTTGGTGATAGGTGAATCATCTGCTTCTTCATTAGAATCCCTGAAGTAAAAGATTTCGCAAAATAAGATTCTGAAACAGATTGGGATATAATTTAACTGTAGTTGTGAAGACAAGAGCATGTTATGTCTTATTTCAAGTTATTTCTTTCAAATTTAGGTTCCTTGTTTGTTCCATGCTTTCTTTCTTGTAATTCATTCATACATCATATAAATAAATTGACACTTTATTTTTACCAGATTCGTCTATGATTCCATCATCGATCTGCTTCTGATAGCTGAACATCAAGGCCAACGTTGCTGCTGAAGCAGTCCAGTAGGCAGCTCGTTTGAGGCCTCTCTTCTCTGCGACATCGATGGCCCATCCCATACATGCATCAGCAACAACACAGGTGATTTTATCGTTGCTGCTTCCATCAATCTTTTCTATAAGCTCTTCCAGCTTGCCTGGCATGACTCTGAAGATTGATTCCGACAACTTGCCTAGGTTACTCCTGTCCTCCCATGGTTCCAACCCATCTGGAATTGAAACCATATCTACTAGATCCCCAAACCTATCTTCTGCTGATAATGCATTCATCACCTGCTTATGAATGAAGTCTGTGTTTACGAACGTAACTTTGACTCCCTGCTTAACTAGGAGTTGCACAAGCTCCAATAGAGGAATTACATGACCTTGTGCCGGATAAGGTATAGCTAAAACATGTGGCATTCCCATGTTCCCTCCCCTACTTTTTCCTTAGTATTTGCTGTTAATGGTTGTCAGACCTCAAATGGTAGTCTCACTTTTATAGACTAGCCTAGATGAGGTGCTGAAGTCCAAGATCTTGTCTTTGTTCAATGATCATACTCCAAATCACAAAAACGATGAAATCTACGCCTGTTTGTTCCTTTGCTTTCATCTGTTTCGGATGCTTCCCTTGGAGAAATCTACACTTTGATTTGTGTTGTATGCCGTATGTTTCTTTTCGTGGAGTCATATGAGCTCTCTTTGTCATAATCATAGTGAAAATGTATCATCTCCATGGAAGTATTCTAGTCGGATATGTTGGTTTCATCTCATTTACATGTCTCCTTCATTATTTCCCTAAGAGTAGTACAATATTTCCCTCTCAAGCTATTCGTCCTACTATACAGCGCTGAGTCTCCGCCTCCTCGTCTGTAGTAAGAAGCCCCGTTTTCCAAATACTACTTGTATTCATGTCCAACATCAATAACAGATGGCTTCGGTTCAGTAGATTTCATTAACTCCCTCCGTCTGGAAAAGAAAAGGACTTGGGAGTTTTGTGCTTGGCACCTACAATAAGGCCAATAAAATCTTGTTAGACGTGGTTATTTTCTTGTTCTTTTCTTCTTGGAAGTTAAATATGTATCCATGCAAAGTGTTAGTTTCTGAGTAGTTGATTAGCAGTATTGTGCTTGCACCTACTTGTTTATGTTGATTGCTCTTGTCATTAGCATTTAATAACTTCTTCCTGGATTAGTGGATTTGAGAAAATTTCTACTAACCCGAACACATGCTAATGTCAGAACATTTCGTTCAGGAGAGTCTTGCTGCACCCCATTTGGCAATGGACTAGATGGCACCTCCCACATTTTTATTTGGGATGAAAATTTTTGAAAGAAACACCTCGAAAAATCCAAATACGGAATTGTGTATAGCCTGTCCTGGACCTGGTCACTAGATTAAGTGATCCAAATTGTGCTGTTTCTTTCAAATTAATCACATTACACTGGATAATGAAAAACATTATTTTTTTCAAATATACAAAGGAGTCAATGGTATTTGCCTACTAATATCTGATATTGTTTTGGGATGAAAAATGCTGGCATTGACGTTAAAAGTAACGCTGAGAACTCTCAGCATAAGAGGTGCTTTTCTCTTTAAACTAGTTTCTCTGACCATAACATCTCATCTACAAATTTCACCTTATTCCTGAATTTTTGCCGACCATAAACACACACGTCGTAAAAGCCTATACTTGAAAGGATTAGGCTAATTAACAAGTGTCCTGAAGAACACATTAGAAAACACTTCTTGAGTTGGAACTTCTACTGTATTAGGTATGGCTTGAACATGTGGCAGCTTACCCTCAGCCATGCTTGCCTACGCTTATTTCCTCCTCATCGATCTTATTGCTGATTTTGGCAGCCACATTCTATATCAACTCGGTTTCACTGGTTCTTGTTCTTTTTCCACATGTACTGTTATGCTTGTGATCATATGTTTTGTAATTGTGACTAGATGCATATGGTGTGATTATGTCGTGCACATAAAGTATCAAGTGACAGCAAGTATGACGACCATCTTGTTTCCTACTCTTTTTGCAAGACTGTCATGTTATTTGTTCCGACTTGTCTGTGTTAGAAAAAATGCCTAGATAAAGTACTGAAATGCTGCTATGGACGATGCATGTCCAGAGTCAGTAGCATCTGATGTTGGTGTTGCATATAAAATTCATTTTTTTTAATAAAAAATTCAAGGTTCAACATACTCCCCCTGTTTCAAAATAATTGACGTTTTAGACCCTATCACACATATTTAGAAGTGTAATAAATTGGCATGTTAATACGACTCAATTACCATTAAAATAATCCAAATTCCTAGGTGATTAAATGCTTATACAAGGGATATTTTACATTCATTAGTAAGGGTAAAATTGACATAGAAGAGTAAAGATGTCTTGATAATGTAGTAAATTGTCAAGTATTTTGGAACAAAGTTTCACTTCTAAAACGACAAATATTTTGAAACTGGAGGGTGTGTTTGATTAACTTGGAGTACTGATCTTTTAACATTAATTTGCTTAACCCTGTTCAAAATTAACGTAGATCATATAGATAACTGGTTGAACATTATGGTGTCATGAAGAGTTAATCTTATTATTCTTGTGCCTGATTATATCAGTTCTCTGCATGTTTATCTTCCTCTTTTATCCAGTTAATGATTTTGCTGAAGTTCTTTTCAGAGTGTCCTCCTTTTCTGATACTTGTTGCAGTTTTGTCTTTAAGATCCAACGCTCTTGATTTGATGGATTCATCGCCAAGCAGCTGATCCACTTTACTCTTGATTTCTTCTCGCACTATGATGCAAGCTTCATCCTTGTCAAAGCTCAACCCCATCTTCCAAATGTCACAAATATACGTCTGGTTAAGATACTGATCAGCAAAGTAAGGCCAGCACAGTAATGGCAGCCCATTGCTCATACCTTCCATGGTAGAGTTCCAACCACAGTGGGTCAAGAAGCAAGCCACAGAAGGATGTGCAAGGACCTTTTGTTGGGGGGTCCACCCAACCATTCGCCCACGATTGCCTATCCTATCCTTAAATCCTTTCGGGTAATTAGCCTCACTCGACCCATCAATCATGTCGGACCGGACCACCCACAAGAAGGGCCTGTTTGTGAGTTCAAGCCCAAGAGCAAGTTCCTGGAACTGAGTTGGATCGAAGACCGTGAAGCTCCCAAATGCAACGTAGATGACTGAACGGGCTGGCTGTTGATCGAGCCATGTCAAGCAAGTTGAATCCTCTGGCCAGAAATGCCCTGTTTGCTTTGCTAGCCGATTGCTTGCCAAAAGAGGCCCTATTGGCATGATCTCTGGATGTAAGGTAAATGCTGCAGGTTCCAACTCATAAGCTGAATTACAAATGATATAATCTGCACATTTTATCATTTCATTTGCTTCTATCATAAGTTCAAAAACAATTTTTTGTGCAGTCAATTCCCCAATGCAAGCCCAAACAAAATTGGTCGTTCTCATGCTGGGCATGTTTGGTGATAGCTGAATCATCTGGTCCTTTATGACAGTTCCTGCATTAGCAAATTTCGACAGATATTAAAATAAACCACTGCAAAAGGCATTGATGGTTGCATTATACTATTGTTTAGAGACCAGATTTTATGTACCACTTTGTGTACCAACTACCAAACCCTGTAGCACTAATGATCCAACGGTTCTCAGTCATTAAGGCTGACATCATCATGATGTCACCCAAACATGTAAACTGTTGGATCAATTATGGTACAGGGGGTGGTACAAAAGTAGTTTGTGGCATTCTTACCATCATCATTTACGATTTTGTCATCAATCAGCTTCTGCATACTGAACTGCAAGGCCATCAACGCAGCTGCAGGAGGCCAGAAAGATGCACACTTCAAACCCATTTTCTTCGCAGTTTCCAGTGCCCATCCCATACTATTATCAGAAATAACACAGGTTATTTTCTCATCCCCATCTCCATTCAACTCTTCTAGTAGCTCCTCAAATTTCTTTGCCATGACTGTGAAGAGGGCTCGAGACAAGAGTCCAAGATCATTCCTATCCTCCCAGGGTTCAACACCATCTGGGAGAGAAATGAGACGTAGCATCTCTTTTAAGTCATCTTTCTCAGACAAAGAGCTCATGACTCGCTGATGATTGAAGTCGGTGTTGAGAAATGTGACCTTAACACCATGATTGGCTAGGCGGAGTGCAATTTCCATGAGCGGAATTACATGGCCTTGTGCTGGAAAAGGTACGGCTAAAACATGCGGTTTGGTCATATTTTTTTTCACTTGGTTATAGATTAAAATGGTCGTGTTTGTTTTATAGTTCTATAGATGTAGTTGATGATGGCAAGGCTGCCGGACTTAGATTCATTTTAGTTTAGTTAATTAGTTAGGAGTCATATTCATCATGCGATCTTGTGCCGTTAGTTTTGTTTGTTATAGCCGGATGCATGAGATGTTGTGACATGTGGGTACCTTAACGTCTTCAGTTTCATCGGCCTTGGAAGTTTCAGTGTTTTTAGGCTATTAGGCTAGGCGCTCTTATGCAATTTCGTCCTTTCCTTTGTTGCCATGCCGGGATTTTTTTAAAAAAAAATTATAGGGCCAAATTACATTTTACCCCCCAAAGTATCCACCGATTCCCACTTTGCACCCCCGTTTGAAAAGTCGGTCTGTTTGGTACCTAAACTTTCAAATTTTCCCACCCCAGCACTAACGAATGTTAGAGAATTTAACAGAATAGGTAACGAATAGACTATTTTGTAATGCTTATTAGTTTTTAAGGCTCAAAATAAAAAGTTTTAAATATTAAGTACTAAAAATTTATTTATTTTTCCAAATATTTAACATTATCTTAAATCTTAAATAATTAATACTTCTTGAGAATAATACTAATTTTATGCTATTTTTTTTTAAAAAAATATGAAATTATTTGTCTAAAAAAATGTTTTTTTTTTTAATAAAACTAAAAATTAAGTATGTTTTTTTTTAAATAAAATATTAAAAAAATAAATATTTTTAAAAAAAACATTGTAAAGCTTTATTTATATTTTTTAAAAATAAAAAATAAAAATTTTAAATTGTAATTTTTGTAAGAATTTATTTTTTAAAAAAATTAAAACATTATAGCGTTTTTTTTATTTTAGAAACATATTGTATTTTTTTTTTGAAAAAATTACAATATTCTTTTAAACAGGGACATACCAAAAAGGAAAGTAAGAACCTTAAACTTGGATGGAGGGAGTATTTTTTTAAAAAAAACACTATAATGTTTTATTTTTTTAAAAAAAATAAAATTCTTACAAAAATTACAATTTAAAAGTTTTATATTATATTTTTAAAAATATAAATAAGACATTACAATGTTTTTTTAGAAAAAAAATGTTTATTTTTTAAATATTTTTATTCAAAAAAAAACCGTAATAATTTTTATTTATTTTTTAAAAAATATTTTAGCATAAAAATTGTATTATTTTCAAGAAATATTAATTATTTAAGATTGAAGATAATGTTAAATATTTGGAAAAAGAAATAATTTTTTAGTACTTAATATTTAAAAGTTTGCATTGTGACCCATAAAAACTAATAAACATTACAAAATAGTCCATTCGTTACCTATTCTGTTAAATTTTCTAACATTCGTTAGTGCTAGGGTGCAAAGTGGGAAAATTTGGAAGTTTAGGTACCAAACAGACCGACTTTTCAAACGGGGGTGCAAAGTGGGAATCGGTGAATACTTTGGGGGGTAAAATGTAATTTGGCCTTTTTTTATAAATATTACTCCCTCCGTCCCAGAGTATGAGTATATGTCTACCCTCTCATTTTCTCATTTGCACGGAGATTAAGAAATGGTGGAAGTGATGCAAGTGTTCTGAGTATAAAAGTAAAGTATGAGAGATAATGAGTGAGAGGGAATAGTAAGTTGACTGGTGTTGTGAGTATAAAAGTAAGTAGAAGAGAGAATGAGTGGGAGGAATAGTAAATATTTTTTGTCATTTTAAAAAGTGGACATATAGGACAGAATAAAAAAGGATTGGTGGACATATACTCTATACTCTACTATATCTATACTCTACTATAGGACGGAGTGAGTAAATGTGTTATGAACATAAAAATAAAAAGTGAGTTAAGAGTTAAAAGTTAAAAGGGGAATATGGGGTGTGTCCAAAAGAAGTCTGAATTTCTTACTAATAAAATGTACTCCGTAGCTCTATACTTGGTGTTCTATAATATATAACTCGTTATTATAATTAACTTAGTTATTCTAATGAAAATAAAAAAAATTGTTAGTGAAAATCTAACAAAAAAACGTGTCTCTTAGGGCAACTCCAACAATGTGTATCAAAATTAAAATTTGATACCCATGTGATAGTATTAACATCTCCAATGGTTTGTATGATAGGTATCTAAATTTAAGTTGGTATTAAGAAAGGAGAAAATTTTGGTGGAAACTAGTTTCTCCCTAAGTTATAAAAAGTCAAGTTTATATAGGGGTTAAAGTTTAGAGTTTAAGGTTTAGGGTTTAGGCCTTTTAGGGTTTAAGAAGGGTTAAAAAAACATGATTTTTTATAACTTATGGAGGAACTAGTTTCCCCCAAAACCAACTCTTAAGAAAGTATCAAATTTGCTACCTTCCTTAGTACCAACTCAAATTTTATAAAGACATCAGTTAAATGAATTTTGATCAACAAATTAATATTTTTATGTCATTTTAAATCCCATAATTTTACAGTATATTTATGTTGTATTTTATACCATATTTTATACGTCGTATTTTTATGCCATATGTAATGTTCTTCGTACTATATCATATTTTTCATGTCACGTTTTTGTCTTATCTAATTTCATATTTTTATATTGTTATTGTAATATTAATGTCGTATTTTATAATGTATTTTTATCTCGTATACTTCGTATTTTATTGCCAAATTTGAATTTCATATTTTTATGCTATCGTATTCATTTATATTTTATATCATGTTTTATTTCATACTTCTTGAGGTGTGTTTTAATAATATTAAAAATATCAATAAAGCAAATAAAAAACAATTTGATGCCGTGAATTTGATACTTTATGAATAGTGGGCATAGGTATTAAGTTTTGAATTTGATACCTATGGAGTTAGTACCATTGTTGGAGTTGCCCTTAAGAGATTAGGGAAAACAGGTTTTTTTTTTTTTTCTTTTAAAGCGGTGGCAATTTTGAAAATACCTGGCACATGTTTTGAAAGAGGTGGTGGCATTTTTGTAGGTAACTGACACTTGTTTTAATTTTTAAAGCACTCTGTGATATTTTTATAAATAACTGGAACTTATTGAACATGCTGTGACTATTAACACACGACTGATAATTTTCAACACTAACATTGGCACATTTTAACACATGTACCAACACTCTGACACTCTTTAATACTATCACTAGCACTTTGTAAAGCTTTTATGTTTATAAATGCCAGTGTAAATGATTAGCCTTTTTAACACTATCACTAACACTTATAAAAAGTGTCAGTGTAAATGCTTATAAATGCCAGTAAGTATGTTTTGTATTTTGTAATATTAGCATTGTTAGTTGCTAAAATTATCAGTTTCTATGTTTATAAAAGTCAGGTAAATCACTGACATTTTACAGTGCATATGCAAATGTCACTGCTTGTTTAAAACACGTGCCTTTTTATTTACAAAAAATGTCACGCCTCTTTAAAACCCCGCTTTTTTCAAGTGTTTGGAAAAATACGTTTTTCATAAGATCTACTCTAGTTGTTAGAGTATTAAAATAACTGTGATATTTTCATTAAAATAAATTATTACATAAAATTCCTCATACTAAACTAAATCGAGAAATATTTTGGGACAGTGAGAGTTTCCATTTTGCATGAATTTATACAAGCGAATTCTTATTATTCGTTTATAAGTTGAGTTGATAATTTAGTCACGATTTGCTCAATCAATCCGTTGATTGCAAGCTCAGGATGGGTAGATGTCGTAGATGATGAACCAATTTCTTTTTATCTGCTTCTTACTTTATCTTGTTAGCTTTTTTACAGAGTTTAGATAACTGGTTTTTGTTTCGGAGCCGTTTTGGTGGGGCGTACGGTTGTCCCTGGAAGAATCCGGAAAGAAGAATGCGAGTACGTACGGAATTGCTCTCCTTTGGTTGCATTCCCTGGATCAAATTAGTGAAACTTTTGAAAGTTAAGAAGAACGGACCAAAAATTGCACTAATTAGATTAACTAGAACATACCAAGTAAGAAAATAAAGATCTATATTGGTAATAGATCGAACTAATAAAGTCAATAATTTTTTTATACGGGTTTGTCGGGACCAATGCTACGAGCTTCCGGAATACAATGGGATCTTCGTAAAGTTGATCATTATGAGTGTTACCTCCCGTAAATGCGGTCCCTTCCCCGCAGGAGGCTTCAAAAATTGTATTTGGATCACAAAATTAGTACATTGCTCCGGCCCAGAATACAATTAATCCGCCTTTCAATTGAATGCCAACTGAACTGAAACGATGGGGAAAGGTTCCCTTTTTTTAGGGTACTCCCGGGAACAGATCCAGTGGAGACGATACTGTAGGGGAGGTCCTGCGGAAAAATAGCTCGACATTAGTCGAATTCGTTCAATAAAAATCTGGACGAATTATTCCCCAGCAGAAGCCGGGAAAGAGAGATCACTTTGGGCTTTGTTGATTTACTGCGCGATGATTTTGTGGATTTTTCCATTCGAAGGGGCTCGCACTGGGAAGGTCGGGACCGTGGTCGTCCGATATTTCCGTACCCGAGGAGTTCACGTCAACGACGCTGTATTTCTCTATTTTTCTTGAGAGAGGCTATTCCTCCCGGAACACAAGAAAAATTGCACGCCAATAAAATGTAACATGTTATTTTATTTTATTTTCGAGAATAAATGTAACATGTTATTAGAAATTGCAATTCATTACTAAAATTATACTTTGGACTTGAGAGAATAAAAAGAAAAAGAAAATATTACACACGAGAATTGTCCTCAGCCCAATGAATGCAAAAAATAGGAGAAGTAAAGAAAGCCCAAGTGTACATATTTTGATGGTTTCGCTCCAACTTGAGAAGGCTAAGCACAGATTGAAGCAAGTTATTCCATCCCCAAATTCAATGTTTCTGATCTCTGACTTTTAACGCTCCTCAATCCAACATAGCCTCACTCTTTTATTTTATTGACTAATTTGTTTGAATTTTGAATAAAAATTTAGAAGAGAATAATACTCTCCGGCGGTTTAAAATAAATGTCATTTCACAAATTTATATTTCAACAAGAAATACAATAACTACTACAACTTGGTTAAGTAGTAAAAGTACACAATTGTTTCTCTTGTGACTCAGTCGCAGTTCAACTAATATGCAATGGAATAAGTTTCAATGTAGGGGTATCTTGCCATGGCTTAAACAACAAGAATCATCAAATTTTAGCTCCCTAAAAATACCTTTATTTTGAACCGAATAAATATTTTAAACCGGAGGGAGTAATTAAATTGATGAAATCTAAAGTACGCCATAAGACTTTATTATAATATAAAGGTAGTATAATAATATTAAATATTAATATGTATGTCAGTTAGTTAATTCGACCACAAAACTCTATCCCTAAACAACTTACATATAACACTAACAAACCCCCATCATTCATTCTTAGGACCCCTCAAAACCTTAATCTTAATCTCTTATTTATCACACTAGTAATAAATATTTAACCCATGATATGAAACATAAGTCAAAACAAAACTCAAAACCAATAAAGCCACAGTCCCAAGTCCAGTTCATGACAACAATAATAGGTCGGTCCCACACCAGATTGAGAGAAACTGAAATGTAATCTAATCTAATCTTCCTCACGTGAAGTGGAAAATGTTCCAACATTAATTTCCTCGAGAAACTTTACATGTTGTCAGCAACATCTTCTTCTTTATACTATCCACTTCCAATCACTATACACCTCCTTTTTGTCTCTTTTTTTGACAGCAACAAAAACAACCCCTGCCCCCACCAAATCTCGAATTTAGTTTTATTGGTCCTTATTTGCTGATCTGCATAAAAGGGATTATTTCTTTTGTCTCTCTCCATCACTTTCCCACCAATCATGAGTCAACATGTTTGTTTGTTATTTATAGTATCTCCACCTTGTCAACTGATGACGTGGCAGAGACAGACAATCAATTTGGGGTATTAAAAAAAAATCCCAACTGAAAACAATAACTAACTGCCTTTTTGTTGTCCTTCCACTGCAATAAAAACTCCACCTTTATGTCCCCACCTCTATCCATTTGTGGAGGATGTCCAACAGAATCAATGTCTGAATAACCTAGTACTTTCCATAAATAAACAAACAAAAAGATCATAACTGTACTATTCAAGTACCCCCCCCCCCCCCAAAACACCTTTTTCCTAAATGTATTAAAGTTTTTCCCCACCACTATCAAGTTCCAAGTAAGAAACCAAAGCAAATATCCCACATGGCTTTTTAGACCCTGACATTTGTTTTGTTATTAGCAAGATGCCAACCAAGATTAGGGAGACAAATTTAAAGCAAACAATAAAAAAGGACATATGCTGATTACACCAGGAAATACAACATAAATACATGTACCTTTAGTTTAACATCCTCGTGACTAGACTGAATATGCATACCTGCCACTACGCTGCCCTGCAAAAGATGATTGGTTTGCTACTTCCAAATGCTCCCTAACTTCTCATGGACATGTACAAAGAACAATATATACTTTGGTCAGATGACAACTTTTGGGTTTGACTCAGAAAGACAACCTCAGACTCAATTACTGCTACAGAAAGTCAACATCTGAGCTTGGACTTGACTCATCCTGCTTCCAATTGCAAATCTAATGTGCCAGCATATAAGTTAGGCAAGAACATGGGTGACGGTATGAAAAAGATCACGAGAGAGCAAAAGGGAGTAAAATTGTTCGAACCAGCTCTTGATCAAAGTGAAAGACAATGTTGCCCCTCTGGTACAGTATTGGGCATAGGAATAGCTGTGACGTATCTTTGAGGGGATGGTTTCACCACATTTGGAGTTGTGGCAGAGAGTGCTGTCTCTGTGGTACCCATTTGCCCTACTCGGCTATGGAACTTGGCAAAGCGGTTGATGACAGAAAACTTCTCTAATTCCTGGAACTCCACCCTCATGTCTACAATTGATCCTCCCTTCTCCAACCTTTTTGCATTAAGAGAAAAAGTAAGTGGCACGAAGGAGATGGATGACCTACCAAGTACCATGAGTGGCACATTTGTTTGGAATCATGTCAAAATGAAAATATATCGTTTATCGCATTATAGCCATATCAAGAACTGTTCCATAAATCTATTACTCCTTTTTGTTTGGTGGTGGGGAGGTGGGGGGTGGAGGTAGCCAGTATCTTAGCTGAGCTTGTACTTTCAAATAAGCATTTGCAAAGTCCATGTAGTAGCATTCTAACAGTTTTTATGAAGGAAAAATAAAATTGATATTGATTTCAAGAATAACAGAGCATCTCATACCTGAAGAATTCCCCTTCCAACTTTTTTGACCAATTGATGAAGTCTTCCACTAGTTTTGAAAATCTAACATAATCAATTCTCTCAGAGGCACTTCTTTCCCCAGTAGACCTGAAAAAAGATTCGAAAAAATCAAGGCCAGAACCTGGACAGTAAAGGAAGTAAAAGAGGATTCTCCAACAGCACAGGAGATTATGTTTTGATGTTTTGACTATCTACTTTTGCTCTATCATGCTTCTTATTGATAGAAATGAACTTTATTAAAATTACAATTTTAGAGCAAATCTTACAAGTCAGAGCCTTCACGAGGCACATAAGAATGATTAGCCAGGTTGCATGCATCACCAAGTGCTAATCTAGCAGCAAAAAATGTCACCGTGTCGCAGAGTAAGGAGGCATCTTCTGAGAAAATGACAGCTGGTGCCGGACGAAACAACTGTTGCATAAGCTGTGTTGTCATTACAAGTCTTTTCTTTGGGCGAGCCAATGGAAGCGGGCCCTCGATCGCTCCTACCTCATCATTTAACTGTCAACAAAAGAAAAGTGACTTAGAACAGGTTTCTGAAATAAATAGCTCGGAGGATCAAATTGGGTTCATCTAAAAGATCTGAACAAAAGCACACCTTTTCAGGTAGTCGATTTACAGCCCGTGCCCATTCTAGGTCAGCCATGCTGCAAAAGAACAAACAAAACACTGTAATTGTAATACTGCTAAACCAAATTATTGCAAATGAAACACACTTTGCAAAAACTAGCATGGTAGTTGAAATTAAATGTCAAAAGTGGAACAAACCTAATGTTTGGAAGCCATGGAGAATCTTTAGTCACTACTTTATGCCATGGTTGAAGCTCAAATGAGGAAAATTTTCGCTTCTTTGGTCTTAAATTAATATTTTGATCAGTGACGTCTGAGTTTAACAGATAAGGGGAAGATAAATGACTGGTAGCTACCGAGTTGGTTGTAGTAGTACTTATAACTGTACTAGCTTGGCTAGCGCCAGTAAAGTTCATTTGCACCAGAGAACTATTCATTTGAAAACCTTCAAAAGGCTTCCCAGCAGAAAATTGTTGGGCTGCATCATTTGCAATCCTTGCCTCGTACATTGGTAACATCTGCCCATTTTTCAAGGTCCCATAGCTTTTAACATAGGGTTGAGACATGGGGAAACTAATCTGAGGCCTATGTGTTTCATTGGAAGCCAAGTTACTACTAACAAAATGATTCTGAGTATTATCTTGACTGGACGTAAACGTTTCCTGATCTTGAAGAAGAGATTGAGAGCCAGTATGGACTGGCGTATCGAGCTCTGACTTGGAACTAACTAGTGGAACATTCGTCTCCTCATTCTTCACAGAGTGCAATTGGTGCAGAGAACGTCCAAATGCTTCAAGATCTTTTACAGAAATTGCTGAAGCTTGGCTGCCACTATGCCGAGTCCAACCAGGTTTCTGCTGATGTGCACTAGAACTAGAGGCAGAAAACTTTGCTTCTGAAGGATACCCTCCAACAGATATTTTCCCATGTGAACCTTTATCAAACATCTCGGCTGGTATCTGTTTATCAGACCTCTCTTTTCCTGGTTGGTCTCCAAAAGGAAACTTATGAGGTTCCACCGCAAATGGATTTTCTTGATTGGGTACATTGATCCATACATTGGATGGCTTCGTCAAGAAAGTCACTTGTTGAGACGTATCTGGTGCTGTTGGAGGCTGAATGACTTTCTTGTCCCCAAAATTTGAAAGCTGTTGATTGTAAGGGTTGGTATACATTAGATGGGATGTTTCCTGAGAGTTAGGAGGGCTGGACGTGGGAAATCTGTTCCCCATACCAGACAGTGTTGCTTGTGGAGATTGATGTGTGACAGAGAAATGACTGGCAAGCTGGTTCCTATCATTTTGAGGACCTCGAAATGCTGTAGGAGAATTTTCCTGCATAAGTTTTAATGTCAAATATGAATGCCATGCGGTTCAGAAAGTCAAATTATTATCCAGAAGATGTTGGGGGCTATATCAACATTATAAAATTATGGCCTATCATGTATCGACATTTGTACTCATAATACTCACCGACTTCATGGGGATATGAGATGAGCCACAATAATTTGAATTGCCCAACCTTTGGGTTGGAGGAGCCAACCTTAACCCAAAGTACTGCGAAGCAGAAGATTGATTGCAAGATCGAGCCACAGATGCATCTGTGTTTTGTGCTAGAGGCACCTCACATGTCAGAGTTGAGTCTGTGGAGCCGATGAACGTTCCAGCCTTAAATTCTTTGGACCTTTCTACCTTATTAAGAAGCTCAAGCATATTTTCACTGTCACGGTAAAACTACCAGTCAGAAATGTTAACAATTATAAATGTAAGCAAGATTACCAAAGGTGGGAGTACCAATAACAAAGTAATCTAAGAAAATGAAACAACCGACAACTAGAGAATATAGAGTCTTATCGAGTCAAGCTTATCTGGACCCTCATAGAGCACCTTAAGTAACTAGAACATGAGATGGTATGATGTGTATGCATGCATCTATTAGAGGTCATCGCTTACTCTTCTACACCTATTACTCTACCTGTCACCTTTTTTTCAGATTGGCTAATTTCCCCAATAAGTAATTACCAAATTGTTGAAGCATGAAAACCACATGCCTTGCCTTCAATTAATAGAGATCCCAGGCTACTCCCCTTATTGCCAATTAGTTTTGAGATGGAACCCCAGACTTTAAGATTTTTTCTACTCCTCCAAAATTAACTACTCAAAACCTCCATAACTTCAAATTAAATTTAAAAAAAAAATACAACGAAAACAAAAATAATAACAAGAAAACAACTCATTTGCACGTGATGTTTGTTTGCCATGATCTCAAGTAATAATAAAGTGACTACCTTGTCTGAGCAGTCTTCGGGGCATGAAATCCAGATGATCTGTCATTGAAAGCAAATACACCAGATCCAACATTACTTCTAGAGGGTGCTTCCTCTGATGCATTGAAGTTTCTGTGATTTTCAAGCGTGTGACCCTGTAATAAAGGGCATATATCATTTTCTATGATAAAGAAAATGCTGAAAGCAACAATGAATAGAATATTCTCAAATAAATAAGATTCACCATTAACCTTATCAAGATCAATGGCACTGTTCGGAGCATTACGCATTTGAGCTTGACCTTTCATTCCTCGAGGGCTATTGTATAGCTGAGGATGGCCATCTGTCACACTCTCGCTTCTCCCATCTTTGAAAGAAGTTTCAGCATAATTCATGCAGTCCAGCTGCTGATTATCCGGAATATGTCCATAATTTTCCGGCTCAACCTGATTTCTGTTAACGTTGACGTACCCTAGCCTGCTCTTCTGATGTATATCATTTTCAACGCTCTTATCAGGCCAAGCACTTTCCTGAGATCCCCTTCCATCAAAGAAATGCTTCTGTTGAGCATTATAACCCGACCAATCGGTAGCTTTCTTAGGGGACTGCTGAGTGGATTCATGAGAGTAATCAGAGTGTATATACTCTTTCGGTTGAATATGGAACTGGGTGCCTGAAATCTGCTGAAAACCAGGAAAGTTTGAGTTTGCAGTGGTATTGTTAACGAGATGGCCAGGCTTTGGATTTAGAGACGAGGCAATCTGTAAGTTATTATCTAGCCAGTTAGCATGTTGCTTTCCACTTTCAACAAAATTAGAATGCTGATTATCAGTTGAGTATTCTGGGTTCTGAAAGCTCAAGCCACTCCATTCTTCTTGCAGTCCAGTTTCACTACTTGAAGCTTCACCTACAGCAGACTGCATGAGAGCACTCCAACTGCCACTTTGAAGTGACGGAAAATCACCCAAATGATCTGAATTTTCATATGTATTATCAAAGTCTCCAGTAGCCCCTCCACCAGCCTTTCCAAAAGAAGCTTCCCAACTGTTGTCATCCATATTAAACAAAATCTTCTGTTCCAGAGGATCCAAAGATGACACGCTCTGAGAAGGCTCAACGTCTGTTGTTTTTCCAGGAAAGAGGCCCGGCCAACCACCTTGTTCTTGTCGCCCTCCAAATTGTTGGCTTTTTCGCAATTGACCTCCATCATCCATACCTTGAGTAAGAGCTTGTCCAAACAGGTATTTCTCAGCTTGGTTATTGTCGCCTTTACCCAACAAACTTGCAGAATCATGAGATGCCCCTTGATGGTGAGAATACTGATTCCAATTATTTCCAGCATTAGCTAGAGTTGTTCCATAAGAACGTGACCCCTGGCTCTGAGTATGGGATAGTCCCAATCCATTTGCAAAACCTTGACCAACTGCTGATGTTCCATGTTGCATCATATCCGTGCCACCAAGCATAAACATTTGAGATGGGTCATGAATAGGAGCCCCAGAGGTATGTTTATTTACAATAGATTGCTGATTTATAAAACTCTGTTGTCTGACATCACCAAAATTCTGAAGTTGCTGCTGCCTTTGGAGTTCTTGCAGCTGCTTAAACATAATCTGTCGCTGCAACATCTGAATTTCATCAAATCGAGACTTTTGCGTTGGCTGAGATTGTGACATACCAAGTTGTCGTTTGCCAAATAAATAAGCCACTACCTGTAATCAGTTCTTTGACTCTTTTCTACCTAAAATGGTTCCCTCGCAGGGATTTACCACTGTACAGAACCTCCATGATCCATAGTAGATATTTATAATTTAGGCTTGCCTACATCTTTCAAGTAAAGCATTCAGGGGAAACTCAGTATTTCCACCGGAGCTAGCAAAGGTTGTGTATCTTTTCTGCAGCTCGGTTCTCAAACACACCTAGTGGAGAAGATACCAGTGAAGATACTATTTTTAGTACATGAAAGTCAAAAGAATAATCGAAATGAATCATGTCTATTCATGCTCCAAATAATTTTGATTTATAACAGATACACTAATAAAAAATAAAAAAAATATTCTACCAAGAAAAGTCAATCGGTACTAAAAACCTTCTCCCACTTTAGTTCAGAAGACTGATTTCAGAGAGAGACAGTGTTCAGGCTTTAATGGACCAAGCCTTGGCCCATCTTTCTATCTTAAATCAATTCCATCAAATATAAAAACAGACTACAACAATCAAACAAGTACCAGCACAATGTGGCCTATATAATGCATGCACATTTATGCTCCATTATTAAAACCAACTTCACTGTTAACGCCGACTCATAAACCTTCAACACTACTGATGATTAAAGAACCATTAGCACATTTTACCCTTTAAATTTCCATATAACTCAATAATTACAGAAAACGGAAAACAAAGGGAATTCAACTCCAATTCAGGTTATATCAACTAAAATTTCCAAACGAGACGGAGTTAAGATGTGGTAATACTGAAATTTGAGAAAATTTTAGTATCAATCTCGCAACTTTAGGAAATAAATACAAATTCAATAAGCTCTTTCAAAACTAGGTCAAACATTAATTACTAAAGACAAACTCCCAATAGTTACCAAATTCAACCAGATTTCATCCTTATACAACGCCTCAACAATTAGGGCAAAATCCCAAACCCACCAACCAAAAAAACCCTAAAAACCAACTGCATGCACCGCCAAAACAATCGACAATAACCCAAATTAAACAAAAATACACAAAAAATCAATATAGAGCATGAATTCAATTCAAATTAAAGCAAATTAAAGAACGGGAACTAAAAGTTGCAGCAGAAACCAAGCTCAAAATGAGAGTTCAAAGTACAGAGAAATTTTGCAAAAAATTAAAGTAATTTAAGTGTGATCTAAGTGAGATAATTTAGGGTTGTTGAAAGAGAGAAAAAAAAATTGATATCCTTACTGTATTAATGAACGATCAAACTTCAAGTAGGAAAAATCACTTCTCAGCTGTTTCTCGCTCTACATACATGATACACCTAATGCCCTTTCTCTCTCTATATATAAATACTTATATCTCTCACTTTCTCTCTCTAAAATGAGCCCACAAGAGAGATGTGAAACAGTGGCAAAATTAGAGTGTTTTTTCAACGAAAGAGGAAGAGAAGCTGCTGTTTTGGTTCGGCCCGAACTTCCGGTTTTCTTGGCCAAGCCTTAGATCTGGTTTCTGGTTCGGAGCAGCCGAAGCTAAAAGAGGGGGGAGAGATTTGTCGGCGTGTTTCGCGTGTACCGTATGGGTGAAATATTGAACGTTGGATTAGATATTTGGCAGGACTAACGGATGAGATTTTTCGATGACGGAGCCTAAAGGTGGAATGATACGCGCGTTTTGAACGCGTGGGGTTGGTGAAATTGGCTTTGTGATTGCGTTTTGGTTGTCTTTTTATGGGTTTTAAATGCATCGAATGGAGTAGCTTTTAATTTTATTTTATTTTGGAATTATTTATATTTTTCATAAATGTTTTTTTTTTTGGCCAAATTACATTTTACCCCCCAAAGTATCCACCGATTCCCACTTTGCACCCCCATTTGAAAAGTCGGTCTGTTTGGTACCTAAACTTCCAAATTTTCCTACTTTGCACCCTAACACTAACGAATGTTAGAAAATTTAACAGAATAGATAACGAATGGGCTATTTTGTAATATTTATTAGTTTTTATGGGTCACAATGCAAACTTTTAAATATTAAGTACTAAAAAATTATTTATTTTTCCAAATATTTAACATTATCTTCAATCTTAAATAATTAATATTTTTTGAAAATAATACAATTTTTTATGCTAAAATATTTTTTTAAAAAAATAAATAAAAATTATTAACGTTTTTTTTTTGTTTTTTAAAATAAAAATATTTAAAAAATAAACATTTTTTTCTAAAAAAACATTGTAATGTCTTACTTATATTTTTTAAAAATATAATATAAAACTTTTAAATTGTAATTTTTGTAAGAATTTTATTTTTTTAAAAAATAAAACATTATAGCGTTTTTTTAAAAAAAAATTTACTCCCTCCGTCCAAGTTTAAGGTTCTTACTTTCCTTTTTGGTATGTCCCTATTTAAAAGAATATTGTAATTTTTTCAAAAAAAAAATACAATATTTTTCTAAAATAAAAAAATGCTATAATGTTTTAATTTAAAAAAAAAATAAATTCTTACAAAAATTACAATTTAAAAGTTTTATTTTAAAAAAAATATAAATAAAACTTTACAATGTTTTTAAAAAAAAATATTTATTTTTTAAATATTTTTATTTAAAAAATAAAAAAAACATACTTAATTTTTAGTTTTATTAAAAAAATAAATTTCATTTTTTAAGACAAAATAATTTCATATTTTTTTAAAAAAAAATAGCATAAAATTAGTATTATTTTCAAGTAGTATTAATTATTTAAGATTTAAGATAATGTTAAATATTTGGAAAAATAAATAAATTTTTAGTACTTGATATTTAAAACTTTTTATTTTGACCCTTAAAAACTAATAAGCATTACAAAATAGTTTATTCGTTACCTATTCTGTTAAATTTTCTAACATTCGTTAGTGCTGGGGTGCAAAGTGGGAAAATTTGAAAGTTTAGGTACCAAACAGACCGACTTTTCAAACGGGGGTGCAAAGTGGGAATCGGTGGATACTTTGGGGGGTAAAATGTAATTTGGCCTTTTTTTTCTCTTTCCCTCTCCACCGTGGTTTTCAGGACTTGGTGTCAAACGGTGAAGTTAACGGCAGTTAAATTTTCTTGTTTTTTTTTTTTTTTTTTTTTTGAAAAAAAAAATCTTGTTAAAGATAGTACCAAAATAATGTGAAAATTCAAAATAATATGAAAATTTATGGTCAAAATTTTCTGACCACGTAAAAAATTGATACTCCCTCCGTCCCGGAGTAAGAGTCATACCCCTCATTTGCACGGTTAAATATTGGAAGTGATGTAAATGTTGTGAGTTTAAAAGTAACGTATGAGATAAAATGAGTGGGAGAGAATAGTGAATTGATTAGTGTTGTGAGTATAAAAGTAAAATAGGAGAGAAATGAGTGGGGTGAATAGTAAAGATTCTTTGCCATTTTAGGAATATGACTCTTACTCTAGGACGTACCAAAATGGAAAGTATGACTCTTATTCTGGGACGGAGGGAGTAGTAAGTACTCCCCTATCTCTAAATGAGTGTCCATTATCAAGAAATCTATGTTCCAAAATGAATGTCTTTTTTAGCATAACTTTGTCCATACATGTTTTTTTTTTGTTTTTTTTTCACCGGTCTCTTTATATGTGCAAAACTAAATGTTTGGAAAGGAGATTACAAGATTATATATGAATCTTTGCCACCAAAATGTACAAAAAGTTGACATTTTCATATGTCCCTTAAAATGAAATTTTGACACTCATTTAGGGACAGAGGTAGTACTTCCGTAATATACCCCCTCTTTTATAAAATACTGTACGTCGTTCTATTATGAGTTAAATTATAGGATTTTTTTTCATAAATGTTCGTTTTCTCTTTTCCGACACCGTGGTTTTCAGGAGTTGGTGACGGTGGAGTTAGCGGCAATAAATTTTCTTATTAAAGGTAGTAGTAATCTCTCGGTTTTAAAATACATGTCGTTTTAGTCATTTTCACACATAATAAGAAATGCAATTAATACATATTAAAAAGACTTATGTACCCCTAACAGAATCTAATTTCTTAAGCAGTTTAAATGCATATACAAAAGATAGTTATCACTAATGAATAAGGGTATATTAGGTAAACAAGAGTAAATATTCTTTGAAAATAGTAAAACGTCAAGTATTTTGAAACAAAAACTAACTCCTAAAACGTTATGTATTTTGAAATGAAGGGAGTACCAAATTAAATAATGTGAAAATTCAATATAATGTGAAAATTTATAGTCAAAATTTTCCTTTCATGTAAAAAATTGATGGTAAGTACTTCCGTAATATACTCCTTCCTCCATTATAAAATGGAGATTTATAAGTTAAATTTTGTTTCAATATATATGACGTTGTACTGTTTCAAAAAAAATACTCTTGATTGTCAATTATACTTTTATTCATTAATTTCTTCAAAATAGACGCTCTTTTAGACATTAAAATAAGAAGAAGAATCGATGATGTCTTCTGTATTTGTATGCAAAGAATAATTGTGGAAGACGTGAATTTTATTATTGACATTGTATGAATATTTATACAACATAGAATCCATTAATAAAGAATAGAGATTTACAAAAGGAAAATGAATACTTGTACAATAAGAAAATATAATAAGGAAACTAATATATATGGGATATATAATCCAACACTGGGTATGATGTATCTCTATGCCCCAGCAAGATAGAGACGATCGAGTAAAAAGGCCAATCTTGGAGATAATGTCACAAAACCATGGGCGAGTAAGTTGTTTTGGTAAGTACGTTCACCTGATTGTTGCCCAAAAGAGTTTGAATTTTTGTTTTGACAAAAAAAAAAAAAAACATTTTTTTTTGAAGAAAGAAGATTTTGTTAGAAGAAAATAAGACAAAAGTAGTGTATTTTCCTCTTCGTTTTGAAGAGGAAAAAATAATGAATCAAAGACGTTAAGAAGAATAAAAATGAGATTTTAAGAAGAAAGAAACAAAGTTCTGTCAGTGGTGACAGTGATGGTGGTGTTCATCGCCTCTTCATCGCCGTAGGCGATAGGGGTGGGGCGGTATTTGGGTGGTGCTGGAAAGGGGATGTGTGTTCATTTCATTATGGGTGGGGCGGAATTTGGGTGGTGCCGGAAAGAGAGGTGTTTATCGCCTTAGAGTGAGGCGGAATTTGTGTGGTGCTGGAAAGCGGGTTTTTCATCGCCATAGAAGTGGTACAGAATTTGGGTGGTAGGTGTGGGTCATTGTAAATTTTAGGAATGTGGTGTTTTGAGAGGGTTGAAGCGTTCATGATTTGTCGGAGACGGGTGAATTGATGGTTCTTGAGGCCATAGTGAAGCTGAGGGGTGGTGGTGGATCACAAAGCTCTTGATACCACATTATAATAAGAAAAAGAAAAGACAAAATCTTCCATATAATCCATCCGTCCTAGCACAAGTGAGACTAATTATTTTTCAGTCCGTCCCACCACAACCGAGACTACCCAAAATGAAAATGTTTAAATATATTTATTTTCAACCGATCTCACCATTTAACCCTACTCATTCTCTTTTTTTCATTTTCCACTACTCAATTTATTCAACCAACATTACTAATTACCCTACTCATTATTTCCCTTCATTTTCTACCACATATATACTACATTTTTCTTTATTATTGCGCCCCACAAGTTGGTCTTACTTGTGGTGGGACGGAGGGAGTATGTATGTAGGAAATTGGTTAAGAATATTGGTTTTGACCAATATTTGACCAAGTTTCGGAATTAATTCAATTTAATATAAATGGAAATAAGTTGCAAACTTAGTTTTAATGGTTGAAGGGAAATTAGAATGAAAAAAATCATATACCACGTTGCTTAGAAAGAGGAATTCAAAGCACCATGTTAATGTGAGCACCTAAGGAGGAATCATCAAGTTGTTCTCTCCTTGGGTCAACCAGTGGCCCAATGGGCTAGTTTTTAGTTAGTTCAACTCATCCTACAAAGATGGCGCGAAGCACCATCCGCACCGCACCCGCAAAGCCTGCGAAGGGTGCATTGCATTCAAGCATTCTCTTCATTTCCAGTCTAGTCCAAGAAGTTCCTGAATATCATGTAGTGAGCCCAATGGTTTCAGAATCGTTGTGCTAGTCGTTGTACCTTGGAGACAATTGCCGTAGTCTGTGAGCGCTATATACGGGGCAATATTTGCCGTAGTCTGTGACGTAAATCAAAAAAATGTCACCTCTCTCTCTCTCTCTATATATATATATATATATATATATATATATATCCAATTAATGCAAACCAAATAAAATGAGAACTAGGAACTAATTACAACCGTTGGATTAAAAAATAATAGATGGCTGAGATTAGACTTTTATTAAAACATGTAACAATGACATTGTTGTAATTGTTTGTTTGTTTTTGTGATCATGGAGGGTAGCAATGTAAAAGAAGCACATTGGCATTTTTGTAATTTACGCCGTATGTGAGCGCCTTAGATTCAACATATAATTATCTACTGAATATAGTTGTATTTTGAACATTGAACTTGGATTCAGTAAATATTTATCTTCTGAATCCATGTGTATTTTGATCATTGAACTTGAGTACAGTTTTTAACATGGATTCGACAGATGCTTTTCTATTGAATCCATGTTTATTTGTGAACATTACACTTGGATTCGGTAGATATTTATCTACTGAATCCATGTGTGTTTTTAATATTGAACTTGAATTCAGTGGGCACTTATTTTACTGAATCCAAGTATATCTGAGTGTATTTTGAGAATTTCACTTTTATTCAGTTATTTTTTTCAAAAATTATCTTCAGGGATGTCTTTCGATTAGCCTTGTCGAGACAAAAAAAATCAGTGTTCTCGGTTTTGTTTTTCGGCTTATAAATATTGAGATATTTATCTACTGAATCCATGTGTATTTTGAAATTTGAACTTGGATTCAAAATTTCACAAATTTGTTGTCATATATATTAAATTTGCAGAAAAACAAAATCTAATATATATAGGAAAATGATAATAGTTTGAACATGGAAACAAATTGTGAGAAAATAGATATCTATAGCTTGGTTATTGAAATTAAATCTTTTAACTGAAATGTTTAGAAAGAATAATAGACTACTAATATGAAACAAAAATATTATGAGTTTAAAATCAATTTTTGATTGGATTCTTTTGTCAAAATGACTTGCGAATATATATTCAGAAAATGAAATTTAGCTTGCGATAGATAGACAATATTTGCTATCAAGGCACCAAGGACATACTCCCTCCGTCCCAAAATGATTTTCTCGTTTAACTATTAAAACTTTTTAAGGATATGAACACTTTCTTTATTAGTCATGTTTTGTTTATGCACTTGTAGAAATGAGAAGAACTTTCTAATAGCAAATGAGAAGATCATTTAGGGACGGGGGGAGTATTATCTAAATTTATCAGTTTAAATACATAATTATGCAAATTAATGGAGAATCAAAATAATAAAGTATTATTAATAAGTATCATATAATTTCCTTGTCAAACTGTGATAGTGATAAATAAAGTGAAAATATGAAACTTGTAATTGGTGCATGGGGCATGTGACTTATCACATGCATGACATAAGTTTTTTTTTTTTTTTTTTTTTTTTGGGAAAGCCATTCGAGCAAGTGAAGCGGGGGGAGCCAGGGTCACAAAACGAGGAAAATCGAGAACGTTTGGACACATTAAAGCTTACTACCGAACAAAGTACATACTTGTCCTTTTATTACGTACGTATAGCTTTTTTTTAATTAATACTCCGTCCGTCCCACTTAAATTAGAACAAAATTCTATTTTGGGTGTCCCATTTACACTCACAACAACTTTTCATTCATTATTCTCTACCATACTTTCTCTCCCATACTTCACTTTTCATACTCATAACACCTACTCCACTAACATTTTTTCTTTAATCCGCATGCCAAACTCAGAAATCATTAATTTGAGTGAGACAGAAATAGAAATAGAAATAGAAATAGAAATAGAAATAGTATATACTCCGAAAGATATACGTACATATAGCTTTTTGTCCCTTTAGTTTGAGTCAACTTTATTGAATTAACAGATCTTGTAAGTTGGGGACTTTAGATCCAAACATGTCTCACGTCACGAGTTTATGCTCAATCAGAATCTCCAAGGTTGTAGGAACTGAAGCACAAGATCATTTGTTTTATCTTTTATTGTCTACTTACTTTCAGTGATAATAACTCCCTCTATTTCTCTCTCTCTCTCTCCTCAGATTTTTATTGCCGTTTAATTGAATATTCGTGGACTATTTTATGTTAATTTTGTGTAGAAACTTTTGCATGGTCATTCATTAAATAACAACAATACTTGTTTAGTACGAGGTAATGGTTTAACTTTCAACTTTATTTATTTCTTTTTTGCATTTTCATTTATTTAACATTTGACACTTTCTTTTTCTTTCTTCTTTGTTTTTTTTCCCTAATATTTCCTTCTTTTAATTCTCTTTTTTTTTTCCCCCTTCCTATTGAGCAGCCTTATGATTTTGTTATTCTTAAAATTTTACGATGTTCAGGAGACAAAGAGTATCTACTTCTTTAGTTTTATAGTTTTCAGCACAGTATAATAAATTGTGCTGCGTTCATTTTATTTAAAATGGAAAAAAAAATGAGGTTATATGTACCGGAATTAAAGAAAAAAATGAAAAAAATATATATGAAGAGTTGTGAGTGTAGATAATTGAGTAATAGAGAGAAAGTGGGAAATAGAATAGTAAGTGGGTTAGTTATGTGAACATGACAATGACAAGTGAGTTCTGTTAGTTAAAAATATTATATACTTTCCTTTTTTAGCTTTTGTAATTTTAAATAAAATATTTAAAATGATAAATTTTGTAATTTAAAATTAGCGGGATCAAGTGATGAGACCACCTACCCAAACTGAGTTGGACACATTTTGATAAAGAGGAAGTAGAACCTAGCTAGCTGCTAGTTAGTGGTGATTCATTTGGGTTATTTTGAGCGTTTATGCAGGATTTTTTTTTTCTTTTTGTAATTTTATGTGACATCCCGAAATTAAGCACAGCAATTTGAGACGGATAGAAAAATATAAATTATAAGACAGATTGGATTTATGAAAATAGACTAAGTGGATCATGCTGATTTAGTTGAAAAGGGTAGGATAATTGAGAGTAGGCCACGTTTCTTGAGCATGGGTGGACAGCAACATGAAAATCAAGGTTGAGGTGGATTAATTGGGTTTTTCTAGTTGTTCACCAAGCATCTACTTATAGCCATTTTTATCAGTCTGATGCATGAAAAAATTTAGAGGAGGTTACTTGACCGTGAGCTTTATTTTTATGCCAAGTTGCGAGCTGTTTGATTTTCTAGCTATCGTGAATCAAGCACGATGATTATTTGATGGTTCGGTTTTAACATTTTGAGGTAAGGGAGATTACGCTGTATTGATTCTGTGTTAGTTATTATTTCTATTTATATTCGTCTTATCGTAGTACTCCGTATTATATATTGACACGTATATCATTTGTTCGGTCCAATTGGTAATTGTTTTGATATTGAATTTGGTCAGTAAATAATACGGTTATTATGAAAGCATGTTTTATGAGTTAGTGGGTCTCAAATATGATATTTGCTATATGGAATAGTTGCGATGTAGCTAATTATGTGACGGTCGCAGTGGACTCGGTTATTAGTTATTGTGTTTGTGTTGGGTCCGGCTCCACGAGGGCAACCAACAATTCGGTTATTATTGTTATCCCACTGGGTCAGATCATAATTAGTGCACCAGACTGTGAAATATGATCGATTGATGTTCGGGTTATGAAATCAGAGTTTTATTAGCATGTCCATATTTATAATTTCATGGACATTGTTATTTGGTGTTTGTGTTCCGTTGGCTTATGTGATATTGTGTATCCCCTTTCTTACTGAGCCCCCCAGCTCCCCCCCTCCAAATTGACTTTTGCAGTTTAGCCGTTGATCGAGGTTCGAGACCGAAGGATCGGGGTGGAGCTGTTTATTGACCATTTTAAAATTATTAGTGAGGTTTTGTATAGTATTATAGAGCTATAAATTGTAATATTTTGATATTTATGGAATAGAATTTTTCGGGGTGTTACAGTGATGGTGTTGGTGGGGGTTATAACTCCCGTTAAAAAACTCACATTTCCGCCGGCATGGCCATCCCTAGGATTCCGTACTTCCCTTGGACCTAAGGCGATGGATAAGATGCTTCAGACTCCCGACGACAAGATCGTTGTCAGTAACTCTATCTCACCCTTTTGTTTTCACTTACTCAATGCGTATGCATATTGGTTTAGTAACCAGTAGAGCGATATATTGTTTGTGTTGTTCCGATCCATTGGCTGATTTCGTAATGCTTCATTTCTCACATGTTGAAGGTCTACCCTTTTTTTATATGGATCATGGATGAATAGGGGGGTAATGAAATGTTTCTTTTACCTTATCGAACTGAATAGGGTTAATTACAATTTAGGGCCTGAACTTCATAGGGTGTTCCCCAAGCGGGGCTTTAAGTTTATTTTTTGGCGAATCAGGGCTCAATACGTCTTTTTTCAATCAATCTAGTGTTTTTTTACGGAAATCGATAGAAAAGTCAATTAAGTCCCATATGCCTTGCACGTGATCAAGAAAATGGATTAAATTGAAACGAGTATTAGTTATAAGGGGTCAAAATAAAAATTACAGAATTTGAAGGGTTAAACCTATTGAATTATTTTACCAATATTTTATATTAGTGCTAAAAATAGCATTTTATATTGTTTCAAAAAATTATATTAGATAATAAACTATTTTTTTTTGTTTTTTTTTTGACAAAAGTTAATAAAATAGTTAAATAATTCAACTTTCTTTGAAGCATTATTATATTATAACTTAAAATACATATTTCATAAGAAAAAATAAATTATTCATTTCCAAAAAAGGAACAATAAATTATTAATTATTACTAAATTCAAACATTAACTATCATCTTACTTTATATATTTTTATTTTTTTTGAATAAATAAATATATAGATATATATATATAAATAAGATAAAGACATAATTATATAAAAAAAAAAAAAAAAAAATATCTTACCCTAAGAAAAAAAAAAGAAAGCAAAACACCAATTTCTTTGCAACAAACAAACAAAATACCCATCGTCCAATGTATTCTCACCCAACCAAACCTTCCCCATTCTCTCTTAATCTTCCCTACTTTACCCCATTCAAATCCCAGGCTCCATCCATCCCCAAATTCATAATTTCAGCCTCTTCGCCTCTCCTTCGATGCATATCCACCACTTCGTGGTCTTTCATCCTTGATTACCCCACCACCCGCTCCTCCTTCCGTCTACTTCCCGACACTCAATTTCCCTTCTACGATGGCCATCTGCAACTTCTCCGGCCAATACCTTCACCATCTTTTCCGTCTAAAACCTCCACTTGCTCCCACCATCTTTTCTATCTAAGACTTCACCTGCTTCCATCATGATTTCAATCTGTCTCTCTCCCATAATCTACGTGACTTCCGACGCCAATGAATATTGGTTCGATTCATCAGTGGTGGTAGTGGGGAGATACCATCAAATTTTCGGCTGATTTTCTTAGGTTTCCATAATCAATCTCGGGTTTGTTTATCTAAGATGGATTCTGGGTCGATTCATTGATTGGGTTTATCAAGATCTTGAATGTAACTGGAGTATTGGAAATTTAGAAAAGGGATTGGACGCAATTCCATGATGTTGATATTGTTTTTTTTTTAATTACTGTCCTGATGGGGAAGACGATAACCCTAAAAGTTGAATCGTCCGACACCATCAACAACAATGTCAAAGCCAAGATCCAGAACTAGGAAGGGCTCCCGCCGGACAATCGTGGACTCACCTACGATTACCAGAAGGCCGGCGGTGACTGATTTTGTTTTAAGCCTAACTAGCAGTACACCCGTGCGATGCACGGCGATTTTTAAAAATCTTTAGTTTTTTAAAAATTATGTACATAATAATTAGATAAAGTCATCGGAAGAACACAATAGAACATTAAAAACTCCTAACTCCACGTGGCTAGCTTATCCCCTTAAAAACTTTATACTTGTGGATGTATGTGTTTTAATATATTCATGACATTTACATGTCTCTTTGTTAGGTGATGATGTTGGTAAGTAAAAGAAACTACAAAGAATGAGCATGGTGTTTGTAGTTAATGTTATGGGGAAGATTAGGTATTGAATGGCCTGAATGCAACTCATTTACTTTGCATGACGACTGAGGGTTTCTTTGGCACACACTATCTTTCTCTTTTTCTTTTTGTTTCTTTTCTTTTTTAGGATTACTCCAAGCAATCACTCCATTGCACGAAAATTTACCTAGTATGACCCAGTGTCTACCACATAACTGGAAAAAAAAAAAAGCATAGGATAAACAAAAGTTCTTGATGAGAAAGACTAACCAAATTTAAGCTTGTACATAAATGCCTCCCTTTGCTTCAAACCCAAAAGAAGATCAAACTTACCCGCCTCAGCCAGCCGCACCATTTCAGTAGTGTCCCTCTTCATCTAAACAACATCAAAACCCTAGAACTTATCAGAATCCCCAAAATTCAACAAACCACACAAACCCAAACAAAAATCAACATTAAAAAACCAAATTCTACCAAATTTACACGATCAATCTCTTAGGTACAAACAAAAATAGAGAGACTATTTTGTCGAAACATGTAAATAGTAGATTTCAAAGGATGTTCAAGTCTAATATACCTAAGACCCATAAGCGATCCTCGATCTTAACACAGTTAAAAATCCCTGCAATTTCCCACACAGAGACAATTTGAGTCAGTGATTCACGATTAACAACAAAACAACTGAAAGAGTTAGAGAGACAAATTGCTGACATGAATGAACGATGCAAAACAATGGGGCTAAACACTTACATCAAAGATCGGAAATCAAAACACCAAAATTAAAATAAAATCAAGGGTTACAATAGAAATCAGAAGTTGAAATCCTTAAAATTAAAAACAAAAAAAGGAAAATCAAAAGCCCTAAATGTAGCGACCCCAAAACCCGTCCCTATTTATTTTATATTTTTGGGGATTTTTATTTGACTTATATGTGCATTTTATGTGTTGCATCATATTTTATGATTTGCACATCTTACTTGATTATTTGTGTTATTTACTTAGTTAGTAAAAATAATGATTAAAGGAGTTAAATGATTAAGTTGAAACTTTAGGGTCTTTGTTGAAAATATAAGTTAAGGGGCTTAAGTGTTGAATTTGAAAGTCAAATTACCCAAGTTAGAAAATGGGTAGAAAACTTTAGTATAAATATCTTCTTTCTCTCCCTTCTCTGTGTATACTTTCATCAGCAACATTTCTTCCTCGTTCAGTTTAGGGTTAAGAGAAAAAGGTAAGTTCAACCCATTTCGATTTAATTCTTTTTATTTACTTACCCGTTTTAAAAACTAATTATATAAAAATGATCAGGGCGTCGAATAGGTCATTTCTAGCCGAACAAAACTTATTTCAGCGATACTTTTTTCCGGAAATAGGTAAGTTACTAATTCCCCTTTAAATGTTAAAATAGTCATATATGCTATATTTAATACTTGTACTTGTTAATTTTGTGATTTGGGTAATATTTGCTATACTTGTAATTTTGGGACAAAGGGAGTATATAGAATTGGTTTTAGCAGGGTGTTGGAATGGTTTGGAAATTCAAGTTGTAACCTTAATGAAAGTTACCAAAGTTGTAGTATATGTGTTATACTTTTGGGACGGAAGGAGTAAAAATGAACTAAGGAAGAAATCTGGAATTTGGCCCAAAATGGGAGGGGGCGCGCGCACCCTAAATAAGGAGGCGCACGCACCCCATTGTTACCAATCTAGGCAAAAGTGTCTGATCAAGGGAAGCGGGCGCACCCTTTTGGGTGGGGCGCGCGCACCCTTAAGTGACCAAAGATAATGAGATTCTGATGAGTGGGAGCGCGCGCACCCTAGGGGGTGGGGCGTGCGCACCCCCCTGTTTTCCAGGTTTGATAGTTTGTGTTATTTGGGGTACAAGAGGATAATTGTTTGTGTCGTCCTTGGGGTTGTTTAGGACCTAAATGTGAATGTGTATGACTTTTATGTCGTTGGTGAAAAAGATTGAGTTGTGTATAAATGTCCTTATTATGGACTCTTTATCAGAAATCTTTCGTGTGCATCTTGTGATGTATTTGGCTTAGTTCCTTCTTGGATTAAATGCCCCGGGTTGTGTTTAGCAAGTATTCATTACTGTGCTTCTTGTTAAAAGTCCAGCTGGTCTTGTTGTGGAGTCAGCCAATGGAAGAATTATAGTGGTACAGGTAAGTCCACTATAAGGTTTTCCATTGGAGCTTGTGAGTCAGGCGGTGGGAGAATTATAGTGGCACATAAGCCAAGTTCACTATAAGGTGTCCACTGTGCCTTCTAGTTTCCCCAGTCTAGATTGGCCTTGGATGGGATGAATTGCTCCCTTTGGTGAGTATTTGGGTTATGACTTTGTGTCATATTTCCCTCTCTGGTTACTTGGTTCTATTGATTATGGTTTGGTTTTCGGGATCCCGGCTTCAGCTATTTATGCTGCTCAGATGGTTTTCTTTGATGGGTTCTCAGATGGTATTCTCATCGGTTATGGTTATTGGATAAACCTTGGCTTGGTATCCACCGGAGTGTGGGCTATGTGTTAAATGTGATTTATGAATTGATGTTATGTGCTATATGCTATATGATTATTGTTGATATAGTTTCTTTATGATTATCATATCAGCATGTAACGTAGTTGCATTTTAGTAGCTTACTGAGATTTATTCTCACCCTTATTTGTTTACTGTTTTAGATAAAGGCGGGTCCAGGGGATAGGACACCTGGCACGGGAGGACGTTGGTTTGGTAAGAGTTGGGACTTATTTTGTTGAAGGTTACATTATGTAAATGTAAACCCTTTGGGTAGAGTAACCGTACTTTCTTATGGTCACCTCTATTTTGGTTAATGTGGTGTATGTACATTTGTTTAAAAGTTTGTAAGCCTTCGGGCTAAGTACTTTCGTGGTGAAAGTGTTTGTAAAAGTTTGTTTCAAGTTAAGTGAAGTCTTTGAACTTCAAGTGTGTTTTTGTTCAACTTTCTAAAAGGACATTTCGAAAAAAATTTAAAAGTATTTTATAACGTCTTCCAATCGTGTCCCGAGCGTGGGGCCAAGTAGGACCACGGGTCTGGGGCGCGACACTAAAGCTAAGGCTGGAAATCCTTAAAATTCAATACCCTAAAATCAAAAATCTAAACCCAGATTGAAATTCAGATAAGAGGTAAGCGAGATCAAACCCGGAACTTTGTTTTTGTTACAACTGAGGGTGCATCATTGGCGGATGTTGCTGCTGCTGAAGCACTTGTAGTGGGGGGTTTATGTAGCCAATTTGGATCCCCTGTTCGGATCTTTCATCATCAGAAACAGCCCGATCACGATTGGCGTAGTCCCCAATTACCGCCCCTGCCGGACTCACGGGAATGGAGGCAACGACGGCCGGCGGCGAGGTCATAGCAGAGAAACCACCGTCATCCTGTTGTTTCTACTGGACACTAATTTGAGAAAACTGTACAACGACCCTCAATCTTCGTCGCCTTCAATTGTGTTATTCTCATTCTTTCTCTTGATCGAGAGTATTCTTCTTTGTTTTTACATCTATTGTGTGTGTCGTGTGTGAGTTTGAATTTCAAAGAGAAAGAGGGTCCCAGTTTCTTCAACTTTTGTTGCCACATGTCAAGTACCTTTCAACACTTGGACAAAAATAAGACACATAGAGCATTTACCTCCAGCCCACAAAATCACGAAAATGCCCCTCAAGAAAAGATGGAATTGCCCTTCAATGGTTGACTATTTACGATTATCTTCTTTTTATAATATATAGATTTGTTTATTGAAATTAAATATTGCTTAACCCTTCTAATTTCAAAGTTTACAGTTTTACCCCTTGTAGCTAATATTCGTTTCAATTTAATCCAAATTCTTGATCACGTGCAAGGCACATGGGACTTAACTGAATTTTCTAACGATTTCCGTCCAAAAACCCTAGATTGATTGAAAAAATACGTATTGAGCCCTGATTCGCTAAAAAATAAACTAAGGCCCCGCTTGAGGAACACCATACGGAGTTCAGGCCCTAAATTGTAATTAACACAACTGAATATTGAGTATTTTTTATGAAATGATGATTTTATTGAATCGGTATGAGAAGTAGTATACTCTAAATTATCTTATGTTGGGTTGAAAATCTTGAGATTGTTGTGGAGCTTAGTCTGGAGTTTGTGTCTCAGTTTTAATTTAAAATATTGATCTAAAATCTCTCATTTTTAATTCTTGCCTGTTTGTTGAGCATTAGAACATGTCAAAATGAGGGTAAGAAATTGTTTGTCACTGTTAACCTCTATTTGTTCCACCCATGTCATATATACCATTTTTGCCTATGTACATGGAAACTTATTTATTTTGGATGAGCCTCCTTCCTTTGTGGAAGGCTATCTTTGATGAATAAATTTATCAAGAATAAAAACATTGCAAGTGTACAAGTCACTGAAGTAGCAATGTACAAACGTAAGGGTCGAACTACAGAGACTTGAGTGAAAACAAGTTGATTTAATAAGTGTTAAAATAACCAAGGAGTTTTGTTTTTGAATATTTAAACTAAATTAAACTAAGATTGCAAATAAAGTAAACTAAAGACTAAAGATCGCGTAATGAAGGCAAATGTTGTTTCAAAGATTGACAAACTGATTCGCGGATTAGCGTTCACAATTATTCTCAAGTTATGCTATTCACAAAATCAATTCAGAACAATCTCAATACACGGGTTCATTCACTAAGTAGAAATTGGGATATTTCGGTCGCCGGGTTGCAATTTCACTATTCAAGTTAAATTATGATTTTCTATTACGTCAACATAATTCCCAAATAATGCAAGAAACACTTAAAAACAATGAACCTAGACTCTTTCGATTTCAATCACGATTTCAGATGAGTCTAATTAACAATTTAATGGTCAACGTATCACTACCCGAGTCACCGTAACAATTGATACCCAGAAATTCTAGGGCCAAGAATATCTTAACATAAGCCTGAAACTCTACAATTGATGATTAATAAATTGATAAACACGATTAAGATTGATTACTAAAATTATGATCAGCACATATCACTCAAATAATTGCTACTATCAATCCATGAATCAAAAGGGAATTAGCTACTCATAGACATAGCAACAATCACAAGAAAATAATAAAAATCATAAGCCTGGATATTTTGCTTGAGTAAAATAAACCTTCAAAATCATTGAATCTCCAAAATTTGTTTTTTAATAGTCTGGTACCAGACCACAGCCGTTTTCTCCCTCTCCCTCTCCCTCTCGTCTTCTTCCTCTGGTTTTCCTTCTTCTTGTTTTCCTTTCGATTTTCAATAGTTTTTAAGAATATTCTAATTTAAACATTAATCATTGATTCTTTCAATGATTAATGTTTAAATTAGGAGATTTTTTTTGTTTTTCATTAGTAAATAGATTGGTGCTACACACAACTTCTATGAATTTTGTGGAGATGGGATTTGTTCCATATAATCTCAATTTCCAACAACATTCTAGCATCAATCAATCGTCTCGCCTCAAAAATATTTCGGTATACATTACTTTCAATTCTTAAAATTTTTGCCTTACATCTTGTTATATTATTTGATTTCTCTCATTTGTCGAGAGCTTTTGCCTTCTCTCCTTTGTCGAGAGCCTTTGCCTTCTCTCCATGTTGAGAGCTTTTATATTTTATTTGTATTCCTTACTGCAATACTTGCGATGCTTGGTTAGACAATCTTTGTCTACCCAAATGCATTAGTTTGTCATGTATTCAACGCCACATTTTTCCCGTTTGGGGGGTTTCTGAAGGCCAGTGTTAGGCCGTGTCTAAGTGTACCTTGGAGAAGCATTTGTGTGTCACAAGTCATTTTTCGTAAAGGCCTTCTTGGAGATTCAGTTTAAGATTAGACATTCTTAATCAATATGTAATATGATTTTTACCTGGGGTAGATATATTGTTGGCGACAGTTCGTCTTTGTAGAAATATTTATATTTGGGATGAGTCTCTGACTGCTGCGGAGTACCATCTTCTTAATCTTTATTAATAGTAATGCAATTAGTTGTTTAAAAAAAAATAGTCTGGTACCAGACCAGGTAATTTATATCATGTTTTATTGAACAAATTTCTAGTCTATTACATAGATTCCTAATCTATTAGAGAATCCCTACGAGAGTCTGTTAGAGATCAGCAACCGGTACACTTCCTCTAGGAGTTTCACCCATGGAAGACGCAGACTTGCACCTGAAATAAGAGTTCTCCACACCTCCCCAAGGGGAGTCGAACCCAGTACCTCCCCTAAAGAAGACCCTTTACCCACTCACAGTGGCGAGGCTAAGGCAAGCCGAAGGGGGTCAATCGACCCCCTTAAATTTTAGTATGTGTCAATTTTAGTGCTTTCAAAATTTTAGAAAATGACATTTTACTACTGAAAATAATGGATTTAAACATTTTGACCCCCTTAATTTTGAAAACAGATTGCACTAAATTATAATTTCGACCCCCCTTTTATACGAAATTTGTATATTATAATTATCTCAAAGCAACTTCGACCCCCTTTCTAAAATTTTCTGGCTTCGCCACTGCCCACTCACACATACCGCTAGGCCAAGAGGCCTTTGGTTTGAATCTCCAAAATAAAACATGAGAAAATAAAAGGCTGGAGTTTTTGTATTTTTACTAGGGTAAAACTAGGGTGGAAATTAGGAATATAGGTCCAAATCCCGTCTTGTTTTTTGCTCGTATAAAAACACATCCATCAAACACCCTCAAACTTGCTTTTTGCTCGTCCTCGAGTAAAACAGAAACAAACATAACAAAACAACTAAAATTAAACTAAAACTACTAAAAAAACAAAAATGAAATATTTTTGGTTGTACTCATTACATACGGGAGTTGTTAACCAAAAGTCTCAGGGCCTCACACTCAAGTGCCATCAAAGAAGTACTATCATCAAACCAAATTACAACCGCACTACACTTTTAACTCTTGATTTCCAACTTAAGCACAATTTGACTCGTGAATGGTTGATTAAAGCTACCAAAGTAAGATAGTTTATGGGTTCACTGTGTTAATGCTCTTAATCCTCACATGATGATGATACAATAAACAATACCCAATCAAGGACACTCATAAGGCCGTACAAACAATTGTCAACCCGGTACCCGATATTGAAATAAATTATGGCATAAAGTCTTTTTAGCACAATAAACGTGCGAGGCTAGGTTCACGGTTACAAACGAAAGTAAGGACATACGAAGTTAAGGAAGTGGACCAAAAGTCTCCAAATATATGTACATCCTCACAAATAACTTGAATTCTCCGCTCACCCAATTCTCACACTGTCTTACCCCAAACTCGAACTTTCATATACTTTCATGGGGTAAGAAATATCTCCGTAATTCTTGTGGCCTTTCCCAATTATCACTTCAACATATCAAGGAGGATTAGGGTTATAAGAAATTTTGATTTGAGCTTTAAGTGTATATAGGCTTTCAGAAATATCATGAGTTTTTATGGAAAATAGTTTGAAACGAGGGGTCTTCAAAAATTATTCTTTTTTTTATTTTTTTAGTTTAAATTGTTCCATTTGTTGGAAATCAACAGTGTTTTAGCTCTCACACATCCAAGTAGTATAAACAAGAACAAAAAGAAGGAATTCTAAAGAAAAGCTTAGAAGGGAAGAACCCAGTTTGTTAATCGACTGTGAGGAGAGGAGACCTTTTATTATATACAGAAGTGTAAACAAAGAAGAGGTGGTCTTCCATGAGAATAAGGGGATCCGTCTCATGTATGAGACGGGTCGACCCATGATCCATGGGGCATGACCCCGCCACGTGGCAGCCTCCCATAGGTCACAAAAAAAAAGGTTTTTTTTGAGTTTTTATATTATTTTTTCGTCTTTTCCGTCGTTTACTAAAAGTAATAGTTACCATAACTATATGTAATGACTGTATACATATAAAGTAACATTGTTTATAAGTAAATGTAACACCTGTTTTACAAAAATAAAAGCTCGTTTTACCCATTTTTTCAAATGTAATACTAACTATAATTATATGTAACCCAAACAATATCTAAATGTAATTATCATTTATACTGAAATGTAATAATGCTTTTGCAAAAATGTAAAATATTATGTATTTTGATTTAATTTTTCGAAAGAAAGTAACATTTGAAAAGTAACAACTCATATATATGAATGTAATTGTTTGTACAAGTAAATGTAACACTTTAATAAAAAAAATTATAACATATTTCTATAGATAATGTAATACTTTTACATGTAACACTAATCAAGTGTTTTTAGCTCTAAAATGTAAATGGTTGAATTATTACTTTTTCTATACATATGTGTTACAATTATGTATAAACATTATTACATATAAGTAACACGTTCGTTACATTTTAGCTGTAATAAGTATTACTTTTGGCAAACGAAGAAAACATAGAAAAAACACTGTTACTTTTATGTATATATGTATTGTTTTTATGTATACAAACTGTTACTTTATATGTATACAGTCATTACATTAAGTTATAGTAAGTAACTATTACTTTTGTCAAACCGAAAAAAAAAACCAAAAAAAAATAATATAAATTTTTGTTAAAAAAATGGTCTATGAGAGGCTGCCACGTGGCAAGGTCGGCCTCTGGGTCATGGGGCTGATTCAATGGGCCGAGTTATGGGTCAAAAATGATCCGTCTCATCCATGAGACGGGTCATAGTGTTCTCACACAAGTTTTTGTCAACAAAGAAATAGTTACACTTGTACACAAGTCATAGACAACATTTTACATATATCTCCACTATACATTTAATATTTCAATAGGAAGACCCGTATAATGTTAATATTTACAACATCAATATACGGTATTTTTTTGTAGCAAGTATTCCATTACTAAAAATGCTGAGAAGGAATCCAATTTTCTTCTAAAAATCTATAGGAAAAGGAATCCTATTTTAGATTTGACTTGACTTGAGTACCCGTCATTATATCCCCACACACGCGTAATAAAAGACAAACCTTTAGGGTTTCTGTCACAATTCTTTCTCTTGCGGCGGCATGACGGTAGTTACCATGTAATTGTTCAATTATTTGAACAAGTCGGTACTGTGTATGAGATTTCAAGGGCTTTAATTCCTCAATTTTTTCAAACTGCATAAAAACAACAACGTTAAGGTATTTCAGTGTCTTTCTTGATCTTATATATGGTCTACCTCTCTCTAATTTCAGTTGATTAGTTTCCTTCTCTTTTGTTCCGGCTAATGGTAATCGGTTTCGATTTAGTTTGTTCAGAAACAATGAGCATCGCCCTCCGTTTCAACTCAAGATTCCATCGTTTCGGGTTTCTGTCACAATTTTTCCTTTTCATATTCAAAACATAATAGTTTGCCTGGGAAAAACAAATAAATACGACGTTCAACAATGTGGATATACATTTTTATTTTAGATTTTGTGATAACCACTTTTTCAATTTTGGTCATAATTTGATCTAGTACAAATAATCTTTCTTGGCTCATGCGTGTGATTGCTCAGTGTTTGGGTTGGTTCCACTAGTGCTGCATGGAGGACAAACTGTTTCAGGTTCATTTTTATTTGTCCACCTTTTTTTTCCCTTCATAGTGATCTCAATTCATTTCTCTTTATCACGTTGATTTGAGTAAATTCCTTAATGATAATTCAAAAAGCGTCTCTAAATTTTTTTCTTTCTTGCTGAGACTTGGTGACTGTCCATGTTTTGATTGTTGATTGCTACAGAACCTATATTTACTCTTCACTATTGATTTATGCGTCTCTTTCTTTTAGTACAGTCCAACTTTCTGAATTGGGATTTGAAGTTCAGTTTCACTATGGAGAATGGAGTTCCAAGGCAGCTATCAGGACAGGCTCTGACGCAGTTCCGGTTAGGCATAGATTTGATTCTCTCGAAATGGACGATGCTGTAGGAGTCTGTAAATAACCAGTGGGGCAGCCCTGATTCTCGTCTGAAAGCCGCGCAGTTACCCGGCAATATCTTGTCTAAGTTCAACCAGAGTACAGGTATACTCCCTCTGTAACACCCCGAAATTTCAGAGTATTATAGCATCTTTAAATAATATAAATCCGTCCCCAAAATAAAGGAATAACGGTCATAAACTACAATTCAAATCTCCACGGCTAGTATATCTAACCACAATTCAAAATAAATAACGGAAGCGTAACAATTGTCTTTCAATCCTAACGGCTAGTAAACACCGTCCACTTAAACTCTAATCACCAAAGAACCTTCAGTGCTCCTTAACGACGCCCTTCACCTTCCTTAGATCCCTTCTCCTACTTATTACCTGGAGAACAATAATTATGGAAGGGATAAGCGAACAATGCCCAGTAAGTTCATACGGGATCTCTTCGGGGTACTAAGAAGAGATGACCGAAAGAACGGAAACAATAATAAAACTTTTCAAATATAGGCTTTTATAAAATCATCAAGTAACTGTTAACCTCAAGACAGTTAATAAAATATATTTCCAAAGAATGTGGCACTTTTACCAAATCCGTCAATTCCAAGATAACGTCACCATTTCAGGTGCAATGCCTTTTCAGGGTATTTAAGTAAATAAGAGATCCTACCCTTTTAAGGATACTCCCTTATTAAGATTTATCATGATAATCTAACCGCTTCATCAAGCAGCATAAAGGGTTTAAGTGATATCAAACTAGACCATTTGTGATTAGTCCTTTTCATATCAGACCAATTCTTGCTAAGTCCTTTTCATATCAGACAAAACTAACTATACATGTTTAAATAGTTATAGCAAATAGTTCCACTTAGTGTTCAAGGTACAAGAACACCATAACAAATTCAAATAATTTAGGTACCCATTGAGTCACAACATGTTAAGGGTAAGAGTCAACAATAGACGTTCACAACTTTTAAGATTTCAAATGTTACTGGCCACTTAGTAACTACTCTTGAAAGAAATATAAGGAATCTTACTTTAAAGGATTGAAACTTCGAGAACTAAGGAACGTAATACCTTACCTTAGCTTGCGTTATTTCTCTTCGCAAAGTCACGTGCACAATCTACAAACACGTAAATAATACTTTCTTAGGAACAAGAATTTACTTTAATTCTCCGTCCCCAACATTCCTCGGTCTTGTGTTTTCCCTGGCACGTCTGGAACTTTTCGATCGTTCCTCTTTCGCGAGTATCATTCTTATCCCCATCTCTGCGGTTATTGTATCCTTTATTCTGGTACTTATTTCCAGTACCCTCCTTTTCCACGATAATCATCACTAGCTTTGAGTTTGTTATTTTCGTCTCGGTTCCACCCTCCGGGGCCTCCATTTGATCCAGTTGATTCCTTATCCAAATATTTCTTCTTTTCTTCTTTCTTGTTACGGTAGTTGTCAGATTCCTTCTCAATCACCCTTGCTCTGTCCACCATGTCACTATAAGTTGGCAACATCAATGGTGTGATCCTAAATCTTATTCGATCACTTAACCCAGCTTCAACCTTCCGTGCCTTCTGTCCCTCATTGCCAAAGAATGTCGGAACAAATTCTAGCAACTCCGTAAACTTTGCACAGTAATCATCCACTGTCATGACTTGAGTCAACATCAAGAATTCAGCCACCTTTTCATTGCGGACACTTGCTGGATAATACTTTTCATTAAACACAGTCTTAAATATGTTCCACGTGAATGCCTCATCCCCACGTGAAGTCGATGCTCTCTTTTCGGCTTCCCACCACTTAAGAGCCCTTCCTTTAAACATAAATGTTACGAACACCACCTTTTGCTCTGGTGTGCAAGTCAATGTCTCAAAAATATTTTCCATATCTTTAATCCAATCTTCTGCCTTATCACTTGGCTCTCCATAGAATGAATCTGGGTTTCGCTTCTGAAACAGTTCGAGAGGATCTCTCTGAGTTACCGGTTGTGGTTGTGGCTGATTCGCCAACCCTTGTACCACTTGGCCAATTTCAGCCATCGTCTGAGCTAGTGTTTGTAGCAAGTTAGCCATGTTCGGATCTTGCCCACCATTGTCTCCAGCATTGTTCCTCCTGTTGTTCCTCGACATCTGAGGATGACATGATACCTTTATTAGTACTACGAATACAGAGCGTTTTCTACGCACTTACGTGCCATAATACTTCTTACTTCTATAACGCACATAGAGTTCGTCTCACTAGACTTGTCATCCAATTAAAGGTCAAACACTAGACCTATGGTCGTTCTACTAGACCAACATCTACTTCATTTAGTCAATTATACTGAACTCTTTGGGGTTTCACTATACCCTTACTTCCTTCATTAGTCATTTCTATAGACCACAATTTACTTTCAAAAGTCATTCAATAGACCCTTATTACTTTCACTTGGTCATTTTACTAGACCATACTTTCATTCTCGCTTGGCCGTCTCACTTAGCCAACTACTATTACATTTAACCGTTTCGATAGGTTATTTTATTCTTATTTCAATCATTTCAATAGATCGAGGTTAACTTTACATGGCCGTCTCAATGAGCCACTTTACTTTTACTATTGACCGTTTCAGTTAGGTCACTTTATTCTTGTTTCGATCATTTCACTAGACCAAAACTTATTTCACTCGGCCGTTTCAATAAGCCAATTCTACCCATGGTCTTTTCACTTGACCACTACTTCTTGTTATAAATAGCTCACACGTCATAAAACTTAAGAACAAAGCAATTAAGAAGCCATTTGCTTGAATAAATTCATAACTTTATTGAGAGGATCTTATTGGAATAAGGTAAACAAACAAAAGTTCTAGTATTTCTCTAAACTAGACTAGCTATTACTACTATGAAATAAAAAAAAATACTCTAGGTTCCATTTTTCAATCATGAAACTACACTTTCCTAGGTCTTCCCCTAGGCCTTCCACTTGGTACTTTTGGTGCTTTCTTAGAACCCCTTGGCCTACGAACTGGTACCTCTTCTCGTTCCAGTTCTTCTTCATCTTCAATTATAATTGGGGCAGCTTCACTACCCTCTAGGATAACATCTATCTCTTCCGCCTCTTCTTCAGCTACTAAATTTGCTTCCATTGGCGCGTCATTGCCTATAGGCTCTCCTTGAACATTGTTTGCGGCCATTTATACCCGTAATTCCTTTAGATCATAGAACCACTGGCGCCCTTGATTTGCAACCATATCAGCATAATTCTCGCTACTAATTAGATTCTCTCTAGTCTCTTCTAGTTCATTTTTAATTTCCTTATATGCATTATTAATACACAAGTCTTCCCATAACGCTCTTTGTCCTTGCTTTTTCACTTTCTACTTTTATCTGTAGTCCTTTGGCTCCATGAACATACCTCTGGATCAACTTCTTCCTTAAGATCTTATGTCTCCACATCATCACGGTTCTGTTATGCCCGTCCATTTCCTATAATTAAACATAATCACCATTAGTATCACATAACTCAAAAGATGTATGCTATCATTATCATAAGCATATGCAGCTTAAAGGAATCATCATTCTAATGTAACATTTCAATACTTAAGTTTTACTCCCAAAGTATTCACTCATATCCCTCATATTCTCTAAGGAAAAACTTATCTTAGGTTCATTCCTAAAATAGCAAGTTTCCATTAATAGAAAGTTTCCTAAAATAGAGGTTTCTATTTAGGAAGGAACCTAAGATAAGTTTTTCCTTAGAGAATATGAGGGATATGAGTGAATACTTGGGAGTAAAACTTAAGTATTGAAATGTTACATTAGAATGATGATTCCTTTAAGCTGCATATGCTTATAATAATGATATCATACATCTTTTGAGTTATGTGATACTAATGGTGATTATGTCTAATTGTAGGAAATAGACTGGCATAACAGAACCGTGATGATGTGGAGACATAGGATCTTAAGGAATAAGTTGATCCAGAGGTATGTTCATGGAGTCAAAGGACTACAGAAGAAAGTAGAAAGTCAAAAAGCAAGGACAAAGAGCGTTATGGGAAGACTTAGGTATGCTAATAATGCATATTAGGAAATTAAAAATGAACTAGAAGAGACTAGAGAGAAGCTAATTAGTAGCGAGAATTATGATGATATGGTTGCAAATCAAGGGCGCCAGTGGTTCTATGATCTAAAGGAATTACGGGCACAAATGGCCGCAAACAATGTTCAAGGAGACCCTATAGGCAATGAAGCGCCAATGGAAGCAAATTTAGTAGCTGAAGAAGAGGCGGAAGAGATAGATGTTATCCTGGAGGGTAGTGAAGCTGCCCCAATTATAATTGAAGATGAAGAAGAACTGGAACGAGAAGAGGTACCAGTTCGTAGGCCAAGAGGTAGGCCAAGGGGTTCTAAGAAAGCACCAAAAGTATCAAGTGGAAGGCTTAGGGGAAGACCTAGGAAAGTGTAGTTCCATGATTGAAAAATGGAACCTATAGTATTTTTTTTATTTCATAGTAGTAATAGCTAGTCTAGTTTAGAGAAATACTAGAACTTTTGTTTGTTTACCTTATTCCAATAAGATCCTCTCAATAAAGTTATGAATTTATTCAAGCAAATGGCTTGTTAATTGCTTTGTTCTTAAGTTTTATGGCGTGTGAGCTATTTATAACAAGAAGTAGTGGTCAAGTGAAAAGACCATGGGTAGAATTGGCTTATTGAAACGGCCGAGTGAAATAAGTTTTGGTCTAGTGAAATGATCGAAACAAGAATAAAGTGTCCTAGGTGAAACGGTCAATAGTAAAAGTAAAGTGGTTCATTGAGACGGCCATGTAAAGTTAACCTCGGTCTATTGAAACGATTGAGATAAGAATAAAATAACCTATCGAAACGGTTATATGTAATAGTAGTTGGCTAAGTGAGACGGCCAAGCGAGAATGAAAGTATGGTCTAGTAAAACGACCAAGTGAAAGTAATAAGGGTCTATTGAATGACTTATGAGAGTAAATTGTGGTCTATAGAAATGACTAATGAAGGAAGTAAGGGTATAGTGAAACCCCAAAGAGTTCAGTATAATTGACTAAATGAAGTAGATGTTGGTCTAGTAGAACGACCATAAGTCTAGTGTTTGACCTTTAATTGGATGACAAGTCTAGTGAGACGACCTCTATGTGCGTTATAGAAGTAAGAAGTATTATGGCACGTAAGCGCGTAGAAAACGCTCTGTATTCGTAGTACTAATAAAGGTATCATGTCATCCTCAGATGTCGAGGAACAATGCTGGAGACAATGGTGGGCAAGATCCTCTCGAACTGTTTCAGAAGATGGCTGGAATTGGCCAAGTGGTACAAGGGTTGGCGAATCAGCCACAACCACAACCAGTAACTCAGAGAGATCCTCTCGAACTGTTTCAGAAGCGAAACCCAGATTCATTCTCTGGAGAGCTGAGTTATAAGGCAGAAGATTGGATTAAAGATATGGAAAAGATTTTCGAGACATTGATTTGCACACCAGAGCAAAAGGTGGTGTTCGCAACATTTAAGTTTAAGGGAAGGGCTCTTAAGTGGTGGGAAGCCGAAAAGAGAGCATCGACTGCACGTGAGGATGAGGCATTCACGTGGAACATATTTAAGACTGTGTTTAATGAAAAGTATTATCCAGCAAGTGTCCGCAATGAAAAGGTGGCTGAATTCTTGATGTTGACTCAAGGCATGACAGTGGATGATTACTGCGCAAAGTTTACGGAGTTGCTAGAATTTGCTCTGACATTCTTTGACAATGAGGGACAGAAGGCACGGAAGTTTGAAGCTCGGTTAAGTGACTGAATAAGATTTAGGATCACACCATTGATGTTGCCAACTTATAGTGACATGGTGGATAGAGCAAGGTGGTTGAGAAGGAATCTGACAACCGCCGTAACAAGAAAGAGGAAAAGAAGAAATATGTGGATAATGAATCAATTGGATCAAAGGGAGGTCCCAGAGGGTGGAACCGAGGTGGAAATAACAAACGCAAAGCTAGTGATGATTATCGTGGAAAGGAGGGTACTGGAAATAAGTACCAGAATAAAGGATACAATAATGACCGCAGAGATGGGGATAAGAATGATACTCGCGAAAGAGGAACGGTTTAAAAGTGCCAGACTTGCCAGGGAAAACACAAGACCGAGGACTGTTGGGGACGGATTAAAGTAAATTTGTGTTCCTAAGAAAGTATTATTTACGTGCTTGTAGATTGTGCACGTGACTTTGCGAATAGAAATAACGCAAGCTAAGGTAAGGGATTACGTTCCTTAGTTCTTGAAGTTTCAATCCTTTAAAGCAGGATTCCTTATATTTCTTTCAAGAGTAGTTACCAAGTGGCCGGTAACATTTGAAATTTTAAAAGTTGTGAACGTCTATTGTTAACTCTTACCCTTGACATGTTGTGACTCAATGGGTATCTAAATTATTTGAATTTGTTATGGTATTCTTGTACCTTGAACACCAAGTGGAACTATTTGCTATATCTATTTAAACAGGTATAGTTAGCTTTGTCTGATATGAATAGGACTTAGCAAGAATTGGTCTGATATGAAAAAGACTAATCACAAATGGTCTGGTTTGATATAAAAGAACTTAGACCCTTTATGTTGCTTGATAAAGCGGTTAGATTATCATGATAAATCTTAATAAGGGAATATCCTTAAAAGGGTAGGATCTCTTATTTACTTAAATGCCCTGAAAAGGCATTGCACCTGAAATGGTGACGTTATCTTGGAATTTACGGATTTGGTAAAAGTGCCACATTCTTTGGAAATATATTTTATTAACTGTCTTGAGGTTGTTAACAGTTACTTGATGATTTTATAAAATCCTATCTTTGAAAAGTTTTGTTATTGTTTCCGTTCTTTCGGTCATCTCTTCTTAGTACCCGAAGAGATCTCATATGAACTTACTGGGCATTGTTCGCTCATCCCTTCCATAATTATTGTTCTCCAGGTAATAAGTAGGAGAATGGCTCTAAGGAAGGTTAAGGACGTCATTAAAGAGCACTGAAGGTTCTTTGGTGATTAGAGTTTAAGTGGGCGGTGTTTACTAGCCGTTAGGATTGAAAGACAATTGTTACGCTTCCGTTATTTTGAAATGTGGTTAGATATACTAGCCGTGGAGATTTAAATTGTAGTTTATGACCGTTATTCCTTTATTTTGGGGACGGATTTATATTATTTAAAGATGCTATAATACTCTGAAATTTCGGGGTGTTACACCCTCCGTCCCACTTTAAGAGTAAAAAACCTCCCAAATGGGTGTCCCAATTTAAGAGTTAAAATCCCAAAAAGGAAAGTTTTTTATACTTCTTTATTTATTGGCCCTACAAGGCTACATGTCATATACACCACAACTATCCACTAACTATACTCACAACACTCTACCCACTTTCTTTATTTTTCAATAAAAAGATTCTTTTCGTAACTTTTGGACCCAATTTTTTTTTTACTGTTAGAATAGAATGGGACGGAGAGAGTATCTATCTATTTATTCTCCAGGTCCCACTTTTACTTAGTTTTATTTGAGCATGATTTTTGAAACTTGGTCTTGCATTAAATAAGATGCATTTTTGTGTGTGTGCTAATGTAGTACTGTATCTTTGTTTGAAATGCTCTGCCGGCTAAAAAAAAAACAGCATCTTCAAAATCCAAGGCTCAAATCTTTCAAAATCCTCATCATGTTTTACGTGTGATAATCATCTACATGATATAGAGAAAGAAAGTATTAGTCAATTGCAACTTTACTTGACTTTAAGCTAATCTGATATCCTCATTGACATTTAATTCTTTATTTCATTTAAGTTTTAGTTAATTATTAGGCAAAAACGCAAAAAAAGTACTTCAACGGTCCAAGTTGTGTGGATATAATACCCAAAGTCATTTTTGTTGCATAATTGGTACCTAAAGTGGCTGTGCAATATAGGTACTTATGGTTAACTACGTCCATTTTTTACCATTAGGTTGTCATGTGCATGCCACATGATTAATAATTTAATATTATAAGGGTAAAACAAGAACTTCACATGGAAAATATCCCTATCCCTTTTTCCCTATTCTGTTATTTTCATATTCTACCATTGCGGACCTTATTTCCTTCTCCCAAAACTCAAATCAAACAAGTAATAACTTCTCTCCTAATCAATAATCTTGTATCTAAATTTAAAATTTCACGATAAAAAATCCGTCAGGAATTGTCAGTAGCTGAAATATAAATAATCAGCTGAAACAATCAAATCGAACCCTAACTTTCCTCGGTCTTGACGTGTAATTCTGTCTGTACACGGCATTAGCTATAATTGCGAGCAAGAATGAATCAAGCTGGGGAATTCATGCATGGAGAAGATCCCTTATTCCAATTCACACATGAACCCTAACCCTATTGACCCTAACCTCGAACCCAAATCTAACAATAAGAAGAAACATCTCAACAACCCTGTTAAAGGCCGCCAGATTGTCAACACCCTGCCGTTTTGACGCAGGCCTCCGACAACGTGTATTCCTTCGACCAACGAACGGTCGAAATTAACTGCCCTACCAACAACGGCTTCAATCACGGTGACGGAGCTTGAGCAGATCAGTAGGTTCAAGTTCCATGAACAGGCCGCCCTTGAATTACATTTTTTTTTAAATTCTGGATTGACATTTTGACCATAGCAGACATCAAATTGGAGGCATAATGGGGTGGGGAAGGTGATTGTGATCTCCGTGATAGGAGTGGGGTTGTCAAGTGAGATGAATGTCTATCCATTCATTCAAATTTTTGTAGAACAATTGGAAAAATTAGGGTTCTTGCAAAAGGGTGACAATGTTTTAGAGCTTATTTGAAAATGATAGATATTGATCGACAATGCCTTCAGTTGACGAATTTGCCTAGTTAGTTGACAATTTTGCCTAGTTAAATTATGAAATTGGTATTACTCACATGAAAGGCAAAAGAGATTGTAGAGAGAAAAATCCATTTTTGAGCAATAGATATTGTAGGATTGAAGAGGAAGGATTACGAAGATGATGGGTAAAAAGAAAATGGGAGAAGGTTTAATTATTATTGAAATGATTTTCCCACTTTTTTGGCAATTATTGCAAATGAACTTTTGAGTAATAATTTAGGTTGATTTAGTTATCTTTATGAAAATCTAACTTGATATTGATAGTACTGTTGATCAGTGTTCTAAAAGACGGGCGCCTAGGCGCTAGTCGGGGGTGGTCCGCCGCGACTTTTGGCAAATCGCCCAAATTAGGCGCTAGGCGGGCTAGGCGGATCTAGGCGGGCTTGGCGGCTAGGCGGATTAGGCGGTCTAGGCGGATTTAGGCGGGATTAGGCGGGCCTAGGTGGGTTTAGGCGGGCTTGGCGGCTAGGCGGATTAGGCGGTCTAGGCGGATTTAGGCGGGCCTAGGCAGAATTAGGCGGGCCTAGGCGGGTTTAGGCGGGCCTAGGCGGATTCAGTGAAAAAATATTTGTTAATAGTTTATCAATATACCACTCCGATCTGGCCATAAATATAAGCAAAAAAACCTAGCTTTACACATTTTAAAAAGTTAGTAAAAAATTGTTCCAAAAAAAAGTTAGTTAAAGTAGTCGATTATCTTGATTTTATAACAAAAATATATTAATATTACTAAGATTTCTGCACATTAAAATTACTATGGTTTGAATAATTACATATATATTTATAAAAAATTATTAAAAATACCTAATTTCTCGGCCCCGCCTAAGCGCTCTAGGCGCTAGGCGTTGCTCCGCCGCCTAGCGGCCGCCTAGCGTTTTTAGAACACTGTTGTTGATGGTGTATCAATTTGGTTTTTCACTAGTATAATTATATCAAACTAAAATTATTGCTCAAAGTTTATTCGTAATAATGTCTATAAACGTGAGAACATCATTTTGGGACACAGGGTTATCTTGTGGGGGCGTGGATAGAGGGAGGAGTGAAGGGTACAGTAGACCTGGCAATTAAGCGGGTTGGGTTGGGTTCGGTTGGGTTAAGACGGGTTGGGACGAGTCCAACCCGCTACAACCCGTTTATCTTCACGGGTCGGGTCACGTTCAACCCGGGTCAACCCGTGAGCCTTGACTTTGAACCTTTTTTTTTTTTTTTTTTTTTTGTGCCTGGGAATTCAGTTTTACCGAAAATCTGGATTTTGAATTTTAAATATAATTTTATCTATTTTTTTATTATTTATATTGCATGTCTAATCCTGGCCTTTGGATATATCCCCTTCAATCCTTACCGTTAGATTAGATTACCGAAAATCTGGATTTTGAATTTTAAATATAATTTTATCTATTTTTTTAATTATTTATATTGCATGTCTAATCCTGCCCTTTGGATATATCCCCTTCAATCCTTACCGTTAGATTAGATTAAGAAACCCTAACTTATGCTTCTCATGCCTTTTACTCCTCCCTTTCTCCCAAACCCAAATCTGCCATAACCAATCACCTCTCCGGCGGATCTTTCCACCGACACAGCTACCACTTCCACTCTAGCGGATTTCGTCGTCGTCACTCCAACGAGTCTCCCCGCCGTCGCCGCCATTACCCCCACTCCTCGCCGTCGTCTCCATTACCCCCACTCCAACAAGTCTCACCGCTGCCACCACAACCACACCCATTCTGCCAGCAACAAGCTTTGTTGTCACCGCCTCTTCCCTCTTCATCGCCGGCCACGGGATACCTATCTAGCACGGTGAGAGCGGCTTTTCTTCCTTACCGTCCCTCTTCTCCGACCTTCTGATGCTCGGGTTTCTGCACTTTGAGAAATATTTTGATATTTTTTTTTTCTCTGTAAATGATTTTGCTCATGTATATATTCAGTGAGTGAGGATTATGTAAATAAATTGAAAGATAAAGAAACAGGTTGATCAGATTGGACTAATTTTGATTTTGTTTCATGTTGTGTTCCGGCGGGTCGACATGCTTTAACCCGTTGACGTGTTAAAGCGGGTAACCCGTTTAAACCTGTTTATATTAACGGGTTGGGTCGGGTTGAGTAATTAACGGGTTGGTTTGGACGGGTTATTGGGTAATGGGTGGAAATTGCCAGGCCTAGGGTACAGACACATGGTGATGATGGGGTTTGACGTTTTTCTCGAGTAGAGATATTCTGTTGTACCACTTTGTATCATAAAATAGTTCCTTCTTTTAGTAGTCATTTATTGAACCTTGACGCAATATTTAGAAAAAAATAATTATCTAAATAAATTTTAAAATTTTCTATTGACATACCATAAAATAATACTTCATCCATGTGCGTAAGAGTCATAACTTGCATTTGGTATGTCCCGGTGAAGTGGCGAAACCAATTTTTTTTTCTTCAGAAGAGGTCAAAATTGCTTGATAAAAAAATTATATTTAAGAAATAGAAATTTCAAGTGAAAGGGGGTTAAAGTAATATAATAGTACAAATTATACTAAAAACAAAGAGTGTCAAAATAGGCAAAATAATATTGTTGGTTCCTCGTTTTCCCAAAACTTATAAGACCATCTACAATGGTAGAAATATGGGGTGTTGAATGGCTATTCAACAAAGGTAGAGGTGTTGAATGGCTGCAATGGCTGTTTAATGAGGGGTTGAGTGGAAGAATGTGTTGAACGCGTTCAAAACTCATTGAACGCAAAATTGGTCAGTCCGCTTGAACACGCGGCGACTTCTGAGAAGGCGGCCTTGGCGCGTGCGCCACATGCGCCAGACAAGGCGCGTCATGGCCTGCGAGTTTTTTTTTCTCTGGTTGTGACACTTGGCATTCACCCATTGGTTCTTGGAATTTCTGATTTTAATTTCTCATCCCAATTACTCCCTCCGTCCCGGACTAAGGTTCTTAGTTTGACTTTACACGGAGATTAGGAAAAAGTAAATGTTGCGAGTATGAAAAAGTAAATAAGATAAAGTGGGTAGGGAGTTTTTGTTCGTGAGAATGACAAGTGGGTCCCATGGTCTATTTTAGGTAATAAATCAACTAAGAACCTTAGTCTGGACAAACCAAAAAGGAAAGTAAGAACCTTAATCTGGGACAGAGGGGGTATTTGAGCTTAATTATGAAAAAAACCCTCATATTTATTTAATTACAATTACAAAAAATAATTAAGTGTGAAGTATTTTTTTAAATTATAATTGATTATTTTTTTATTTTTTTTTATTATTATTATACTAATCATAAAAATAAAGAATGTAAAATAAATTTTAAATGGTGGGGTATAGGATGATGAGTGGGAAAGGTGTTGAATAGGGGATTAAACAAATCATTGTAGAGTTAAAAGTTGAATGAGTGTTGAATGGATGAGTTGGAAGAGAGAGAAAATGATGTGGAGTGATAAAGTGGGTGTTGAATGGAAAATTGTGTTGAATCCACTGTAGTAAAATGACAATATTTCCAAAAATCAAAAGGGTCGGGTGACCCTTAGGAGTCTTTGTGGATTCGCCTTTGTGACAATGTAAGGGTCTCATTCTCAAAATGATGAAGTATGATTAGTGGTTTGCACAACTTTGTCTTTCTGATATGCTTATGTAAGTGGAAAAAAAAAAAAAAAAAAAAAAAAAAAACAAAAAACAAACAAATATTATACTAGCCTACTTTTACCCACTTGAATTGTGAATATTATTTTGGGTAATTACTATGATCAAATCAATTAATACAACATTGACTAAAGTTTATGAAAACTTAATTATTATTATAAAATTCACTAAGTTATTATTTATCCATTATAATTATAACATCAATTATGGTGGTTGAAATTTCATGATAGTAATTAAACCATATTAAATTAAAATGACTGTTCCTTACAGTATATTATAAAATATAAAAGAGAACAGAACAATAACAAATCGGGGATGTAGCTCAAATGGTAGAGCGCTCGCTTTGCATGCGAGAGGCACGGGGTTCGATCCCCCGCATCTCCATTTCTTTATTTTTATTTTTCATACTCTTCTGCTGGTAGTAGAACAAGAACTCCGTTTGTTTAGCGGAAAATAACTTCCGGAAAACGATTTCTTGGAAAATGTTTTCCAAATCGTTTTCCGGAAAATGTAATTTCCACTGTTTGGTGAATTTTAAGAAAATGCTTTCCGGAAAACTTTTTTAGATACATTAATTTTGATCACCTAGAGTATATATTAAAAAGAAATAATCAATAAATTAATCATTATCTCCAATTTCAATTATAAAGTAAAATGGAAATGTAGTTTTGTAATTATAATGGACTAAAGTTAATAATTTAACATATTGCAAAATATTCATAAAAATAAAATATTTTTAGACATTTTTTAATTAACTGGGTATATTTAAAAAATAATTTTCGTAAAACAAAAATTGGAGTTAAAACAACAATTGAAGTGTTAGCATTTTCCGGAAAACGTTTTCCTTAGGTGGAGGTAAGGAAAACGTTTTCCTTATGAATGGAGGAAAACCACTTCCTTGGAAAACATTTTCCCCATTTTCCGGTGTTTAACAAACACCGGAAAATGGGGAAAATGTTTTCCGGAAGTTGTTTTCCGCCAAACAAACGGAGCCTTATGGAAAGATTGTTGCCTTAAATGTTTGTGCCTCATTGCAATCTTCGAGATCTGCTCATTTTTATAATTCAATACATGTACATAAAAATTAGAGAAAATTTTGGGGGAAACTAGTTCTTCCCTAAGTTATAAAAAGTCTTGTTTTAATTGGGTTTAAGGTTTAGGGTTTGGGGTTTCAGGTTTAGGTTTTAGGGTTTTAGGTTTAGGGTTTAAGAGTAAAAAAACATGACTTTTTATAACTTATGGAGGAACTAGTTTCCCCCAAAACACACTCTAAAAATTATATGTTCATTTCAAATCCCGTGATTTATGTGCTTGTCTTTGATTTGAAATTTTCCCTCAAATTTTCGACATGGACGTAGTTGCTGTATGCATCTTTGGATTAACAAGCCGTATTCACCTTCGAAGTGCGTTATGGATATGTTCTTTGAGGAATAATCTAGTGTATTTGTGGTAAAAATTTTGTATAGAGATCGACATATGTAATTCTTGTACGTTTGATTTTTGTCAAAAAAGTACAGCTGAAGTAATACTAATGGTATGGTGTAATAAAATATAGGTTCTAGGAATTTTTTCTGGATGGATTGTTTCCGTATAGAAGAATTTTGCTAGAACTAGTTGAAGTAATTGTTTTTTGTTGTTTCGGAATGCGGTATTGTGATACAGCTGCATACTTTGCATGTACATCACTTAGTTTGAATTGAATGATTTGCTGCTAGGGCAGAATGACCAAGCAACTTGTGTGAGTACTAAAATCTAAAATCACAATACAAATCACAAGACAGAACACGTAGTAGTTGCATTGATAACAGTGAACTTTTTTTTTAAAATTTTTTCATATAGTTATCTTTGAGAAAAGTTGGCTATCTTGTGAAGTTTAGTTCTATCTCACCTTCTCAGTTGATTGTTATGTAACGTACTAGTAATCTACTGAAAAAGCTTTGCCATTTTTGTTTTAGTTACTACCTTTTCTTTGACTTGACATTGCGTATGTGGGTGGCGAGAGAAGCGTTGAGATACTTCATAAGTTTTATAATGTCAATTATTGCTCAAAAAATGCATTGGAATAGGAAGTGTTAGGCATTACATTGGAATTTCAGGAATTGGCTACAAGCCTGGGCAATGTGTAGCTTTAGTGAAAACTAACTTGAAGATGATTCAGGGGAAGTTTGACTAGTAATCCTTCCTTCCCAAATCGAGAGTTTATTTTTGATTCCTAATGAAATTAATTGAGTAGACTTATTAGCCTTTTTGGTAACATTATACACATAATCATCATTAGTGTCCTCCTCATGGCATTACATGTGCACATGGGACAATAGTACTCCCTCCGTCTCCGTCCCAGAGTAAGCGTCCACCTTTCCTTTTTAGTCTGTCCCAGAGTGAGTGTCCACTTCCTAAAATAGCAAAGAATCTTTACTATCTATCTCACTCATTCTCTCTCATACTTTACTTTTACACTCACAACACCAATCAACTTACTATTCTCTACCCCTCATTCTTTCTCCTACTTCACTTTTCATACTCACAACCAGGGCGGACCTCCCATAGTGGGAGGGGGTGCACGTCCACCTGATCAACCCAAATTTTCATTTTTTTAAAAAACTAAGTGCACCCCAAAAAAACAGTGAAGGTGTTAAAAAAAGGTTGAAGGTGTGTGAATTTAGTAAGTGAAAAACACACCATTTCACTTAAACTTTAACTCTTGTAGCGCGCCTTAGACCATCCACAATGCAAAACTTAAACTTGGGCAGAAAAAAAGTTAGCTAACTGAATGGCTCCAATGCAGAACTGAAAGTTAGAGGGATTAAAGTGAAAAATGAAAAAATTGAGTCGACTGAATTCGGGTGGGAGAACACACGCGTCGGTCTTTTTGAGGGCCGACACACGTTGTCGGCAGATTCTTTTTTTTCCTTGAATTCTGCTGGGCCACGTTTTGCAATCCTATTGGTCCATGAGATTTTTCAGATTTTCTTTTTAATAATAATTATCGTCATTTCTTGTATTTATTTAGTTATAATTACAAAAAAATAATTAAGTGTGAAGTATTTTTTTAATTATAAATAATAATAATAATTATTATTATTTGACAAATCATAAAAATAAATAATATAAATAAAATAAAAGTGGTGGGGTATAGAATGATGAGTTGGGAAGAGATGAATTTAATTTTAATCCTTGCATTGTAGAGGGGTTAAATGAATAGGTAGTTGAATTATTTATTAGGTGGATGAGAGGGAAGGGAAGATGAGGTGGAGTGATAAAGTATGGATGAATTTTTCTTAGCATTAGCATTGTGGATGGTCTTAAAGAAAAAAAAGGAAAACGCAAGTCAGTACAGAGGAAAAAAAAAAAAGCCGCACCACGCCACGCTGCACGAAGAGAAGAAGAGAAGGAGAGAGAAAAAAAATTTGGGCTTTGATCGGAGACTCGGGAGCGACCTATCGATTCTCAATCTCAACTTGTAAGTTCTCAAGTCTCCTTCTCTCTACAAATTGAAATAAATAGAAATTTAGGGTTTGAAATAAAATTTGGGGCTTTGATTTTTCTCTTCTAATTTCATGAGTAATTGCAATATATATACTGGTTAATTAAATGTTTGATTATAAATATATGTGTGTTTGAATGGTCATTTCATTGTTTTTTTTTTTTTTTTTTTTTTTTTTTTTTTAAGGATTTGTGGTGTTTTGTTGATTATTGAATATGGACATTTTTCTTATCAAAATAAAAAAAAATTGGGGATAGTCAAACTAGTTTTGGGGTGGGTAATTCATCAAGAACGAGTTAAGAAACAAAATTTGTGATCAATTTATGAATGATTGTCTTTTATGTTTCATTGAAAAAGATTTGCTTCGAGAAGTTACGGAGGAAGATTTTATCAATGTTTTCAAGCTATGAAAAAGCGCGCCGGACAAATTTGATCTAGATAATTATATATTTTTTCCCCTTGTGAGCCGATTGTATCTGAAGTTATGTATTGTAACGTAGTTGCGTTACGATTTTTTTTTGTTTGAACTTATGTAGTGTAAATTGTGCACCCGGTGGTTGAAAATTCGAGGTCCGCCACTGCTCACAACACTTATATCACTTCCACCATTTCTTAATCCCCGTGCAAATGGATGGGTGGACACTTACTATGGGACGGAGGGAGTAGTTCGTAGAGGGGTATTTATTTACTTCATTATAAAATGCTCACTCAATATGGTAGTATAAGTTATTTTCAAAGAATGGACACTCGCTTAGGGATGCATAGACTACCTGATCGTTTTGCAATTTGATGCATCCTTGGGATTTCAAGTCTCTTGACTTGGTGAGTAACCTTCATTGGACAGTTTTGAACAAAGCAACTTGAGATTTATTGGCTGCTCTTGAGTTCTCTCTCTCTCTCTTTTTTTAATGCAAAATGTTTATGTGCCGATTTTTTTCTATTTGTATGTTACTATGTTGCATCATAGGCTTTATATTTATCTTCTTTTTGTTGTCTTTCTGTTTCCAAAGACTTTCTCAATCTGGATTAGGGACCAGGAAGTAATAAGGCATTTCTAACCGTCTTGAGCTCCATTTTTGCAGAATCTGTAGAGATACACCAGGCTTTGTGGAGTAGAGTTGTCTCTCTTGGAGTCTAAAATGAGCTTTACCTTATATGCATCTCCGTCAGAGGTTAAATCTCCTTGTTTTGAGAGTTTACAAAGCAAAAAAGTGAACTTGACACAGTGTAAAGCTTCTATTAGGACGAGTGACTTCTCCAAGAAGGACAACATTCATGTGGTCAATCACAATCCTAGGAAGGTAGCAATTTCAAGTAATTTTGTTCCAGAACACTTGCAAAGATCAGATATTGGGGAAACGAGGCTAGTGGTTCCAAGTCGAAAGTTGGATTATGTTAGGACCTTGTTGATTGACAACTATGATAGTTACACGTATAACATATATCAAGAGTTGTCGGTTGTCAATGGAGGTAATATCTTTGTGTCTATGCTGACGTTCAAATCCGTGTTTGCATGTGCATCCTTGTGCTTGTGGATGGGAGTGAAGTGGATGGGTGTGCATCTATATATGTGGTTATTGCATTAGGTCTGCAAACTTGTTTGCTTGCATGCCATGTCTGCAAATTCTTACCTTCTGACAAATTTTTAGTGCAATGTTCACCTGTTCATTTTATACGTTCGTTTGTGATTGTTTATCTTGTGATTGTTTATCTACCTGAGTGCAACACATAGTTAGTACAACTGCAAAACATGAGCTGACCAAGCGCCTTTTTTGGTTTTGGACTTGCTGATTCTTGATTCCCGAGCCCTTTTGCATTTGATCACTAGTTGACTTACTACTGTTTAGTTCCGAAAAAGGCTTTGATTAAATACAAAAATTTACCTGTACACCTTAGTTAAAATAGGAAACGTAGTTTAGGTTAAATTGACCAATTGCTCAATAGCATTATTAAAGGCACTTGATACTCTAAAGTTATGCATTTGATAAGAAATAGAGTACATTCCTAGAAATGTTTAAAGGTTGTTGGACATAAAGAGTATATCCCATCTTATATGTATAACTCTCATTATTTTGCTGGACATACTGGTTCCTGGCACCTGCTTCCGCATTTGGTTGCTGATAATTTTGCCTATCACGTGAAACTCTGTTCAAGATAATCTTCTATTCCAGGATTTTGCTTTTGGTTTTCTTAAGAACATGAACTTCTTTAGCAATGCTGTCTTCAATTGGATGACTATGCTATCTTTTAGTATGCTGTTTCATCCTTGTATTCTGTTAACGATCTCAGAGGTCTGCGTCTATGAGTGGATGTAAGTTGCAAACGTTTTCTCCGACGAATCTATGAGAAGCATCGGTTATGTTTTCAGTTGTGATTGTGTTTTACATCTTCCTTTATTTTATACAGTACCTCCTGTAGTAGTGCGCAATGATGAATTGACGTGGGAACAGATACGCCATTATATATACGAAGAGGACGCCTGTGATAATATTGTTATATCACCAGGTCCTGGATCTCCAACATGTCCAGCAGATATAGGTAAGATTAAAGAACTTTCACACGAACTACATTGTTGATATTGTCTTTGCACTTCACGGCAACTTTCAGAAGTTTCAGTCATGGGTTGATATGTGGTGGGCTCTTGGAGTTGAATTGCAAAAGAATCTCCTTTTGTTTTCTACCTAGAAACTCCATGACGTAGTAATAGATTAATGTTCATGTTTGGTATGTAAGAGTATACTCATTTCATTCTATGCAATATAAACTACCATGAAATAAAATTACACTAAATTGTCATGGAATGAAATGCCTATTCTTGCCTGTGATACAAGCACTAAGTGTGGATACCACAGATTTTAAAGATTATGTAGTTTCTGCATTATGGCCTGCACATTTAGCGGAGAGATACATGTAGTTTGTTGGTGACCCGTTTTAATGTTTTCGACTTTGCAGGAGTTTGCTTAAGGCTGTTGTTTGAGTGCAAGGACATCCCTATCTTGGGTGTTTGCCTTGGGCATCAGGTATCTCTGAAGCCTCTTTAGTGATTCATTATTCCCTGTTATTTAACCACTTCTCCTCGCCTCCCCCTTTTGCATTTTCCCTTTATCTTAGTTGCAGTTATATAGTTGAGGATGCATTGGCATGTTCCTTAATAGTTATAGATGACACGTGTTCACATATGCTGGTTTCATTGGCAATTTTGAAACCTTATTTGTAAGTAATTAGTTTCATGGAATTCTTTAATGTTCCTATGTTTGGTTGATTTGGCAACCTTTGTAGTCCAGGAGCAGTGAGATTTTGTATGTATAATGATGGTATTTCTTAATCAATCAAGTGATGCTTATGGTATGGTAAAACAGTCCATTCTCCGTGTGGAATTGATGTTTTTTTTTAATTTGTTCAGTATTCATGTAACCTCAAGTAGTTGGCAGACTTTAGCAGTGATTTGAGCTTAAGCAGAATTCCTTTTACGAATATTAATTGCGAGTCAAAACCATATTTCCATGTCAGTTGTGTTTTGTTACAAAATATTCCAAAACATGGTATACTTTGGACGAAAGACTAATTTAATGATGTGCATCTATGTTTTAAATTCTCTTTTAGTAGCTAGCAACCAATAAGCTATCTTAATATTGGCAAAGTGTCTTCTGACAAGATCTATACTACCTTTATTGGGGAAGACAAATTCAACAGTAAGTAGTGCTTCCCCTAAATTATTTTCACTTTTATGACAGCATCCTTTTTTGCTTGAATATATTCAATTTCTACCAATCCTGAAATGAGTGTATTGAAAATATGACTCATATCACGCTTACGGTGTGCTTACTACTTGTGTCATGACTTCTGGTATTAGATTAACTATGGTAAGTTAAGGACACTAATAAAATTTGTGTAAACCAAAGGGAAGGATGCAAAAGAAGCAAAAAGTTAGTACAGATTGGTGTTCTCTTAAAACTTGTCCTTGTTGGTCTGGCAATCAAATTTTGATTAGGTCTGGTTGATCATTCTAAAACAGCAGAGTCATGACTCATGACTTCGGCTTTGCTCATCTGGAGTTCTGGAATATTCCTGCTCGATATGATGTGTTCGAAAGTAGGTTCAGACTTCCTGCTGTTGGAGTTGGCAGATTGAACTGTGGACACATTGATTCTTTGCAAATGCTGTATCCACCCTATGGACTGACAATGCTCTAATTTGATTTGAATAGAGTTGGAACCTTACTGTCATTTCAAATAAAGGTTCATGCATCATAGAATGTAGTTGAGGCCTACAAGAATTTTTGATAAATGTTTACCAGTTTTTATTGGATTGCACCATACCTAGCTTGAGTTTTATCTTCATACGTTTCATGTTAAATTACAGATTCAATTTCTACATATTTTCATGCATACATTTTGCATGTGCATTTCTTGGTCTGCTATTTGACGTCCAATACTTTGCAAAAGCGTGAATTGAAACACTGTTGTAACATGATTTTTTTATGGGTAACTTGACCTTTTGACTTAAACTTTGTGAAAAGGCCTTTCTTCAAGATCCATTGCATCACTTTCTTTTGTAGCCTTTTTCAGTAGATTCTTGTTTGTTATTTTGATGTGAATATTCAAACAAATTGCAGGCGTTAGGATATGTCCACGGTGCGCAAGTTGTTCATGCGTCGGAACCTGTTCATGGACGTTTGAGGTAACTTCACTCTATTTATGAACCTGTTCTTGGGTGATACTGTCACTAATTAATAACGAATTCAACTGTTACACTCTTCTTTCAGCTTCTTTTTTGTTTATTATTCCTTCTGATCATGAATAAGTGTCCACTTTGACTGGGCACACAGATTGAGAAAACTCATTTTACCCATTTAAAATAAGGAATTATTGTATACAAATGCTCTAGATGTGAGTCCCTCAAAAACTTGTGGACACAATTGATTCTAACATTCAAAAAAAAAGGGAAGTGAACACTTATTTGTGATCAACCCAAAGAGGAATAGTGAACAGTCATATGTTATCAGTGGGAGCATTATTATTATTTATCAATTTTTCTTTTGCCAAAACAGATTTGGTTGTCTTTTGCTATAGTTAATTATTTTTTCACATTGCAGTGAAATTCAGCACACAGGATGTAAATTGTTCGACGATATTCCTTCTGGCACAAATTCAGGTTTTAAGGTTTGTCTAATATGAGATGAATTGCTCAACTTTGTTGAAGTTGGTTATGTGTATATTTCTTGCAAAAAACATCTGTCCAAAGCAAGATTATGAGTTAAACCACCCAACTAGCGTGATCTTTAATAATCACTGTCCATGTTAGTTGTTGGTCTTGACCTGCCTCGAGCACTGTTGTTGATATTGAAACATCATCATCGTCATCAACAACAAAGCCTCAGTCCCAAAATGATTTGTTCGTCACGTTGATATTGATACATCATACTTCTTAAATGGTGCACTTATATCCTCCTTGATGAATATCATAGTCTTACAACCAGTATAAATATCATGAGACCCTTGTGAACATAAGGAATAAAACCTCTTATGAACACGCGCTCTTTAATGCTCAAATTATGAAGTGATTTGTACCAGTATAATGTCTCACCGGAAGCTCATTTTCCCTCATCACAAACACCAATTAGGGGAGCACACATCTGTAGGCAAAAGTTGAGGAATCAATGTTTACAGAAGACATGATAAGTAAAGGGTTCTCTCCTTGGCCTTGTAAAACAGGAAAATGCAGCTGCACCAAAATAAACTTATTGGAATCGTTCCCTGAATTCCCATTAAGCTATCAACAAAACCTATAATGAGCTCTGGAATGACATCAGCTGCAATATAGAAGTATCACTAAATAATGCAATCCTTTGTCTTTTTGTTTATGCATAAATTTGTTGTAAATACTAAAACACAATTCTTTATTTGCTATGGCAATCTACAATCCTTATTGGGCTCTTATACTAATTGGGTCAGAAACAAGATTGTATGTTTCCATTTAGGAAGCTCCACCCCCTTAAATCGACCACGACCTGCTATCTATGGATTCAAGTCTTGAAAGCAGCCTCTTGCATGTACTCCCTCCGTTTCATGTGAATTGAGACCAAAAAAATGGGCACAATAATTAAGAGAAAGTTGTGAATGTGTGGTGGAAAATGAAGAGAGAGAATGGGTGGGGTAAATAGTAGTGTTGGTTGGATAAAATGAGTGGTGGAAAATGAAGAGAGAGAATTAGTGGGGTTAAATGGGTGGGGTTGGGTGAATATAAAATATTAAAAAGTTTGCCATTTTGGTGAAACGGACGAAAAAGGAAATAAGTCTCAATTCACATGAAACGGAGGGAGTATGCAAAAGGTAAGGTTTGCCTACATTTCACCCTTGTTGTAGGGATCATTCCCCGGACCCTCGCTACAGTGGGATGCTTCATGCACCTGGCTGCCCTTTTTATGGTAGATGTGAAAGAGGTAGAAAGTTCTATTTGAGTCACCCATTTGTCTACCAGTGCTTGAGGCAAACGATACTGTTACATATTCCTCTGTCACATTTGAGACTTCACCATTTTCTCGGGCACAAGAATTAAGGGAGGAGTATTTTTGTTCAAAAAGTATTGTGAGTGGGAAAATGGTTTGTATATAATAAATGAGGTAGGGTTTGCAAGTGGAGTCCACAATTTAAGTGTAAGACAAGTGGGGTACTGTGAATAAAATAAAATAAAGTTGTGACATCTTAGGAAAGGGGACTTTCCAGTGGGATGCCCAATAAGGAAATAAGTGAAGTTCAAATGGGACGGAGGGAGTATAAGTTTCTGAATGTACAACTCACATGGCCAAGTGTCATTGGTTGCATCTGCAGTGAAGTTTTTTTACTTGGATTTGCCTATGTTAATTGTAGGTCATGTTTATATTTTCAGTTGTGGTGTTACATTCGAGATTTGTGGATCTGATGCCAATGTCACATGCTTAAAGTTATCCTTTCATCTCCAAGAAGTGTGATTTTTTTTTCTAAATTTTAAATTGAGGGTGTTATAAACATTTGGAATTTTACTGTTACTTCTTTTTTTTTTTTTTTTTTTTTTTTCTTTGTCCCTTTTGCAATTTTCCATCATTTCCGATGGAGCCAAAGACTCACTATTTTTTGGCTTGGGAATATGATGGAATAAAGCAAAATGGGTCACTAAACTGTCTTGCGCTTCTTTGTGATGAAGCAGCAGTCAGTCCATGCAATTTTCGACGCAATTTTCATCATGGGTCATCTGGAAACAGCCTCTCTGTGCTTTAATACAGGGGCAAGGCCGCGTACATCCGACCCCCCCCCCCTTACCCCACCATAGGTGGGAGCCTTTGCGGCACTGGGGTAATGTTGTTGTCCCTTTTGCAAGTTTACTGTTATAAATCTTGATGAAAGAAATGATGGGATGAAGCTCAAATCGGGAGTCAAAATCCTCTGTAGTCTAATTAAGAACAGAATCTCTGACATGTCGGGTTGTTTATCATTGCAATTCCACACACCAATTGAGGTCTGAGTATTATGCCTAATCTTAAATGTTTTAAAGTTATTAATATTGTTCATTGCTAATTGCCAGACATGCTGTGGTGCTAGAGCGGCATAGTATCATTATGAACTCATGGTTTATGAACTATGCAGGTGGTTAGATATCATTCCCTTGTTGTTGATGCAGAGTCACTTCCGAAGGAACTCATACCAATAGCATGGACCTCTTCCACAGATACACTTCCTTTTCGTGGAAGTGGAAATTCTGATGTTACTCTAGAGGCTTGCAAGAGCTTTTCGAAAAAGTTTATTTATAAAAGTTCCGCGCCACCCTGCTATGATGGAGACACGCATGGTAGTAAAGTCCTCATGGGCATCATGCACTCTAAAAGACCTCATTATGGTTTGCAGGTTCTCTCAAATATCCGTGCGTGTAAGGAAGCACTTTTTTTAAGTTTATAGGCTAAATTTTTTCCTTTTCAATCCCTTTTTGTTTTCACAGTTCCACCCGGAGAGTGTAGCAACTTGCCACGGGAGGCAAATATTCAAGAACTTTAGAGAAATTACTGAAGGCTATTGGGGGAAGTCAAGGTCCTCCATTCGCGAGAGAAGGCTTCATCATGCAGGTAAACCACTTGAAAGATAAGACAGGGCTTATAGTTTACTTAATTAAATGTAACTGGCTTGCTTCCGGGTCCATGAGTGGTCGAGGTTATGGAAGCTTGAAGAGCTCTTACTTAGTTGCTTTACCCGAGGATGTTTTTGTTGTTTCCCCAGTTGATTAATAATCTTTATAAGTTCATAGTTGCTTTACCCGAGGATGTTTTTGTTGTTTCCCTGTAGGGCTGTTAAACGAACCGAGCTTGTTCGTGCTCGGTTCGGACTCGGCTCGTTAAAGCTCGATTCAAATGGGTTCGAAGTGCTATTCGAGCTCGAACCAAGTTTTCCAGCTCGAATTTTTATCGAGCCGGCTCGTGTTCGGCTCGTTTGTTCGAGCTATACTCGTGTAATTCACGAATAACTCGAGCTCGGGCTCGGCTCGATAAGCTCGTTAACACGTACTGTTTTGTTTGCTTTCGACTCGAGCTCGGCTCTGTTCGTTAAGCTCGAGCACGACAATCATCATTATTACTTTTGTAATAAATACACATACATTATATGTATGTGCAACATTGTACAAGGAATAAATCATAACTAAAATATTTTTATCTTCAAAATGAATCAAACAACATTATTGTACAACAACTAAAATTAATTTAATTTTTATGCACTCATGATTCATATAATGACCATATAGCGACTATACACATGCAATAATACAATATAGATTGTACAACAACTAAAATTAATCTATTCTTTATGTATGAAACGTAGAGATATATATACACAATAGTTGGGTTTTGTTTTTCAAAACAAATTTATTATTTTCAAATGTACACATATTTATCTTATCTATTATTTTTCTCATTGAAATAAAAATAAAATTAACATCGATTATTGTAGTTATAAAGTATATTTAATTACTCAATTATGGAATGAACAAAATGTTTATCATTTACACACACACACACACACACACATATATATCACATATAAATGCATATGCATGTAGAAAAATACTTATTAAATATATATATATATATATATATATATATATATATATACACATATATACACATATATACACACACACACACACACACACATATAGGTATATGGTATAGTGGATATTATATATATATACATGTAACACATATTTATATACATAAATACATGTATGTATGATATGTGTGATACACACACACACACACACACACACACACACACACACACACACACACACACACACACATATATATATATATATATATATATATACACACACACACACATACATATATATATACACATACATACATATAACACATATTTATATACATTATTGTATACTCCCTCTGTCCTGCTCGACTTAGGACATTTTGTCATTTTGGGTGTCCAACTCGACACGGCCCAAAATGAAAAGATGATATTAATTTGATAAGTAAATAAAAATTTGGGACATAAGGAGTATATTACAACCTGATGGTATATATAAGATTCAATTAATCGTTGAGAAGTTAAATGAACAAGAGCTTTTCAAAAAAAAAAAAAGTAAACAGGAGGTTACATTTGTAAATTAGACACATATTTTGAGATTAAAAAAACTGAAACAAAAAAAAGAAAAAAGAAAAAAAAATAGATTTTTTGTTCAAAATGCAGAGAATACTTATCATCAAAGCTCGGTAAGGCTCAAACTCGACCTCGTTTGATTTCATAATTTTCAGAAAAATGTTTAAGCTCGAGCTCGGCTCGTAAAGACTCGAGTTCGAACAGCTCGTGAAAAGCTCGCGAGCAGCTCGAAACTCGATTCGATTCGAGCTCGAACAAGGAAAATGAGCTCGAGCTCGATAAAAGCTCGAGCTCGATAATTTGTAAACGAGCTCGAGCCCAAAACTCCAAAGATCGGCTCGGCCCGGCTCGTTTACAGCCCTATTTGATTAATAATCTTTATAAGTTCATGAAACGGTAAAATGTTGTGCATTGTTTCGCTTTTGTTGGCCCGGGTGACCTCTCTATTGTTTTGGTTATTGATACTATACTTTTTTTCACTATACTTCTTCTCACATCCACATTACTCTAAAATTGGTTGCATCTGTGGGGAGTGCTTTAGTGTAGGTCATGGTTGGTTATTTTTCGAGTCCAATGTTGTTCTAATGAGATGAGCAGTAAAATTTGCTTAGCATGCTTGCAGGTGCCTGACGGAAGCCGGCTGTTCAAAGTCATCAATGGAAGCAGGCAAAATATGAGTACTCCTCGCGAGTCAAGTCACTTCAGCCTGGGGAATAAGGTCAATCTGTCACCTCCAAGCAGTGGTGTTAAGTATTTAAAGCTGAAATGGAGAATGTTGGAAAGTTTAGCTAGCCAGATTGGTGGTGCTGAACAAATATTCAGCGAACTATTTGGAAATCACAAGGCTGAAAATACCTTTTGGCTGGATAGTTCATCGACAGAAAAGGTATTTCTTGATCCGTACTTCCGCTTTTCAAACATCCATTGGAAGGCCAATTCTTCGCTTCTTGCCATCTAAGTGGCCTAGAAATTTGTGGTAGTTTTATTTGGTCACAAGTGGCACCATTCATTGCCTAGTTATAATGCATAGTTTATTCTAGTTCAGTGTGAGGAGTAAATCATATTTCATTACGGTTTTGTGGGCTAAACATCCTTCATTTTTGGTAGTTTCTCCTAGTAAAATGCATTTTGTTTTGGAAACTGTACCTGTTTAACTTACTATGTTGATCAAGATTGCGAATGCAACCTAAGGTAGGTGTAATAGTTGTTGTTTTAGTAGTCTATTAGAGTTCTACGCCATTTCATTCAAAGAGCTCTAGTTCACGCAACATCTGGTATTTCTTTCTATACGAAAGGTCAGGGTATCAATCCCCACCAAATACACTTTCAAGTGTTCCGCTTAGATGAAATCTTTCATTATTTAAAAAAAAAAAAATACCTCATTGGATTTATTTTAGTAAAACGCACTTGGGTTTTTAGAACCGCACCTGTTTATTCGGCCCATTAATAGATTTTTCTTTTGCTTGCACGATCTTGTTTTCTACAATCATAATTTTATTGCTTTTGTAGTATATTAGAGTTCTACTCCAATTGTTTTGGTGAATCTCATTGTACTCGTCCCAAGTATTAGTGGAATTTTAGGTATAATGACTGCCTCCTCTTTTCTTACAGAGAAGGGCACGCTTTTCATTTATGGGCGGTAAAGGGGGCTCCCTATGGAAGCAAGTGACGTTTAGGTTGTCAGATCAGAGGTTTGAACTAGAATCACTTTGTGTTTTGATAAGAGAAACCATTTTTAGGTGCAAATCTGTTACTTATCTTTTACTCTCGCAAGACATAATATATGGGGTTTCCGAATTCCAGTGATATCACATCTAATGGCAGAGGTTGTCTATCAGTTGAAGATTCCCAAGGCAGTACCAAAAACACAATTTTGGAAGATGGATTCTTCAATTTTCTGAATAAGGTATGATGCAATCATTGTTCTGATTTCCAAGTGCATTTTGCTTCTCAGTATCTGGACAGGTCTTTTACTATGAATTTGCAAGAACATCATTTAAAGACATCTAAACATAATACTCCATATGATGTTGAGTTGCACTACAGAAAGGATATTTCCATTTTTTGGTTCCCCGACTATGTGGGCACTATGACCAATCACATTTCAAAATCATATAAATGAGGATATATCCAGAGGGATAGTGATGAGCATATGCATCATTGTTCTAAATTAAAAACAGTACATGAAAATTTACGTCAACGTCTGATGTCTCCGGACGATTTTACCAGAACTGTATGTGAGGACACTCTTTTTTGGCTAAATCATCTTAAGCTTTAAGTCACCAAGTTAATCCTTATATAAGTAAGTACTTGATCCTGCAGCAGCATTTGCAAAAAGGTCTTAAGGATGCATAAGACACTATTGGATATTGAGGTTCTGTAAATTGGTAGTGGTTTAAGATGAGTATCTTGTTAGCATACTTCCTTTCATGTATTCATCACCTCATTCAAGCGCAAAACATGCTCACGGAGACTTTAGGTATGGTAGTTGTCTTCTGGTTTAAGATACTCAACTCAGCTTCTGCCCGAACTAGTTGTTGGATGGTCTCCTGGATTTAGATGCAAAACCAGAAACAGATTATATGTATTTTAAGCATTTTTAACTCTTGGGTTCCTAGCAATGAGCAAGCCCAAAAGGTCGAGTGGGTACTTGGTTCTGTATTACCATTCTTTTGGCCTTTAACATGAAGCTTTAATGTAATTCTCCGTACGTGGAGACTTCATATGTGCCCGCAAAACTTCTTTGGTATAGGATCATAATAAATGATAAGGAAAGAGATGACGCCTCTCTTTTAAAATTGAACAACCTTGTGAAGATTATTTTATTTTTTATTTTTGGTGCATTCTGCTCATCTAGCGTTGAAGAGACCGGAGCGGAGGGCAAAAATTTATGTGGGTAATACATGCCTACGGTTCACGTTTGAACCGGATGAACCGGCGATTCCGAACCGTTGAAAACTGTGAATCGGATGAACCGCTGAACCGGTGGTTTACGGTTCATAGGCGGTTTGACTTCCAAAACCGACGGTTTAGACAAGCGGATTGGACCGGCGGTTCACTCTGTATAAATTCAAAATAATTTAGAATTTTTTGAGGTAAGGCTCCTAAATGTCCCCCCTTAATTATAAAATGGTAAGGTTGGTTGTCTCCCTCTATGTAAATTTGCTTACTATTAATAAAATTATAAGGGTACCGTCCCTTTTTTTTTCAAAATATTTCCTTCCCACCCCTTAATTCCTTTAAAAATATGCAATTCAAAATTTCCTTAATATTTATGTAAAAATAAAATAATTTACTCCCTCTGTCCCGATTTAAGGTTCTTACTTTCCTTTTTAGTCTGTCCCTATTTAAGGTTCTTACTTTACTTTATTACCTAAAATGAAAAATGGAACCCACTTGACATTCTCACAACAAAAACTCCTCTACCCACTTTCTCTTACTTTACTTTTCGCACAACATTTTTTTTTTTTTTAATCCCCGTGCAAAGTCAAAGTAGGAACCTTATAGTAGGACGGAGGGAGTATAATATATCAAAAATTTAGAAAAAAAAACTTCTTAAAAACTGCCCAAAAACTTCTCAAAAATGTGTAATTTTAAAAAGATGAACCGGTGAACCAGTGAACCGTACTGTAAACCGTGAGTTAACGGTTCATAAACAGTTTTGGTTTTTGGCAAAACGTGAACCGGACAGGTCATTACGTTCGATTTTCCCTTTTTTTCCTTTCCCAGAAATTTCCCCACTTATTTCTTCTTTTGAATTTCTTAACTTTCACTCTTTTTTTCATTTCTAATTTGTCATTTGTCATTTTTCATTCGTTTTATTTTTTTTTATTTTTTTCTATATACTCCCTCTGTCCCATACCAATGGGCACTTTTGGTCAAACTAACTTGAACTTTTACTAACATATTATGCTTAACTATTAATCTCCATAAAAATTTAAAAAGCTTTACTAAATTAGTAACAGAAACATTATCAATAACTATTTTTAAATTTTTATGGAGATAAATTATTTAGCATAAAATGTTAGTCAAAGTAGGTTTGACCAAAAGTGCCCATTGGTGTGGGACGGAGGGAGTATATTTTTTTTTCTTTTCACTTCCAAATTTTATTCCCACCTATTCTTCTTTTAAATTACATTGTTCTTTTTTTTTTAATTGATGATTTCATATGACTATTCATGTTAGCGGAACCCAAATCATTTTGGACTAAGGCTTTTGTTGTTGGTTTATTCTGAAGTTGATTTGACGAAATCCTCTTGCTTTTTAACTTTGTAAATTTCTTGTGATTGCGAATCAGGAGATGCAGTCATTTCTTTATGATGAGCAGGATTATGAAGGATTGCCGTTTGATTTTCACGGTGGATACGTTGGCTACCTTGGGTATGTAGTACTTGATATGTGAAACCTTGCTAGTTTCAGTTAATAAGACTTTCTTGGTATCTAGAATTTTAAAGCATAAATGCATTACCTTGTCGTTATTGGCCTCTTGGCATATCCGATATGTCTTGTTCTCTCCCCTGATCTACTCTAACTTTATCATATGCTCGCTCCATCCTATAGTAAATGTCGCATTTGACTTGTCAACAGTTCTAAGAATCGTCTACTAGTTTGTGCATTGCTTGTACAATGACCAAATTACACTAAAACTACTCCCTCCGTCCCAAAATGATCTTCTCATTTGCCATGTTTCATTGTCCCAAAAAGTTCTTCTCATTTCTACAATCTAAGCTTTAAAAGTGCACAAACAAAACATGGCTAGTGAAGCAAGTGTTCATATCCTTAAAAAGTTTGAATAGTCAAACAGGAAGATCATTTTGGGACGGTGGGAGTATTTTCTTATTTATAAATGTGACATTTATTTTTGGACAGACTATAAAGGAAAGCGTGGCATTTATGGATTAAATTCATTTTCAACCATCGTACTTTCACCCGACTTTCACTTTAACCATCCTACTTTATTTTTTGCACGAAAACCACTCTACTTTGGAAAACCTCTCATCCAAACCCAAAAATCGCGGATTAGTGACGGATTAGACACGAATTTGTGGTTGCGATGGGAGGTTTTCAAAAGCAGAGTTGTTTTCGTGCAAAAAATAAAGTATAGTGGTTAAAGTGAAAGTCGGGTGAAAGTACAATGGTTGAAAATGAATTATTATGGGACGGGGGGAGTAATCATCATGAAAAAGAGATAGAAAAGGCACATTCCTCTTTATAATAAGAGTGACTTACATTTCTTGCATGCTGAGGGACCATTCAAAATGACTGCACAAAATTCTAATACGGAGGGAGTATCAAGATAAGTATACAAACAAGGGCTCTAACCTTGGAGCAAAGTACAGATTAAAGCACACACACAATGTAACCAGACCCATAATCTATTGTGTCCCTTCTTAACGAAAACCTGAATTCATCATGGTCACATAGTTGTTTTTGTCATGCAGATATGGCCTTAAAGTCGAATGTGGTATGCCATTTAACCGTCATAAAGCAGGGGCACCGGATGCAGCCTTTTTCTTTTCAGACAATCTTGTAGTGATAGATCATTGCAGTGATGACATATACATATTGTCTATACACGACGGAAACGTAACTGAGGGTCCCTGGTTAGATGATGTTGAGCATAAGCTTCTAAGCTTAAAAACTTTGGTGCGTAAAGAAGTTCGCCCTCAGGCTTCAGGGCAGACAAGAAATGCCTCATTTAAAGCAGGCTTTCTTTCTGAGAAATCTAGAGAGCAGTATGTTAAGGATGTTGAGAAGTGTCAAAGGTTTATTAAAGATGGTGAAAGCTATGAGCTTTGTCTCACGACCCAGATGAGAAAGAAAATCGGGGATATAGATCCTTTAGGGCTTTACCTTAACCTTAGGGATAGGAATCCAGCACCATATGCTGCCTGGCTTAACTTTTCAAAGGAGAACTTATCCATCTGCTGTTCTTCCCCGGAGAGGTTTTTACGACTGGATAGACATGGCATTTTGGAAGCGAAGCCTATCAAGGGAACGATTGCTCGTGGCTTAACAGCCAAGGAAGATGAGCTGCTCAAACTGCAACTACAGTACAGGTAATTAGAGTTTCTTACCTCTCCCGTAGCCTCGTACAAGTAGTTTTTTTTTCCCGATGAATATTGGACGTGAAATTATTAGTGCTTGCACATGTTGACTTGAGTGCTACTTACCTATTGCCCAATCTCAGTTTCTAGATGTTTCAACCATCGTTCGTTGATTAAGCTCCAATTTTAACCACCCATTTATTATTTTAGCAGTTTTAACCATTGTAATTTAGATAAGCATTCTCTATCCCAAAAAATATACTACCTCCGTCCCAAAGTAAGTGTCCACCTTTTTTGCATGTTAGCACGAAGGAACTTTAAGCTATAATTTTAGGTTGATTTAATTATCATAATAAATATATAAACTTGTTTCTTAGACACCATTATATATACTATCAATAACAATTTTTAAATTTTCATTAAGATAATTAAATCAACCTAAAGTTATTGCTCAAAGTTCCTTTGTGCTAACATGCAAAAAAGGTGTACTTACTCTGGACGGAGGGAGTATTTAGTATCAAACTTTTGGTTTTTCTTGGGGGTTAATGAGTGTATCGAAAGTACAATAGTTAAAGCTGCTAAAAATGAATGGTCAAAACTGAAAAGCAAATTATGATTGTTCAAAATGTCGAAATACCTTTCTAGTTCCTGAGAGTTACTCCCTCCATTCCATTGAAGAGTCCAAACCGTGAAGCCAAACACTTGGGGATTAAAACATTCTCCACAAATGCCATTACCATAATTTTCCTAATTTTAGAAATCTCAATAACTTACTAGCTATTTGAAAAAAGGACCAAAATGGACCGTTTGGAAAATGGAAAGTAAGACTCTTTGAGCCGAATGGTATTTCATTTTGGTTCATAAGATATCATATTGATTTGGATGACCGACTGCCTGCAATCTCTTGTCCCTCTACCCTGAATGGCTTTCCCTTTCCTACTCCACCACAAATATTACTGAATTCACCTTGCCCTTATGTGCCTTTTCAATGCTAAAATATGTACAGTAAGGGCATTCATTTTCATTGTGCTAGTAAAACGCCTATCAGTCAATTTTCGTAACTTGAAAACCCTAGAAAGAGGTCACTCATTTTGGGACAATAATTATTATAGTGGCAAGCAAATTAAGCACAAGCACTTTTTTTTTTCCTATGATGTTTTAATACGAGCCACTCTTTCTTTCTCTTTCAGCGAAAAGGATCAAGCTGAAAATCTGATGATAGTTGATCTCTTGAGGAACGACCTTGGCCGTGTTTGTGAGCCCGGATCTGTTCATGTACCCCACCTCATGGAGGTGGAATCATACGCAACAGTCCACACCATGGTAAGCACAATCCGAGGTAAGAAGCAACAAAACATAAGTGCTGTTGATTGTGTAAGAGCAGCATTTCCCGGTGGGTCAATGACGGGTGCACCAAAGTTGAGATCCATGGAGCTTCTCGATTCTATTGAAAGCTGTTCAAGAGGCATATATTCGGGTTGCATTGGATTTTTCTCATATAATCAAACATTTGATCTCAATATTGTTATAAGAACCGTTGTTATTCATGATGGTGAAGCTTCGGTTGGAGCAGGTGGGGCCATTGTATCTCTTTCGAATCCTGAGGATGAATACAAAGAAATGGTTCTGAAAACAAGTGCCCCGGTTAATGCTGTTATGGAATATGAAAGCAGTTCAATATCAGAACAGTAGAAATCAATTTTTTTTGCCAATTCCTGGAAAATATGCAGCTGGGCACCAGGAGGAAAGTTGTTCACTTGGGCTAGAGTTGTTTTAACCATATTATAATTGAATTTCACATTTGTTCATCAGAAAAATCATATTTGAACTACAGAAGTGGTTCTTGTTTTTGTTGTTGTGATGTTCCTTTCTGCTGTTGGAAAACTGCAGTTTAAGTTTTTGATATACGTATTCGGTTGAAGAATATGCTTGTTATACAATGTAAATGTAATCGATCTGGGTGGTTGAAGAAATTGTACTTCTTCCGTCCCGGAACGAAGTTCTCACCATTTTTTTTTTTTTTTTTTTTTTTTTTTGTTATACTACGATTTTTGTGGAGAAAATGTTTGTTATACAAAGTAAATGTAATCCATCCTTCCCAGAACTATGTTCTCACTTTTTTTGTTAATAAGTTTTGAGCAATAGTTTTAGGTGATTTGATAATATTTTTACGGTGTATCAATAACAAGTTTTAGAATTTCATTAAAACTATTAAATTATCTTTAAAAAATTATTGCTCAGTAACCCCAAAAATTGCGAACATTCCGGACTGATTGTTATTAACGGTAAGCATTCCTACATTGTTGGAATATTGATGTTGAAGTCTTGGTTATATAAGTTGCTTGAAGAAAATCCCATTGGGTCCAAGGCTCTAAGCCATTTGTAGTTACTCCCTCTATTCCTAAATGATTGTCCATTTTTAAGAAATCTTTTTCCCTAAATGAGTGTCTTTTTTTTAACATAACTTTCTCCCTAAACGTTTTTTTTTTCACCGGTTTTTTTATATGTGCAAAACTAAAGGTTTGGAAAGGAGATTACAAGATTATATATGAATCGTTGTTATCAAATTGTTCAAAAAGTTGAGATTTTCAGTGTCCTTTAAAATGAAATTTGGACACTCCCAAAGGCAGTATTATTTTAGTTGTTGTTTCCAAATTCTGCTCGAAATGAATGCCCAGAATCGCTATTAATCTGAGTAAAAAAAATTATAGTACCTCCGCCCAAATTGAAATTTAGCTTGCGACAGATGACAATATTTGCTATCAAAGCACCAAGAACATACTCCCTCCGTCCCCAAATGATCTTCTCGTTTGACTTTTCAAACTTTTTAAGGATATGAACACTTGCTTTATTAGTCATGTTTTGTTTATGCACTTTTAAGCCTAAATTGTAGAAATGAAAAGAACTTTCTGGGACAATGAGAAATAGCAAATGAGAAGATCATTTTGGGATGGAGGGGGTATTATCTATATTTATCAGTCTAAAAATTGCTAGATAGCCGCTAGGGGCTGGAGCTGGGCCTAACGCTTAGGGCCTTAGGCGGGACCTAGAGTTTAGGCGTGAATTATAACATCCTGGTGAAATAGAGTTGAAAATATCACAATAGTATGTAAATCAATGGGCAAAAAATATATTATTTAGTAAGAGGATATATAATAACTCCAAGAACCTAATAAATGATATTTGGTTTGCTAATCTTCCAGATTTCCAGTTCCAATACTACACATCAAGATGGCATAACAAATGGTTAATGAGAATCTTTTGGAATTTGTACTAATAAGAAATGACAAAGTTCTAGGACTAAATATTTTTTAAATCAAAACAACAAGACAGATCTCGGCGGTAGGCGGCGCTCAGCCTGACTAGTCGGCTTTTCAAAGGTGCCTAATTGAAAATTTTTTAACTGAAGAAATATTCAAACAAATTTGAAGACACGTGAGCGACTTTTAGATCAGAGAGATAAAAATTGAGATGGGAAGCATCAATCATACATAAATTCTCAAATGTATCCGGTGCCACCTCTATTGTTAGTCAAGATAGGAGTAGCTGGATTTTTTGTCAAGTATACACAAAACAAAGTTCATCGAATATTGGGAGAAATTAGTTCTTCCATAAGTTATTAAAAAATCATGTTTTTAAATATACAGACTAGGTGTTTTAAGGTCTATACTCACAATTTTAATGTCTAAAGTCGATATTTTATTTTTAAGTGTTTTAAGGCCTATACTCACTGTTTAAAGGCTTAAACTCGCTATTTTAATTAAGGGTATAACTATATTAAAAAACAGACTTTTTATAACTTATGGAGAAACTAGTTTCTCCCAAAACCTACTCAACAAAGTTATGCTCTCTTCGTCTCAAATTAATAGTCTTTTTTTATATATTTTTTTTAAACATTTAAGGTTATATAATTTTGAAAAATCAGTAATTTTGACGTCTTAATTTGAGAAATGAGACTAACTTTTTAGGATAAACAAAAAAGAGAAATGAAACTATTATTTATTATTTAGGAAGGGAGGAAGTATTAAAATCATTTGAATTATGAGATTTTGGTTATGGCGAAATTCATAGCCAAACCTTGGAATTGATGGTGCTCTGTCCTAATATTACCTAATACTCCCTCCGTCCCCGCAAAAGTGACACTAGTGGTCAAATTGAGTAAACTTTGACCAACCATCTAAATATAATATAATGATCATAATGAAAATTTAAAAAGTGTTATTGTATCACCATTTATAATATTTTCAATAACAATTTTTAAATTTTCATTAGGATCATTATATTATATATGGATTATTGGTCAAAGTTTAGTCAGTTTGACCACTAGTGCCACTTCTGCTGGGACGGAGGGAGTATATTACAGGTCTTGTTCAAAATTCAAATTTAAATATTAAAATTAGCAGTTGTTTAACGTGTTCTATAAAGAATAGGATAAGTGTTAATTATAGCAGTAAATTTAGGTAATTATAGTAGTTTTCAATGTTTAAATTTTTTAAGTAAAACTGCTAGAATTATGTAGATTCACAAACATAATTAAGTTTTATCATAAACCCTAAAGGCACACGTTAAAAAACCGACCGTAAAAGTAATAGTTGATATATAGATACATATACACACAGTAGATCTGTATCATAAAATAGTTCCTTCTTTTAGTAGTCATTTATTGAACCTTGACGAAATATTTAGAAAAAAATAGTTATCTAAATAAATTTTAAAATTTTCTATTAATATACCATAAAATAATACTTCATCCATCACATGGTAAGAGTCATAACTTCCACCATTTGGTATGTCCCGGTGAAGTGGCGAAACCAAATCTTTTTTAAGAAGAGGTCAAAATTGCTTGATAAAAAAATTATGAAATAGAAATTTGAAGTAAAAGGGGGTTAAAGTAATATAATAATACAAATTATACTAAAAACAAAGAGTGTCCAAATAGGCTAAATAATATTGATGGTTCCTCTTTTTTCCAAAACTTATAAGTAGTAAAATGACAATATTTCCAAAAGTCAAGAGGGTCGGGTGACCCTTAGGAGTCTTTGTGGATTCGCCTATGAGACAATGTAAGAGTCTCATTCTCAAAATGATGAAGTATGATTAGTGTTTTGAAAAACAAACAAATATTATACTAGCCTACTTTTACCCACTTGAATTGTGAATATTATTCTGGATAATTACTATGATCAAATCAATTAATACAACATTGACTAAAGTTTATTAAAACTTAATTATTATTATTATTATAAAATTCATTAAGTTATTATTTATCCATTATAATTATATTATTAATTATGCTTGTTGAAATTTTAAGATAGTAATTAAACCATAATAAATAAAAATGACTGTTCCTTAAAGTTTCTTATAAAAAGTAAAAGAGAACAAGACAATAACAAATCGAGGATGTAGCTCAAATGGTAGAGGGTGGTTCGATCCCCCGCGTCTCCATGTGTTTTTCAAGGTTCTGGATATGAATCTCATATCCAACAGAAGATTTTATAAGTTCCACATATTTACAAAAATGCCACCGCGTATTTTGAAAACACGTTTGTGCCTCCTCTTTGTAATCACGACTAATATCAGATATTGCTTGTGAAAATCAAACTATTTTTGTGTAACAAAGAAAAATATTAACAAACTAATTTTATTTTGCTTTAACAGAACAAGCATTAAATTGATGGAAATCACTAAACATAATCAATTTACGCCGAACAAAAAAAAAAAAAAAAAAAAAAAATCACTCGTGAAGTCCGATAGTTCAATTTTTGACGGAAATAGATACGCCGTTAACGTTTATGATAATAATTAGTTAGTATTTGGTGAGTTCATTATTCATCATAAACTAGTAGTATTACATTTAAGAGTTATGATTAAAAGAAAAAGGCACGTATTCTTAGTTTTGCTTTGAATTACTGTCTCGACCAGAGCTGATAATCTGGCCCTTTATCAACAAATTTTTGCCAGCTTCCATCCAAATGGATTTCCTTTGAAGGATTCCAATCCAAGTGTCCAAGCTTCATTACCAATTCATCTCCAATCTTTGCCACGTACCCATCACTATTCGCATGATATATCTTAACTGGACTCCGGCAATGAATCCCTGCTCGCTTCCTAGCCTCAATCAACTCGGTGATCACGTCGTGGATGCCAAAATCGTAGAAGTGGTCGTAAAATATTGTAGGCTGCATTCAGAAAGGAAGGGGGGGGGGTTGTTAAACGTCGGTTTTACTATCAAACAAGCTTCTGCAAGTGTCTTAGTTCGGTTAAACTATGATGTTTTTTGCATACTACTCCCTCGGTCCCAAAACGATCTTCACATTTGACTATTCAAACATTTTAAGGATATCAACACTTGTTTCAATAGCCATGTTGTGTTTAAGCACATTTAAGCCTAAATTGTAGAAATGGGAAAAACTTTTTGGGACAATGAAATATGGCAAATGAGAAGATCATTTTGGGACAAATGGAGCATATTAGAAGAATCTCATGTTATAGAGCTCAGAAATTAAGAATTACTGTTCCCGGATGGGTTAAAATGTATGCATATCCTTGCATGAGCTTCTCTCTTGGAAATGGCCAATGACCCTGAAAGAATACCAGATTTTGCAGCCCGTTATTTATGACCTTTGTGGTTCCATAATAAAGCTACCCTGCTAGATGACTTAATGCAACACTGACCACACACACACACACACACATATATATATATATATATATATAGAGAGAGAGAGAGAGAGAAAGAGAGAGAACCTGAGTTGACCCAGTATCATGGTTTTCCAAGAACGTAACAGCACGGGAGGGCCACCACCCCATTACTCCAGTTGGTTTTCCTTGAGGATCTATCAACCTCCAGTATTGATTATGCATTGCTGAATGAAGTATGCCCTGCAGAATGGAGAATCTAAAACAGGTGAATTTGCTTTTTAAATTTAACGCCTTCAGTGTATTATTCATTAATCTAGATTTTTCATGCAGTGACAGGAAAAAGGTAACTGCAGTTGAAGAATAATCTGTAGCATTATTTGACAGTATGCACAGTGGCGGATCTAGGATGTCTTGACGGCGGGTGCACAATTTACACTACAAAACTTCAAACCAATTTTTTTTTAAACGCGATTAGATTATAAGTACATTACACCACTAAATCTTTAAATTATATGTTGGACACTAAATTAAATTGTAACAAAGAGATTTGTAAAAATTATTAAAAATAAAATAAAATATGGACTTGAAATAGTATTAATTTTAATCAATAATAAAGAATGCTTTAATTTAACTAATTAAAAAATATGTATGAGTAGTATTAACTAATGAAGAATGCCAAATTTAACTAATTAAATTTGGAATAACTGAAGAAAACTCAAAGTTGCCAAGTTAACTAAACTTTAGTTAACTAAACTTTGTAGAAAATGAGAGAGTACAAAGTTGAAGAAAATGTGAGAGAACAAAAAGTTAACTTGCTGGCAACAAGAATCGAACGTGGGTGGTTTCGCTGATCAAAACTTTAAAAGGCTTATATTACCACTTGAACACACACGTACCTTGTTTATTATTTCAGGGGTTTTATGTTTATAATGTTGTGAGTGCACTTAACAAAAAAGGTTAAAATGTTAACTGCAAATTACAGTTGACCGGGTGCACTTGCACCCCCCAGCTACAACACAAGGTCCGCCCCTGAGTATGCATAGTACCAAAGTGAAAGTTTAGTGGACTGACTTACTAGCATTCATTAGTTCCCATTTTGTACGAAATTTAAGGCTACCATACAGTGGTACTCCCTCTATCCCGGAATAGAGGTCGCCCTTTTTTGTACGTTAGTACGAGGGAACTTTGAGCAATAAATTTAGGTTGATTTAATTATCCTAATAAAATTATAAATCTTGTTATTGATGCACCATTATAAATACTATCAATAACAACTTTTCAATTTCCATTAGGATAATTAAATTAACTTAAAACTATTGCTCAAAGTTCCTTGTACTAGTATACAAAAAAGATAATACAAGAGTGTCTTAAATTAACTTTTCAATTCTCATTAGGATAATTAAATTAACTGAAATTTAAGGACTGAATGGAGTATTGTTTTAAATAGTGGACAGACTAGCAAATTCTAATACTATACAAGTTCTTTTAACACTCTTGAAAAATTTACTATAGTTTACAGTCAAGTGCGAGATTAGGGCAAACAAGGATACCAAAGATGTAAGTCCAGAATCACCTTTGTTGTGACGTCAAAAGCAGACGAGGTACCCCCAGTGGCGTTAATCCAATTAACTATCCGCTGACGATGAGCATCTGGAAGAGTGAATATAGTCAGATTATTATTATCAGAGGTGAGTTCTAACTAAATACAATGAAACCAATAAAGCCAATTTAACAAAAAAAACTTTTTTTATAACTAATCTCGCTGCTCGGTCAGCAAATCGGGGGGTCCAGCGGGTGACGCATCCCTTGGCCTGGGGGTCCGGGGGAGACGCTCCCGGCCCGACGATATGGGGTATTCCCAGATTGGGCTCGAATTTCAGATATATGGGCCAAGTATTTACAGTTTTTTTATTAGGGTTAGAAGAATACTATTATGTACTCTATTTTCTCTACCCAACAATAAATTGTAATCTGTATTCTGAATTTGACTCCATAATAAGATATGTTTTCCTTCTGCCCGTGGACGTAGCTAATACATCCTTAGTGAACCACGTAAATCTGTGTTCTTATTTGCAAATATGGGTGCTTTCATTTGGATGGGTCAAGATAAATAGCTAGTGGTCACTTAAATGGAGAACTCGAGCAAGTAAACCGTAAATCTATAGAGTATGGACCTAAAGTCAAGTACATTAGTTACCTTGATTGTAGCATAAATTTCCGCCTTCATATGCCAGACTATCCCAATATTCTCCAATAGCAAATGCAGGATTTGAGGCTTCTATATATTCTTTCACGTATCCACCTGAAAAGCCTCTGTGAACAACAAAAAGGAAGAATCAATCTTCTGAAGAGTACCAATTAGAAATTTCGAACATGAAACAGCATGAATGGCTGACATCATTTTCAGAACAAATGGAAGCTAGCTCTTAAAGTAGTCACTTTGGAATATTTGTCGAAAAAGATTCTCATCACACGGGCGAGATTAAACCTATTATACATACAACAGTAAATGAGTTCATTAAAAGAATGAAGTATGCTTGTAATTGATATAAGAATGCACCATGACCCATTATAACATAACCTAATAAGAAGTTAGGAACACTTTCACCTCACAAAATCCAGGCGCCACCCATCGAAACCAATGTCATTCCGCAGCCAGTTTAACCACTTTTTAACATCTCTTCTTACAAAGTCCTGAGAATGATCAACGTTTGGTGCTGCATGAAAGATGTCCCCTGCAATTCATAGTAGTAAATAAGCATGAGGAATTTGGCACATTAGAACAACTAATTTACTGTGCTAGTAGGACCAAGTTTCTTGAGAAATAATGATCAGAAATGCTCTACGGCTGATTTGGGTTAAAAAAGAAATAATTGTGTTTTGATAGGCAGTAAACCAATTGTGGGAAAGGGCGACTACTGAACAGCAAGTGTAGTCTATGTGGATAAAAGCTGAATTCTTTTGCATTAAACAGCTATTGAGAAACCAAGAACTCAGTACTTTATGTGGAAATCAAGTTGTAGGTTAACATATTTAGAACAAAACTACACATGAAGCAATCTATCACTAAATAACCATAGAAAAGCGCTAATTGTAGGTTCCATTACATTTTAGGGGAAGTACACCTACAAGTCAGCAGCCTAGTACAAAAAATGGAGTTAAAAACATGTCGCCATAAATATAATCTTCTAGTCTGGTGTAAGAATATACAGGTGACCTGATCTACATGTAAAACGATTTAATATATACCACTAGAAGGATTTCCACGGCCCTGGAAATTTGGATCATCACAAACAATTGCTTCAGGTCCCCATGCAAGCTTGCCGCCAAAAATGTTCCATACTCCATTTGGACTCTATAGTTAGGAAGGATGTCAAATTTTCAAAGAGGTGATCATGCATCATTCATCATCATTTAGGACACGAATCTGAGTTAGCATACTGCTGTGTCAAAAGTATAATAGTTGTGCAATAAGATACATAAGATCAAAAGAGAAGGTTCAGTTTCTCATTTGGGTCAGAAGGGCTCGCTAGCCTCTCTTCATCTTCAATCAAAGTTATAACTAGCTTTTTCATGAGAAAAAGATTGAGATTGAGGATAGCTGCTATTGGCATTTCCAAAAAATAAAAATAAAAAAATGCTGCTTTGTGATTAGGGTGTCCACACAGAGGCATTGATATTGCATATAAAGCATGGTCTGAACATGCAAAGGATTTGAACTTTTAAGTGTTCTAATTTTAAATAGAATTCAACATATACAACAAGTCCATTCTGTGAAACCGATTTCACAAGATCCATGATATATCAACAAAGTATTTTCCTTGGTGGTTCAGACTGAAAATAGACTTCCTAATAATCTGTGAAGACACCCTCTAATGTTTTATTCAAATCGTCACTGTAAAAGACAGATTTTAGAAGCTTGCTTTAGTTCTTTTGATGTAATTATATTATCATGTTCAAACACAGACGAAGAACCGTTTAATTGACTTTGGTAAACCTCCAATTCTTTTCCCCAATCTTCTTGGAAACGTATATAATGCCTGCTAAACTATCATATGGCCTATCAAGCGTTAGTACCAAGTCAGGAACCTACTACTTCTATCCACTGTACTCACTGATCAGTTGGAAAACCTGTGAAGCTGAATATGCAACCAAATCCGACCTGAGCGTTACAATGTGTAGACAGATTGGTGTTGTTGGATGATTAAGTTACTCTTCAAAGCATAAGTGCAACCTACTGTCAAGTTCAAAAGACAAAACCATTACGATGATATTCACCTGTTTATGGGCACAGCGATGATTTAGAACAACATCTCCCAAAGCCTGTGCAGAAATGCAGCATTTTCATGGACCATTAGTATCTACCAACATGTAACAAGTGGAAACAACAAATATTGAATTAGTAGAGTAAGGAGCAAAATCACTTCACGCAAGACTTCAACTAACCAACGAAAGACAAGGGGAAGAAATGAAAAAATTATGGAGAAAAGAAAAAAACAAGATCATTATGAGACAACATATAAAAATCTCTCGCAAACATTTTAATTATGGATTCTCGTATCACCAAAATTATGCTACACATTGGTCAAGGTCTGCAAAGATAATTACAAATGGTTTCCCAAGACCTCAAGTATGTAGCTCAATACACGAGAAACAGCATTTCTTGCACATATGAATCTCTAAGGGACACATCTTCATGTCACACAAGCCACATTCCATTCAGAGGCTGATTTGACCTACAAATCTGAACTTAAATGGAATGGTTTAATGGTAGTCAGAGGCAGCAGGAAGACAAGCTGTGATGCTAAAATCTACAATGTTCAGTGTGACATGAAGATTGGAGTTTGGTAGTAACCACTGTCACTTACTTCTTCCCCACTTTCCTCACTTGTTCATGTGTTTGACCTTCCATTACAGCAACAAAGCCTTTGTCCCAAAATGATTAGGAGTCGGCTTACATAAAACGCCATATGGCCTCGTGAATGAAAGATGAGAACACAATGAAAAAGTGGAGATTGGTAAAACCTGTAATTATACGCATCTCCGCCACATTCATCTAAGGAACATGACACTGTTTCACGGCCTAACACTCAGGGTCATATAATTGTGCAAGCCTAATTTTCATGAAGTAGAATTTTCCCTTTATGGGGCATGCTAGGATTGCATAGAAACCCTGAGGCACTTTTCCACTTCTACCAACCCGCTTCGATTCTATGAGCCACATCTGCATCCAATTATACATACTTTTGGATAATAGATCCAAAATATATATATATATATATATATATATATATATAGAGAGAGAGAGAGAGAAAGTCATAACCTTAGACAATCTTCCAATCTAAGTTGATCACCCTACCTCCCTGCTTGCTTCCAACGTTGCTAAACTTACACTCCTTATATTTGGTCTTGCTCCTACCCAAACTAAAGCCTCAAAATTCCAAAGTTTGTATCCACGGTTCCAACTTACTTTCAACACTTTATCTCAACACTTTCTTTTCTCTCATCAGTCAATAGTCAATACAATATCATGTGCAGACATCATACACCTCTGTATATCGTTTTGAATTGACCTTGACAACTCGTCCATTTTCCCCTATTCATTCCCTTACATAAATGTTCATTTTTGCAATCTACTTTTTGTCAATCACTAATAAAAGCTTTATTAATGAAATGCACCTAGCCACGAGTATCTCATGTCTAGTGCAAATAAAGCTGCAGAAGGGATGTATCCGGCGATTCTCAGAACTCGGTACAGAGAGGACTAGTTACCACTAAGCTTTTTCATTATAACTCTAGTAAGTTTCAAAGATACTGTTATGTTCAGAAATACCTTTTTCCTCTGGTCAGTTTCTTTGATGTAACAAAACCAGTGTATACTTCAGCCATTGTTACACATTGCAGTCATTAAGAATCCAAGGACCCTTAAACTAAGATAACTTGTAAACAATAGAAAGAATCCCAGACAACTAACATGACCCATGAATTGACCTTCAATGTGGAATTAAACATACCAGAAGATCTTGATTATGCATTTCCTCTATACAGTACTTCAGTTCTTCCTCAGAACCATAAGCTGAGTTCAAGTTGTAGAGATCAGAAGGCATATACCCTGTGGTTCAATTTTTGTTACATATTAATCTGGTATACAAACAAAATGGAATAGAACAACCATATCACCATGATTGTCAAAAATAGAACACAAACAGCGGCCAGATACTTATATACACAGCAAAACCAATAACATGAAACCTTCACTAAGAATAGTATTAACAAATTATTATACCATTTTGCGGAGTCAAGAATGACAATGGTAAGGGGCATATGCAGCGAATTTATGGATGATAAAGGCCAACAAAATCACGTGTGAATTTTTGGCAACCATAAATGCATCTTTAAAGAAGATTAGTTCTGAGCTTGCGAAAAAAGAAGATAGTCCAGATGAGTGTAACTGAGTGTAAGTGGTGCAAAACCTTGTGGAGCAACAGATTCAGTTGGCGGAGGTAACCACACTGCTGTGATCCCACAGTGAGATAAATCCGCAGCTTTAGGAGCCAGATCAAGGTACCAACTCCGTCTCCAGCTTTCCCAATTGAATCCTTGAAACTGAGGGAAGGGACCTTTTAGCTCCTCTTTGTTAAAAGTTATTGATGTACAAAAGAATAATTCAGTTATCAGCTTATTCAAACTTGAACAGGAAGAGGTGCACTAACCACAATTTCCCGTCCTGTTCCCGTGCCTGGCTCTGTATTGAAGATAAGTTAAGTTACACAAAATAATCATGGACTCTACTCAAGAAGCATGATTTTCATATTTTGAATTAATCAAAAAAAAAAAAAAAAGATTTAGTGACCCAAGAAAGCTGACCTAGTTTTGTTTCTTCTGGAGTCCTCTGCCATTGGATGGTCTTTCGTTTGAGAGCACGTTCTAAAGCCTTCCGCTTCTTCTCAATAATTTGTTTCCCTATCACATGCTCAATCAGTGTGTCCCCTTCCTTTGGTTTCGCTTGAGCAATTGACCACACTTCATTGGGGGTGGGCAAATTCAAGGACTTAAAATTTGAGGTCAAAGCTTCAGACACAGCAGTCTTTCTGGGCGGAAACTTCGGACATATAGTGCTTATTCTCCTTGCCATCCAGTCTGGAATCTCTCTACGAGGACCATCAGTTAGTAGTTTCCATTTCTGTGAATCATCTTCCTTTAAAAGGTCTATCCTTCCGCCATTAACAACATATATTGCATCTTCATCCCCTTCCCGAAGTGATCTCTCCTTAGACAAGAGAGATTCTGTCAATCCTGCTCTTTGCCTCCACATCCTTGAAGCAGATTCAGCTGCTTTCAGTGATCTTTCCAGGGCTTCACATCTTCTCATGTATGCCTCATCTTTGGAATGTACTGTTTCCTTAGCAGCTTCAACGGCCATTTTGATGGCTTCCAACTGAGCGTTAAAAGCCTTCGAAGCAGCCTTCTTTCTTTCTGCTGCTTCCTTCTTTATTTTCTCCATCAACGATCTCATTTCTTCCTCCTGCTCTAAAGATTTTCTCTTGCTTGACTCCTGAAAGTCAAGAAGCATTTTCTTCGCAACATTTGCCTGAGACTCAAATGACTTTGCTTGCTCACGAGCTTGCTGCAACTCCAACGTTATTCTCTCCACCTCATTTCTCGCAAGCAATAATTGTGATTCTAAATCATTTTTAACATTCTGTAAATGAAAATTCTGTGATTTGATGGAAGCAATCTCATCAACAGGAACTATTCCATCAGTAAATGCTACCATAGCTTCAGTTGTATGGTTGCCAGCTGTTTCTGCAACAGCCAGAGCCTTCTCTATTGCATCTTTGGACTGTTTTACAATAGATAAGATGGTACCTTCAGTGGCATTCCGAATTTGTTCTTCTATCTGAAAAGCTGTTTCAGCAGCAGATGTTTCCACAGCAGAGACCCTCAGCTGGGCGTCTTCTAATATGTGTGCAGTAGTCTGTTGGAAAGCAATATCTGCTAACTTTTCAACTTGCACTGCAAGTTCAATTGCATCTTGTTTGGCGAGGACCAACCTTGATTCCAAGTTGACCTTATCTACTGCAGAATCCGCCAACTTTTGATTGAAGAGGGCTTTGGCTGCCTCTAGTTCTGCAACTGCAAGTTCCTTGTCATGCATTACGGTGGCCACATATTCTTGTTGTTTAGTTTTGGACCGAACTAACTTTTCAAGTAACTGATCTCTCTCCTTCTCTATAGCTTCTTGTTTGGATCGTGCTTCAGAAAGGGCTCTCCTAGCTGCCAATAGCTCGCTTTCATTGCCTTCTAGTACTTCATCACTCGCTAAAGAAGCTGCATCTCCCTCTCTCGTAAAATTTACTGTAGTATCATTATATTCACCCTGTAATCCAAGAAAATGTATATTTATAATTAATATGACAGGAACAACTAAATAAAAATACATGCTATCAAATATAAAATGTGTGCATACAGATCGAGTAGGGGGCTGTATCCGTCCTCACTTTAAGCAAGATAGTGACACAATTTATAAAGTCTAGATACTTGGAAGTGGCCATTAATTGGTGATTGACTATTTTCTAGGTGTAAAGTTTTTGCAAGGTATGAAAACTGTGAACTGTGAAGCGATAAATAATGCATGTTTTTTAGCTGAAGCAAGCGCCAAGTAGACATAGTATACCGTGCTAGAGCATACATCTATCCTTGATTTGTGGTGGCAGCCACATATATACTTGAATTCCCTGAAGGGGGAAAAAAAAACATCTTAGCCTTACTACATTGCTGGAAAAAATAGAGAGCAGGCCATACAAAATGTCCTCTAAACCTTTTATTATTGGAATATTTTCGAAAAATGACTGGATTCTGCTTGAAACTTATGTTCACATTACAGGAACCATGTCCACCAACTGAAAAAACCCGTTGGTCCAGACGGATTCCAAAAGCCATATGCGGCAACAAAATCGCTGCCATTGCTTCCTGTTATCAGAAGCACGATTCAAATTAGCTCACATCAGTAAGTATATAGCAAACCTAAAATGAATGAAGTAACCAAGTTGAGGATAAAGTCAAGCAGTCCACTCACTCTATGGGCGAACCACCAGGTAGGGTTTATTGAATTAGTAGGGCTTCACCATCAATTGGACAAAAATAAAAAAATTGAACCAGTGTATTTCGAAAAATTAGGAAACAGACTAACAAATTAAACACACATGTAGAACAATCGAACTGCAGTATCATTTAAATGAAGTAATTCATGCATAAATGCACAAAAACATCAAATGTAATAGAGAGAAAAAGAATGAATTTCATGGCATACATTACTGATGATACAATTCGTAAGTCTCAAAGCGATTGCATATAGTGAAAATCAAACCTAACAAGAACATAAAAATACTGAAATTTCACAGAAAATGTAAAATTTGGGATGAATAATGAACGGTGATAACCAGATTGAGATTGGTGGAAAACGGATTACGAACAGCAACGGGATAGAGCGAGGCAGCTCGGTAGCTAGGTAATGTACAATTGAAGGATCATTTGGTTTAGTTTTGCATTGCGTGAATAAATTTGATTTTGTTTCTGCAGTTTTTTACATAGCATGATAAAGGCAAGAGACAGGAGGTTAATGGCGCGGAGGAAAAGGCTTTTACCTTTTCGGAGAAAGGAGAAAAGGGAGCTTCCAACTTTCAATGAAGATCTACACAATTTTCAATATGTTGACTTTTTGGTTATGGTCTTTTTTGCCCCTAGACTTGTAAATGGTATAACCACGTCTTGTCTTGTGAACGAGTTTATTGCAAAACTGACATACGTACTTTTATTTATTTTCAATTTGACTCGCGAACTTTGGAAACATCAAATGTGGTTTGCGTACTACCATTTTCAAATTTTTGAGACGATTTTTTCTAACACCCGTTTAAAAACTTAACGGGACATTCTATATAGGGGGTAAAAGTGTAAAGAATAAAAATGCAATTCAACTTGGTGATGGGCAAGAGAGATGCCGGAATTGGGGATGGATTTAGACCGACACTTGAAGTGGACGACCTTGGTGTGTGATGAGGGCAGCCAAAGACTGTCATGGTGGAGCTCGAATAAGAACTCACCGGAGTTAGGGAACTGACGTCGGAGCTTGGGAAGATGATTGGATTAAGACTTGTCGTCGTCGATGTCCGGAAGAGGGGGAGCCAGATCTGGTGTTGATGGTGGGTGCGTATGGGTGAGAAACGGCGCAGAAGAAGGCTGGCGGATCTGGAATGGAATAACAGAATGAGTGATTATCGCCTGAATCGATGAAGCCGGTGAGCCGCTCACCATGGTGTCACCGACGACTGCAAAGATTGTCGCGTTTCAGGGCCGATGTTTGTGTTTTCGCGTCGGTTGAATCGTTTTGGAGAGGGGAGCTCGTATTCACGTTGATTGAGAGGTAGATCTGGAGAGGGGGACTCGTTTTCATGTGTTTCGGTTGCCTTCTTCCCCTACCCTCCATGGATTCCACCGACCGAAGAGTTTGCAGCTCATTTCTTCTTCCTCTCGCATTTCAGCAACATGATTTAGGACTTTAAGTTTAATTCTTTACACTTTTACCCCCTATATAGAGCATCCCGTTATGTTTTTTAACGGGCGTTAAAAAAGTCGTCTCAAATTTTTGAAAATGAAATTACGCAAACCACATTTGACGTTCCAAAGTTTGCGAGTCAAATTGAAAAAAAATGAAAGTACACATGTCAGTTTTGCAATAAACTCTCTTGTTAACTGATCCGCAGAGACTTGTTAAATTTAGGGGTAAGCGAAAAATGTAGTGACCGGACCGGACCTGACTAATGGAAATGGAGCAAATCAATAAAAATCGGGCTTAACCAATGTTAACGCTGGTTTTAAAATATTATAAAATCAAACTGTAACGAATTAGTGTATCGGTTCTCAAATAGTCAAATGTATTAGTCTGGTTCTGCTTTTAAAATATTATAAAATCGGATTATCGGTCTTTATTCTGTTTTTTGACTTTTTACTAAAAAGTGGATCAGACTAAATATAATCACCTCTGTTGTTGATTGCACTCTGTGTGATTCCTTCGTTTCTAGCAGTGGCGGACCTAGGAATTTTTTACGAGGGGGCAAAATGGTATAACACATTTAAAGGGTGTAAAAATAAATACTAATGCATTTATTGTTTTAAACAAAAGGGGGCAAAGTCTAAAATATTGCACTAATACTCCAAATTTTCAAAAAAAAAAAATACACTAGTAAATTTTTATTTTTTTAAAACAAAGGGGGGCCATTGCCCCCAATAGACATATGGTAGGTCCGCCACTAGCTTCTAAAGGACTGTTCCCCGAATGTGATTATTCCTCTCTAAGACCTCTCGATGTTTCAAATTTCGAAGAGGATTGTTAATTCTCACCCTCAATCTCATTAGAAACTTCACTTATTTCCTTTACTTTCTTTTGGTTTCATATTATATCTCATTTCTTAAATTATCATAATTTTATTTGTGTTTTCATTACCCCACTTACCACACACTCACATGTTATGAAAATTATGTTTCTAAATTAAAAGAAAGATATAATTACATTTTTACTATAAAATATATAAATAAAATATAATTCATTAAGTTTTTAAATTAAATAAAACGCTTATTGCGAAACATGTTAAGAAACGAGTGTAGTAGTTAACGATAGTTACAACTTAACACATACCCCTCACTCTCAAAATAAATATAAAAAGAATGTATAAAAAATTCCAATACAACACTCCCTCCTTTTCATTTTAAATTTCAAAATTTACGTAAATAGATGTCCCGATTGATTACGATTCAAACTCTTTGAAAGGACAGTTTTTCTTACAATGCAAAAATAATGTTATGCACGGGAGTTGGGGAAAGAATTAATAAAGCAATGTGTTGTGAGTGTAGATAGTTGGGTAGGAGAGAGAGTGTGTAGAGAATAATAGACGAGTTACTTTATTTGAGTATGAAAAGTGAGGCTCATTAATTATAAAACATTATAAACTTTCCTTTTGGTTTTTACAATTTTTAAGTGGGACACTCAAAATGATAATTTTTCATTATGAAATGAACTGAATGGGTATACTTACAACACTCTACTCCACTTCTTATATATTATAACAACATTCCATTCTTAACTCTTACGCCCAAATTAAAAAAAAAATAAAAAAAATAAAAAGAGTAGTTGTTACATAAGCATATTAAATTTTACTGAAAACTAATCTTTATACGTATAAAATATCACATTTCACTTGTCAAAGTTAGATTACTACTCTACTTCATACATATTATTATATTGTTTGTAGTTTGTTCCATGTTAAAACTTATCCATCGCTTGTACTAGTAATACTTTCTTAAGGCTCCGTTTGTTTGGGGGAAAACATTTATGGAAAATGATTTTTCGTAAAATATTTTTCAGAAAATGACATAAACATGTTTTTGGTAAATATAAGAAAAATGTTTTTCGAAAAATATTTTCATATGAGGGTGGGGGTGAAGGTGGGTGGGTGAGTGGGTGGTGGGGGTAGTAGGGGTGGGGGAGGTGTTCAAAAATATTTTTAATATGAGTGAGAAGATTTTATTTTTTTTTAATTTTTTTTTTTAGGGTTGGGGTGGGATGGGTGGTGTGGGAAAGGGGCGAGGCGGATGTGGAGGAGTGTTCAAAAATAATTTTGTGTCATAATTATTTTTTGGAAAATGTTTTCCTTAGGTGGATGTAAGGAAAACGTTTTCCTTAAAAAAGGGGGAAAACTATTTTTCGTAAAACATTTCCCCCATTTTTCGGTGCTTAACAAACACCGAAAAATGCGGAAAATGTTTTCCGGAAAACAAAGGGAACCTTATTTCTAGAAATAACAAAAAAGAAATTGAAAATTTAGTATGTGAAGGATGAAGTAAAAAAGAAAAAAGAAAGAGAAGGGGAACTTAACGAAAATAGACAAACTCTGGGGACTTAATCAGTAATAATTCATTCTGGTTATTTCAGTCTCGGCTTCGGAAATCGTAAGTCTAAACCCTAAACCCTTTCGCGCGCCGAGTTCCGTCGCCCACATCTCCTCTTCCTCCGCCTTTCTCTCTCCACACATACACAAGTTTGTGTTCACCGTTGATACGGCCATGGATATCGACGTAGGCATGGAAGAGACGGCAAGGAGAGTCCAAGTCCGGTTCGTTACGAAGCTCAAGGCTCCGTTTAAAGCTCCGACAACTTCCATTGCTATTCCGTCTAACCTCACCAGGATGGGACTCTCTACTATTGTCAACAACCTTCTTCAATCAGGTTTATTGCTTGCCTGCATCTTCTGTTTATCCATGTATAACCACATACTCTCTCCGTCCCAGCTCACTTGACACTTATTTCCATTTTGATCCGTCTCAGCTCACTTGACACTTCCCAAAATAGCCTATTTTTTATAATTTTATATTCACTCTACCCACCACTCATTATCTCTCATTATTTTCCACCACTCAATTTATTCAACTAACACTACTATTTACCCCACTCATTCTCTCTTCATTTTCTACCACACATTTTCCTTATTTTATTCGTTTTCCTTAGTTATTGTGTCCACCTCTTGGGTGTCAAGTGAGGTGGGGGTGTCAAGTGAGGTGGGACGGAGGGAGTATATGAAACTATATGTCTCATTTAAACTGTTCGAGTCAAATTGATACTTTTCGAAATGTGGATATACTCATTTTTTTATTTTTATTTTTTTCTAAGTCATGAAATCGGCAGCATTCTTCTTGCATTGTAACATACATGTCGATATATTCATATGTTCAGTTTGGATTAGGGGTGCTAATTATTTGTTTGGGCCGATTATTGACCATACTTGATAATTTGGTTTGGCAGATGTTAGAATTTTTGGCACCAAACCAATTTGGAAAAAGGCATTTCCCTCCCTTATATCACTGTTTGTTTACTTGGGAAATGTTGTTGGCCTAAGCTTTTTAATTTATCTTCGGTAATATCTTGAAAACTCATTACTCAACTGAACCATGACCAGTAGTGAGGCTTAGGCGTGGGTGTAGAGGGGAACGTCTACTTTTGTCTGAAAATATAGGAAAGTGTTCGGTAGAGGAAGCTGTTTTTTTGCACTATTGAGGGTATTAGCATGAGATGGAAATGGGATTCAGAACACTAGCCATAGATATGTTCTCTGAGAGTTGTATTAAAGTCCTAAAAGGTGATGATTTTAACTAGAGAGATTTATTGAGCTATCTCAGAGCAATGCAAGGATAAGATTGGTGGGTACTAGGAGTGCTTGGTTAATCATGTGTATATTGGGCATTGGTTGTGTGGATGGGTCACCAAGACGGTTTGAGCTAAGAGCAAGACTGGATTAGACTAGACCAGCCTCTAATGTTTATTTTAATGTACTTGGAACAGTGTAGGATCATTAGCTAGATCCAGTGGATCATACTTTGTGTATTAATCATATTTCATCAAACATTATCTTTCATTAATCAAGTTGGATACAACAATTAGTCTTGCTATGATGCTTACTTCTAAACAATGGTTTTACACCTTTTAAGTAGTTGACTTATCAAGTGAGTTCGCTTTCAGTGACAGGGAATGCATAAGAGGAACGACGTACACAAAATTCAATGTACATATGTTAAATGCTGCACACTTTAACTTGGGCCCTGCTCTATTTGTTTTGCGCTTCTAAATCTTTAAAAAAAATTAACCAGGAAATGACGATTGGAAGCATGAGCCATTTGATTTCCTGATCGATGGGGAGTTTGTCCGCATGTCACTTGAAGACTTTCTTCTTGCTAAAGGCATTTCAGCGGTAAATTTTTCGCCTTTTGGCATGTCTTTTTTGGCCATTTCCTGCTTAGCAAATTTGTGCGCATATTCTAAAGTTTGATGATTATTATAATTGTTATGTATTTTTGTGAATGTACACGTCAAGAGAAAACATATGAAAATGCTCTAGTGTCTATCAGCAATCATTGCTGAATTCTTACTCCCTCTGCGACTTTCATTGTAATTTTAATGCATCTTAGTATACAAAGCTATTTGGTTCTCAACTTCTCTCATCTACTCCATATCATGCATGATTACTTGTTCAGTTGATGCTTTCTGTTGTTATTGTAAGATATAACCCTCTCATTTAAGAAACAATTTCTGTAATACGCTGAGAAATAATCTCACAACATTTACTATTCCATACTGCCAATTCATGTTTCTGTTAAGTTACACCAAGTTGCACCATAAGTGATTGTTTCTAAGCTCTAGTTAAGCTATTAAATCTGCTCAACCATTTAATAAAAGAAAATTTGCGCATCATTGTGGATTTTCTAGTGACTATATTTCCAGGATATATCAACACATGATAATATAAGAAATTACTTAACATGTTGGAACATATGATGTTGTGAATAGGAGAACTATTTATCATCTCACCATGATATTCAAATTGCCATCATAACCTTTGCATTCCGTACCTTGTCTCCTGATTACAATCGATGGTGTAATACAGGAGAAAATCTTAGAAATTGAATACATAAAAGCTGTGGCTCCTCGGCGAGAAGAAGATCCTTCTTTACATGATGATTGGGTCAGTGCAGTTGATGGTTCAAATCCTGGGTAAGCATGTTTTTCATGCCAATGCAGTTTGTAACTTTTAATTTTCACGTTTACACTTCGGTATATGAATGCATGAAGCAAGACGGAGCTTCTCTTATTTCTGGTAGCATGGAACATACAAACATGGTTTGGTAGCACTAGAAGGTTTATGGTGCCAAAATGACGTAACACTGAAGATGTTTGTAGGGTCACTTTTCTGTTTCTTTTAACTGTCTGGTAAAAACTTATGACATTGCGTGTTATTGCATCTCAATAGTTCTTTCTATAGTTACCGGGTACTCCCCACCCATTATCTTCCCACTTCCTGGAACGCGTGTCCTGGATTGTTGGTCATTTACGTCCCAGTTCACAAGGGAACTCGACCCAAAGCACTCAAACCATCATACCAGAAAATAAAAGGTCGGCAACGTAGAAATTGACCGTGACTTGCTTTTCACGATGGAGGGAGATGAACAGCTTTGAGTCGCCGCTGGGAGGTGGTCGAGAACTTAGAGTTGTCGTGGTTACAATCTTTTAGAGTTTTCAATAAAAAGCGTACCACGTTCCAACTTGCGTGCCAACTGATCCTACCCTCGGCATTACCAAAATTTACTAAGTCCCGTTCCTCGTTCCCTACCCGTCCCGTGTCCTTAAACTTCCCACGTTCCAGGTAACTATGGTTCTGTCAGCTGTGCAAGAACAAAATTGAGATTGTGTATAATGTCTACACCATCAATATTCGTTCCTGTGCTGCTATTCATTTCGTGTAGTTTAAGCTGGGTGTTAGTGATGAAAGTGGAACAGAACTTGCCTCACCTTTTATATGTCGTAAATGGCGTACAAGCTAGACTTATAGACTAGTTTGATTTTAGAAACTCCATTGCGAGTCATTTATCTGTTTACAACCTACGAGATGCTTAACTCCATTGCAACTTGGTGCACATTATCCAAGGAAGAGTTCTGGGATGGCATTTTTTTGTTAGTGTTCTTTGTCTGTAATTAGATTAGAAGTTAATATTTGTGTTTTCTCATGGCAGGTTCATTTTAACAGGTAGCTATGATGGGAAAGCCAGGTAATGTTATGAAAGATTATTGATATTTGCATTCTGTCGTCATGGATTGAAACCTGTTGTGGGAGAAGGCCTTTCTAACTTATTGATGTACATAGGATATGGAAATCTACCGGATTTTGTACCCATGTGTTAGACGGACACACTGATGCTGTTACATCAGTTAGTGTGGTAAAGCCAAAAGGTATAACCTAAGTGTCTTTTCTCCAACATACTTACGTTTGTTAGTTTACTTTTTCTTATTATTGCAGAATTAGTTTGAAGTAACACCAAATATACTTTTAACTTCTTATAGATGATCACTTTTTTGGTGACCTTGACTGTTGTCTTTCAGACCACATATGCTTTTGATTTCCTGACAGTTAGTTGTGTTAAGTTTTTGATCCATATAAAAGGTTAAATAGTTAGAATGGGGACCCAAATATGTATATCAAGATTAAGACTCCTCATGTCTGACCTTTCAACCTTCCACACGTGGAGAGTTAAACAAACGTGCCTCACTAGGGCATCACAAACCAAACAGGGTTCTAACGCATGCACTCACAACACTCCTAGCAACAAATGTGAGTGTGGTGACTTGAGGCCAAGACCTGGCATAGCCAAAAGGTCCCAAACTGTGATATGACGTTAAGTTACCGACTCATCAAAAGCTTAAGCTGTTGGATAGGGACTCAACAATGTATCTCAAGCTCAGAAGTTTGCATATACCATCATGGTAATATTTGTTTACTCATGATCCATGATGTATGTGTAGATAATAGCACAGATCTGGTTGTAGCCACAGCTTCAAAGGACAGGACTCTGAGGCTCTGGACGGTAATTGGAAGATGTAGTTTCTTAAACTGATTTTTGTCTCATTATGTAATAGCTACATCATTCATGGATGCCTTTTCTCCTCTAAAGTTTGATGCAGAATCTGTGGCTGAGTCAACAAAGGTTACAGCGTTTAGGACATTACGTGGACATTCTGCTTCTGTGCAAAGTGTAGCAGCACATCCATCTGGGGAAATGGTCTTGTTTATTGTCTTTTTACTCATTGGCAGTACTACTGTCTTCTTCAGAGTTACTTTTGTAGGTCATCCTTATCATCTTTGACACTTAGTTACGTTGTCACAGGTTTGTTCTGGATCGTGGGATTGTAGAATCAATTTATGGCAAACAAAGGAGTCTAATGAAGGTGGTAATTTAGTATCAACTAAGAGAAGAAGAAAAGAGGGTGAGGAGGAGGAATCTCAATCAGAGGTATTTTATAATTTAGTGTACTCTTGTTAGAGTTTCGATTTTCATAGGAAAAATTGCATCTATGATCACCCAACTATAAACGATGAGTGGTTTTGATCACTCAATTAATTTCTTTTGCGTTTAATAGCTTGAACTAATCGTTAAATCTCCATCCAAAAATAATCGTTAAATCTCCATGTGCTTATTCATGTGCCTTTTCTAAAAGGGTAAAGTAGGAAATTAATAATATAGTGGTTAAAAATGTTAAAACTAAAATTATTGGCTTAAAAATATAACTTTACTTGAGCAAATAAAACCACCCACAACCCTCCCTTCCCCACTTCTACCGGCGAGAGCCATCTTTTCCAGAATAAGGTAGGAGGGAGGAGTCTGCCACCACCACCATTAAGCCTTCACTAAACCTTAAAAGTCAGATTGAAAACTTAAGAACTTCAAATTCAAAAGCTCCAAAATTCAAAAATCAAAATTCAATAAATCTATTTTTTTTCTTCCACAAATCAAGAACTTCAAAATTGAAAACTCCAAATGGGTTCATGTTTGATGCAAAACACTTTGCTCACACACACAGAAATCAAACACAGACCCACACATCAAACACTGACACGCACACACAGCCAAAACTCAAACCAAATTTGATTTTGAAACTAGATCTGGGATGAGGTAGGAGGGAGGAGGGAGCGATGGCCTGGACTTTGGGGAGTTCTCGTCTGCGTTTCAATTGCATCGAATCTAGATCTAAATTGACGGAAGCGCTAGCGGTGTTCTTTAGGGAAGAAGAATGGTCGGTTGGAACGAAGAAGAAAGTGGTAGGTGAGGAGTGAGGGACTGAGAGGATAGTTTTTTGCCAATGTAAGGAAGGCTGACGGGAGGGGTTTTAAGGGGAGAGGGTTGGAGAAAGGAGAAAAGGTGGTGGGTGAAGTTGGTCGTCGACAGGAGAAGATGGACGTCGCTGGAGAAGATGGCTCCAGCCGGTAGAAATGGGGAAGGGGAGGGTTTCTGGGTTTGTTAAAATATGACTGGGGTGGGGTTTTATTTTGCTCAAGTAAAGTTATATTTTTAAGTCAATAGTTTTAGTTTTAACACTTTTAACCCCTATTTTATTAATTTACTATTTTACCTTTAAAAAAAAGGCACATGAATAAGCACATGGAGATTTAACGATTTTTTTTTGATGGAGTTAGTGTGAGTGATCATGGAAGCTCAAAAAAATTAGTTCAAGCTATTAAACGCAAAAGAAATTAGTTGAGTGATCAAAACCACTCATCATCTATAGTTGGGTGATCATAGATGCAATTTTTCCATTTTCATATTAATTGATTTTTTTCTTTAAAATCTTGTCACATACATTGTTGAGCTCTTCCCCTAACAACCTAAGCTTTTTAGATGAGTTGGTTACTTAACAATTAACATGTTTGGTTAGGGAGTTTTGGGTAAGTTCTTGGGTTTCAGCATTTTGACAACTTGTCATTACACTTGAGTGACTATTGTAACAAAATCCGTCCTACTTAACAATTAAAATTCGGTTCCTCACTATATAAGATGATCACCGTTAAGAATCCTAGGGTGAATGGACTGTTAAGAATCCTAGGGTGAATGGTTCGAGCACCCAACTTATCTTTGGCAAGTTATTTTATTCTTAAATGTGGATGCAACTTAAAGATGGAAATAAATCGCACTTAAGAAGTATCTAATGTGAAACTTGGCAAGGCTAGAGGAAATTGAGATCGGCCTCTATTTCAATATTAGAATTTACTTAAAGTAATGATGGACCCCTTAAGTTGAACTGACGAAGAGTGATTAACTTATTATACTTGAAGCACTACTGGTAATATATTCGAGATAAGTGTATGGATACAATTGTATATCTGTCTTCTTGTTTGCTGCGAAGTTGCTTTGACTATCATCATTCTTCACTTTTCCTTTACCCTGTATGTAGGGTGAGGCTGTATCTACACTCGTGGGGCACACGCAATGTGTATCTTCAGTGGTTTGGCCAGAACATGGAACCATATATTCTGCATCATGGGATCATTCCATTAGAAGATGGGACGTGGAAACAGGAAAAGATTCACTGAACATTGTATGTGCAATTAGCTGTACCAGTAATTACTAGTTCTTTTTCTTTTTTTTAGTGGAGGAAGTTAATGAATATTTCCAAATGCGAATATGGATAATATCTCTCTTATTCTCTCAGTTTTGCGGGAAAGTTCTCAACTGTGTGGATATTGGAGGTGAGAGTTCCGCTCTTGTAGCTGCTGGAGGCTCCGATCCCATTCTTAGGATCTGGGATCCTCGCAAACCAGGTCTCTCTCTCACACACACCCTCTGTCTCTGGCACAAACCACATGCAGCTAGTCTCTGGCACAAACCACATGCAGGAACACCGATCACACCTCAACGTGTCTCATATGAATTTTTCTCTTCATATAGGAACTTTAGCTCCGGTCTTCCAGTTCTCATCACACACATCCTGGATAACAGCTTGCAAGTGGCACAATAGGTCCTGGTTTCATTTGCTTTCCTCATCCTATGATGGGAAAGTTATGTTGTGGGATCTAAGAACTGTGGTACTCTACCTTTTCCATATTTCCTATTCAATAATAATCTTGACAGTTGGATGTGCATAGTCTAAAAAGTTTGACTTTCTATTGCAGTGGCCATTGGCTGTGATAGATTCACACAAGGACAAGGTATTCCATTTTTTATTTTTATTTTTTTGTAAAAATTTCCCTCGGTAGTCAATCTATATTCTCTTCGGAGTTTCTAAAACAAAACGAGTTTATTGCAAAAGCGGTATGCGTACTTTGTGCAATATATCAATTTGACCCGCGTACTTAATAAACATCAAATGTGACATGCGTACTTATGATTGACAATATTTTTAGACTAATTTTTAACCTCCATTAAAAAGTTAACGGAGATGCTAATAACTTAACAAAAAGTATGACTTTTATTATAATATCAGATTTACGTTTTAGGACGGGGGCATTTTGAATTTACGTCTTATTCCAATGAATTATTTTATCTATCCATATAATCCTTAAAAAAGTTTGAATAGTAAAATGTGAATATTATTTTGGGACGGAGGGAGTAATAAGTACTCAACCTCCCAAATCACCCGGCTCTCTCTCTCTTGACAAAAAAAAAAAGAAGCTTTATCTCTCTCTAAACTCCCTCCCTCTCCCTCTCTCATTTCTCTCTCTAACTTACCAACTCCGGCGACCCCCTCTAACTCCGGCGACCCCCTCCCTCAATTCCGACGATCCCCTCCCTCAACTCCGGCACACCCAGCTCTCTCTCTCTCTGTTGACAAAAAAAAAGCTCTATCTCTCTCTAAACTCCCTCTCTCTCTCTCCTTTCTCTCTCTAACTTACCAACTCCGGCGACCCCCTCCCTCATTCCGGCGACCACCTCCCTCAACTCCGGCACACCCAACTCTCTCTCTTTCTCTCTGTTGAAGAAAAAAGTTCTATCTCTCTCTAAACTCCCTCTCCCTCTCTCCTTTCTCTCTCTAACTTACCAACTCCGGCGACCCCCTCCCTCAATTCCGACGATCCCCTCCCTCAACTCCGGCGACCACTCGCCTCCCCAACTCCAGTCAACCCCATTATCTCCGGTCATCTCTCTTCCGCCCAACTCCGGCAACCATCACCCCTTCCCCGTTCCGGCAGCTAGCGAATTTGAGAGGGCGGGAAGGGGCATCCCAGATCTGGGTTCTGGGTTTTTTTTTTTTTTTTTGATTAATGATATTATTGTAAAATTGGTGTTAAATAGATATAAATTTTACTTGTTATTTTCTGGATTGGTATCAATTGTTTTATGGTGGCTGGTAAGATTGGGGCTATGAAGATGGAAGGGAGGAAGTTGATGATGATAAGGGGGGTTTATTTAAAACTTTAGGGTCAATTTAAAAAATGTTAATCTAACTTTTCGTTAAGTTATTAACAGACCTGTTAAGTTTTTAACGGGGGTTAAAAATTAGTCTAAAAATATTGCCAATCATAAGTACGCGATGTTTATTAAGTACGCGAGTCAAATTGATATATTGCACAAAGTACGCATGCTATTTTTGCAATAAACTCTTTCTAAAACTACACTTTCCTTTCTTAAATTCAGGTATTTTCTGCTGATTGGTGGAAAGATGATAGTGTGATAAGTGGAGGGGCAGACTCAAAGCTTTGCATTTCTTCTGAAATATCTGTGCCGTGATGCGCAGGTGCTACTCATTTTACGACTTCATCATCTTTTCTATTTCCAAACTTCAGTTTATGCATTTCCTGTTGTGGTTGTCTTTGCTGATTCCCCGTTTATTGGGAACCTTTTGAACTACCAGCTATAGTGCTCAGTAGAGAAGACGGAGCAAGGTCGCTCCTGACAACTGAGATTGGCACCCGCCCGGGGGGGGGGGGGGGGGATTCATTGGAATCAACCAGAGAATTCACGAGAAAGAATTTTTGATATAATTCTTATCAGTTGCATCTGCCTAAGTTATTTTATTGTAAACCTGATGAAATTTTGTATTCTATTTATTCTGTTACTGGAACTTGCCTAAAAGGTATATGACTTGTTAAATCAGAACATTGTTTTTACGGATTTCCTTATATTGTGCATTTTTCGTGCCCTTGTGGTTGCTTGATCTCTGTAATATACTCCCTACGTCCCAAAATGATCTTCACACTTTTTTCGACGTTACTACTACGAAAGAACTTTGAGAAATGATTTTAGGTTGATTTAATTATCCTAATGAAAATGTAAGACTTGTTATTGACACACCATCAACAATACTATCACTAACAAGTTTTAGATTTTCATTAAGATTATTAAATCAACTTAAAACCATTGCTCAAAGTTCCTTTTTCGTAGTAACATCGAAAAAAGCATCGAAAAAAGAGTTGAAGATCATTTTGGGACGGAGGGAAAAAAGCGTTGAAGGAACGGAGGGAGTATGATGATTATCATATCAACCTCCAGTGGTTGTAGCCAAAGTTCCAAACTCGGTCCAAATTTGTCCACTCCAGTATCATAATCATTTTCTAATATTCCCTCCCTACGTCTTAAGAAACATTAAAAAAAAAAAAAAAAAAAAAAAAAAAAAAAAAAAACTAGCATACTACTACCTCCGTCCCAGCTCAATGTGCACACTTACTTTTTAAGTGGGTGTCGTTGATATGTGCACAATATCTAGCACTTTTAATTTGTAAATTGGTTTACTATTGAAATTGTAATTCGTTGATTAAAACCTTATCAGACAATATTGTAATATGTAATATACAGTAGTAATCTAACAGTTCCAATAGCAAAACCGATAGTATGCAAGATTCTTACTTTCAATTTTCGCCTATCTCAAAATAAACAACAGTCTTATTGAAAATAAGGTATGACGTTTGGTGATCTTCCTATACTACCTATTCTAATAAGCACAAGCATTGCAATACCTGAAGTGCCACTCTACCCATCTAAATAGATTGAGGCAATCAAGGAAACATAAGTGGCATGGCAACTTTTTTTTTTTTTTTTTTAGAAAGTTGGTACCATTTTAAAGAAATTTTCATCATATTACAACTCTATGGTGAGTCATTAGAGACCAATTTTTCTATCTATTAGAAACCCCTATGGAGTCTATTAGAGAACATCAATGTAAGAGTCGAACCTGAGATCTCTCCATAAGGGAGGACTCTATGCACACACCCGGATACCGCTAGGCCAAAAGGCCTTTGGTATTAACTTATCAACTATGACAATTATTTTAGGACATGTGGAGTATAATTTTTTTTCTTATACAATTGGTTTTTTATAGTATTTAGGAACTAGATAAACGCCCATGCGATGCACGTTTCTTTAAGATTGTTATAAATTTTACTTTTAATAACCTGTCACAATGTCTTCATCATTCTATAAATTTTTTCTATTAATTAAAATTAAACAAAATAAAATCATAAACTCCAGTTGATTCAGCTCAACGGTGAATTAATTACACAAAATATTGAATAAAAAGGAATATATAAATTTTAATCAATTCATCTGAGAATGGCAAAAAAAAAAAAATGATTTTAGGTTGATTTTTTTTTATGCAAGATTATATATAATAATGTCAATATTTTATAGGAATTATTTATTTTTCACCTAGAGGATAAGTATAAAAAACATAGTTGCCACGGCTACTTCCAATTTTTAATTGTAACACATCCAAAAAAAAAAGATAAATTATACATACTAATTATTATAGACATACATTTTATTTAATAATATTCAGAGATTTTTTTTACATATTTTTTTTTGGAATAAATAACATAATTGTTCAACTACTTCAATTAAATTATTAAAAAATTAGAGCAAACATCAATTTTTGATTCTACATTTTCAAACCATTTTGACTATTTTCTCGCCGTAATCTTACTTTTCTAAATAGTAATAAGATTTTTATATTCTTAGCAATTAATATTTTAATCATAATAATTAATCATGAATATTAACTACATCAAAATACTACTCCCTCCATCCCAGACTAAGGTTCTTACTTTCCTTTTTGGTTTGTCCCAGACTAAGGTTCTTAGTTGCTTTATTACCTAAAATAGACAATGGGACCCACTTGTCATTCACACAACAAAAACTTTTTACCTACTTTCTCTCTCCCACTTTTTCCTATTTCACTTATCATACTCACAACATTTATTTTCTCTTAATCTCCGTGTAAAGTCAAACTAAGAACCTTAATCCGGGACGGAGGGAGTACCACCAATTATTATATACGACGAATATGTTGGCATGTAAATCAGTTAAATTGGATATGTAAGAAATTTTAAAATGACTATTTCTAGTGGGTGGAATTGTGTTTATTAGTATGTAAGTAACTTTAGATTGAATAATTAAAATAAATAATGGGAATGGAGTAATTTTAAAAGACTAATAATTAATGCATGTAGTAATAAATTAATTAGTTATAACTTAATTAATTGACTTAATAAATGCTTACTGATGTCAGCAAGTGGTTTTGGAGGAAAAATTTTGCACCAGAAGCTGCAATGTGGCATGTAAACGGCTTTTGTTTTAGTAATAGTATACTCCCTCCGTCCCACTCGAATTAGGACAAATTTCCATTTTGGGCGTCCCATTCGAATTAGGACAACCCAAAAATGGAAGTTTGTTTTATTTAATGGGACCCACATCCACACTTACAACAACTTTCCACTCATTATTCCCTACCCCACTTTCTCTCTCATACTTCACTTTTCATACTCACAACACCTACTCCACTAACACTTTTTCCTTAATCCCCGTGTCCAACCCAAAAATCCTAATTCGGATGGGACGGAGGGAGTATAGATTAATTTTTTCTTCACAAAAATGTTTTTTTACAGTGTCCAGGCAAAACAAGTTTTGAAGAGCATTTTTGAAAAACAATTTATGGTTCATTCTTGGGGTAAACTAAACATTCAATTAATACCAACTAAAATTTTGTGAACAAGGGAACTTTTTTTGGTCTGAATCTTTATTCGAAACAAACTTCTACATCCGTCCCAGAATATATCTCATTTCCATTTGCATGGAGATTAAGAAACAAACAATTTATGACTCATTCATGAGCGTCTCATTTATAAGTCACAATTTTTTAAAATGACAAAGAATCTTTGGTTTTTTTCTCAAATAATTCTTTTTTAAATTAGTAATTCCTTAAATGATAACCTTGTCAAACTATTTGCCAATATGACCTTATTTATCTAAACTCGCTAGTGCAAGTAGCGACTTTCTTTTTCTCTCGCTAAAACTCGCTACTAGAAGTAGCGAGTTTATGTTCAAACATTCCGACGTCAAGATGAAAGAACCGACGACAACCAAATCTCTCTCCCACCATCATCCTTCAATCCTAAACCCTTGATTCAATCTAAATCCAATTAGCTTCAATCGAGTATTGACGCATGGGTTCTTGATTTTTATGGAGTAAATCACTTGAACCCTATACTTCATCTATACTTAGCACCAACTACAATCAGGTTTATCTTAACTTGAGTTGTTGATTTTTATGGAGTGGGATAGTAATTCGGATCTAGGTGGAGGTGAGGAAGGGTTTCTATTAAACGATGTCAGTACAATTCCTTTCCCAATCGACGATTTGCTTCGAGATGGTTACTGGTTATCGGGCCGAAAGTATCAGGCGTAGGTGAATACGAACAATATCTGGAATGGGGCGAGTTTGGACGAGAGTGTTGGCCAGATTCGGTGGTGACTGACGTTTTAGGAGATGGCCGGTCGGAGTTGCTATTAAGGAAGACACGGAGAAGAAGACAACGGAGAAAAACAAACTCGACAAACTCGCTACTGAGTTTAGGCGAGAAAAACAGAAAGTCGCCGCTTGCACTAGCGAGTTTCGAAAAACAGTCATTTTGGCTAATAGTTTGACAAGGTTGTTATTTTGGGAATTATTAATTTAAAAAAAAATTATTTGAGAAAAAGGTCAAGAATCTTTATTATTCCTTTTACTCACTCTCCCCTACTTTACTTTTATACTCACAACACCAATCAACCTACTATTCCTTAGCAAGGGGCGGATTTACTGTTGTGCCTACCATTGCCCGGGCAATGGTAAATAAATAAATAAATAAATATATATATATATATATATATATATATATATATATATATATATATATATATATATATATATATATATATATATATATATATATATATATTTATTTTTTTTTGCAAAACGACGTCGTTTTGGGTGTTTAAGATTTTTTTCCCCTTTGGCGTGAACGGCGTCGTTTCCTTTATTGTTAAGATTAATAAGAAAAAAAAGACAGTAGCAGGTCAGTTAAAGAAAAACCCCAATTCTCACTTCTCGGCTCTCACCTGCGAGTGTGCGTCGACGACGACGACCGATCTACTCCAGTCCACCGCCGCCCACAGCCACCGCCTGACCGCCACCATCGCCGGAATGGAAGGAAATACTCCCCCTCCACAGCCCCCTCAAGAAAACAAGAAGAAATTGTCGAATCAAAGGTAAACCCTAAAATCTAAAATTGATTTCACTTCTTTCCTAATTTTGTTCTTATTTCGGTCCCAAATTCTTTATTGTTAATCTTATCATTTGATAACATTGGTAATAGGTTGTTGGATCGGTTCATTACGGTGACTTCGATAAATTGAGTTTGTTGTTATCCTATTGAATTAGAGGTTTTTAAGACGGAGAATTGACTAGGAACAAGTCTTGCCATTCAGTAGGACCTCATTTTCTATCTATATCACGTGATAAAAGGGCGCATCACGGAGTTTATTTGATACTAGAAGTACTTGATCATATTTTTGTTGTTTCTCTTGAATTTGATTGTTTTTTGGAACACCTATAATTACATATGTTGTTGTTATTCTTATTCTTAGTCTTGTAATGGTGATTTTATAAATTATCCACCCCATCTTTTCTCATTATAGGAGCTCCTACCGAGTTGATTGAAGATTCAAAGTTTGTTCCCTTGAATCCTGAAGACCCTAATTTTGGTCCACCTGTAAGTTCTAGTTAGTTCTTTATCATTCTTCGTGATGCTTCCAATTGCGTCGTTACTAGTTTCATTACTTGAAAACATGCATAATATTTCGAGTTTCAACTGTCAAATACTTATATACTCCCTATGTTCCAAAATAAATATTGCATTTGATTTGTCAGCGTTTTAAAGAATGTGCTTTACTAGTTTTTACTTGACTTGTACAATGATCAAATTGCACCAAGTGAATATCCTTATTAAGAATCACGACATGTTATGAGACTTAAAAAAAAAAAAAGGAATGTGTAACATTTAGTATGGGATGGAGGGAGTAGGTTAGAAGAATATTTAAGCTGGAGTGTCGTTTTCTTATGACGCGTTTAATTGAGACCACTTCTTTTGCTGCTACTCTAAAGTAATTCCATATTTTGTAAGAAGCCCCGCTGGATAAATTATTCATTTTTTTTTTCAAGGAAAGGATAGGCAACACCAATTTTTTTGGTGTAGATCCGCCACTGTTCCCTACCCTACTTTCTCTCTCCTACTTCACTTTTCACACTCACAACAACTACCCACCACTATTCATCCCTTAATTCATGTGCAACTACTATTCATCCCTTAAATCTTGTGCACAACTCATGTTATGCACGTCGTTAAGTATGAAATAGATTAAAATACAATTAAAACAATTCAATGACAACTAAATAAGGGTATCTTTAGAAAAGAGTGTAAAAAATGTCGAATAAAAGTATTTTGAGACAAATTTAACCACACAAGTATTTTGGGAGAGAGAGAGTAATAGTGTAGCCTAATCACAAACGTAAAACAATGAAAATTTTATTATAGTTAAGTCATTACAAGTCTCACAGCTTGCAAGTCATCCAAGAAAATCAAGCTCAATTCCTGGTATTGGCATAACTATCAGGTTCCTCCTTGTCATCCCCAAACTTGTCTCCCTCAAAATCATCATTCACACTGGCACCTGACTGCTCAGCACCACTACCCATCGATGTTTCAGCATTTCCACCATGCCCAGAACCGAAGCTATCAAATGAGGGCGGGTTATTAAAATTTCCAGCATTGTCGCCCCCACCGTATCCACCAAGATTGCTGCTGCTACCACCCCCATAACTGCCACCTCCTCCATAGTTACCACCCCCATAACCACCACCACCATAGTTACCACCACCATATCCGCCACCACCACCACCACCATAGCCGCCGCCACCATAGTTGTTGAATGATGGACGAGGCTTTTCTGTAGCAAAATTGACCCTTACCCTTCGGCCATCAAGTTCCTGAGATTGGTCAGTGAAACGGAGAATCATTGACGTCAACAGTAAACATCAGATGAACATATAAATCTGGATGCCACGTCACACTATGGCACGCAAGTCAGAAACTTCATGTATGAGCTTATTTTTTGCATAATTCAGATTTCATAACATTTCATACACAAATGCCTCTTCCCTGATTTCACTACGCAAATACTCTGAAACAAGATTTAACTTTAGTGAAATTAGCAAGTGTTTTGGAGTTGGGATGCCTCCAAAGCATAAAGTTAACTGTAGTTAGCAAGTGAATCATAGAAGTAGCATCAAGGCAAAGTCACTGCAGCCAGGGGCGGACGCACGTTTATGTGAGGGGGGTTAATTGACCCCCCTGACTTTCCCGTTTATATCCGGTTATACCTATTTTGACCCTTTAAAAATGTTCAAATTTTAATTTTAACCCCCCTGAAAAATTTCAATTGACCCCCCTCAAATCCCTACATATAAATACTCGACATTTACACAATTTACCCAAACTTATCACTTTTGTTTGCCGCAAGCGGGTTTAGAGTCGACGACGAGCGATTGCGAAGAACTGAGAGAGACGCCGTCGCCGAAGAAGAAGAAATCGGTCGAACTTCCAGCCATAGACTCCGGTTGCCGCAGGTAATCTTTCTCCCCTTTGTCGCCCTTTTTACTCTTTCGTCCGAACCCTCCCTAATCTCAAATCCCTAAATTTCCCAAAAAAATCTAGTTCGCCCTTTCTTTCAATCGGCTTCTTTTTTTTTTCGTTTTCTTCTACGGCGAAAACATCAAATTCGTGAATTGGGTTTTTCAATTCTGAATGTGAAAATGTAGATTCAGGAATGTTTTGTACACGCAGCGTGTATATATAATGAAGTCTGTGCTATTTATTCTTTGGATGCTGAATTTACGAAAACCATTACAATTTTAGCTATATGAAATCAAGAAACGAGTTTGTGAATTGGGTTTTTCTTCTACGGCAAAATCTGGAATGTTTTGTCGTTTTGATAATTGGTTAACAGAGGATATCAAAACGAATTTGGGATTTTAACTCTAGCTTATTTTCTACAGAAAAATGGGTCCTCCTTTGAACACGTGGGTCGGCTACTTCGGACTCTAAAGCGAATGAGGCTCCCGTCCCGGAGGTTAGAAACTGAACTATAATCTTGTTACATGTTTGTGTATGGCCAGTGGCCTTATTGTTGTGGTTTTATGGCCAGTGGCCTTGTTGTTGTGGTGTTATGGCCAGTGGCCTTGTGGTTTAGTGCCTTGTTGCTGTGGTTTTATGGCCAGTGGCCTTATAGTCTTTGCTCGTGTGGTTGTTTATGGCTAGTGGCCTTGTTGTTGTGGTTTTATGGCCAGTGGCCTTGTGGTTTAGTGGCTTTGTTGTTGTGGTTTCATGGCCTGTGCCCTTGTTGATTTGTTTGTGTATGGCCGGTGACATTGTTAATATGTTTTTTTGCGCATTTTCTAACAGTGCTCGAAAACTATTTCAAGAAACTGAAACATTCGCAAAGTAGTGGAGAGCCTCAAGTTCAAGAGTCTAACCTCTTCAATTTCCCGCTACCCAAGAGCCTAATATTCTAACATCAAAATTTGAATTCGTATGAAAAAAAGGCTTTATATATGTGTGTTTTTTATTGTCATTTTTTTTAGTGTATTTTTTTTATATATGTTTTCTAAATAATTTTTGACCCCCCTCACTGTAAATCCTGGATACGCCACTGACTGCAGCTAACATCAGACCGAGCGCTACAGTGCAAATGATGCATTAAATATTCCACAATGTTATAGTGAACTTTGCTTTTGCAGCGAATGCTACCTCATATCGAAAGTTAGAAGTTCACTCGCCATAATTAAATACCATCCACGTTTCACATACTAAACAATGGAATTACTGAGCAGTTCAGTGTGCAGTGACTATACTCAACACATATCAACCAATTGTTACTAAAATCCAGCAACTTTTCTCCCCGTCGGACGAATAGGTGAAATGAAAGCAGGTCGTTGTTAGAGGATTTTTTAGAACAATGACCTATAACCACCGCTCCTTGACTGACACATGAATCGCCTTCACTTTCTTGCTTTTACCACTGTAAGTCTGTAGCCACAGCTGAGTGACCTTATCAAGGAATTTAACATTTATGCTTATTTGGTAACCCATGCACATGATTACCCTTAGTCTTCAGACTAGTATAGCAAGTGCACAATAAGACATCGATAGATAACAAATGCATTTAAAGTAACTTCATGGAAAAAATGGATACTCATTTTGAGACAGAAATTTCCAGGTAGGCCTGGCAATCGGGTTGGGTCGGGCGGGTTGAAGCGGGTTCGACCCGTCACAACCCGTTTAACCCGGGTCAACCCGACGGGTTTGTGGCATTTTAAAAAATGAATTTTTTTTCCATTGCAGGTGACTTTTGAAAGTTAAAAATCATTTTTAAATGTTAACTTTAGCTTTGTACTATCAAAGAATTGAACTTATCTTGAACTATGTTGACCTTTGGATTTGGATGATGTGCACTTAAATACCGTTGGATTATTTTCAAGAAACCCTAAGTCATCTATCTAACCTTCACAAATAAGCTGCGCCTCCAAAGCAAAATACCCATTTCTCTCTCTACCCCTCTCTCTCTCTCAGACTCTCTCTATGCTTTTTCTGATTCCTTGATGCCGAGTCTCGTTGCCGACATCAACCGCCTCTCTCTATTTTGAGCCGTCGATTACGTTTTCGTCTGGCTCTTCCGGTGACTTGAGACCAGCTCTCACCGCCATCTCTAAGGTCAACGTTAAGGGTGGATCTGATTCGATCAACGTGATCTGCTTCTCCGGTGACTCCACCGCCGCAGACCATCACTCTATTCGATGGGTCGACGTCCCTTTCTCTTGGTGTTCAGCATTTTGAAAAAAAAAATGTTTTCTGTCTTGCAATTATGCAATGTAATTTGTTGGGATGATGTTTATATTTCATCGAAATTGGGCAATTGATTTGAGGACTAAGAAGCATGTTTGATGTAGATGAATATTTTTTTAATGAACAGCAGTTAATTTTCTTTTGAACCATGTTCTGTTCCTTTCATCTTCCGGCGGGTTATGACGGGTTGGTGGGTCGACCTGCTTTAACCCATTAATTTTCACGGGTTAGAGCGGGTTTAACCCGTTTAAACCCGTATATGTTAACGGGTTGGGTCGGGTAATTAGCGGGTTGGGTTGGGCGGGTTGTCGGGTAATGGATTGAAATTGCCAGGCATTCCAGGTCAGGTCCTAAAATGTCTTAATATTTTATGGCCCTGATATAATATTAATTTATTTTCTAACCAATGCTATACCACAATATCTAAACGTACAAGCAATTATCAGACTTTTTATTTGAAAAGTATCGCCGTCTAAGATTTTTTTAAGCAATTTTTTTTAATCAAGGCTTCATAGCGAGACGTTAATGGCGTGATCAGTGTGGGATTGCTAGTAGTTGTCGATGTCTAATAGTCATGGAAAGAAACTTAAAATTTACGAATTATTTAAAATAATTGGCTGAATCCTATGAATAACTACCTCAGATCCACAAAGATAGCCCCACTTTTTTTTTTAGATAGCTTTGATTGTACGACAAATAATTTTATGTTGATTTATTCATATCCTAATGAAAATATTAAAATTGTTATTAATAAAATCCAAGATAATTGAATGGCCGTATATAACCTTGGGCAGGTGCATATTTCATGTGCCTAATTAAAAGGCAAATGAGCCGCTAGTTGAGCATTACCAACTAAGCAAACACCTGAAACACAAATCTAACATTATAGACAAAAACTTGTGTGCACACATGCATGATCCGTCTCATACATGAGACGGGTCGGTTTTTGACCCGCCCGCCCGACCCACGAACCGGCTCCAGGACCCAGGGGGTCGAACCTGCCACGTGGCAGCCTCTCATAGGCCCAATTTTTTATTTTATTTTAATTTTTTATATTTTTTGGTTTCTTTCGGTTTGTCAAAAGTAATAGTTACTATAACTTAATGTAATGACTGTATTCATATAAAGTAACAGTTTGTATACATAAAAGTAATACATATATACAGAAAAGTAACAATGTTTTTTTCTATGTTTTCTTCGTTTGCCAAAAGTAATATTTATTACAACTAAAATGTAACGAACGTGTTACTTATATGTAATAATGTTTATACATAATTGTAACACATATGTATAGAAAAAGTAATAATTCAACCATTTACAATTTTAGAGCTAAAAACACTTGATTAGTGTTACATCTAAAAGTATTACATTATCTATAGAAATATGTTATAATTTCTTTTATTAAAGTGTTACATTTACTTGTACAAACAATTACATTCATATATGAGTTGTTACTTTTCAAATGTTACTTTCTTTCAAAAAATTAAATCAAAATACACAATATTTTACATTTTTGCAAAAGCATTATATTTCAGTATAAATGATAATTACATTTAGATATTGTTTGGGTTACATGTAATTATAGTTAGTATTACATTTTGAAAAATGGGTAAAACGAGCTTTTGTTTTTGTAAAACAGGTGTTACGTTATCTTATGAACAATGTTACTTTATATGTATACAGTCATTACATTAAGTTATGGTAACTATTACTTTTGGTGAACGGCTGAAAAGCCGAAAAAATAATATAAAAACTCCAAAAAAAAATAAAAAATGGAGCTCTGGGAGGCTACCACGTGGCGGGTCATGGGTCGACCCGTCTCATGCATGAGAGACGGATCCCCTTGTTCTCATGGGAGACCACCTCAACATTATAATACTCCCTCCGTCGCGAAGATGTTCCCACTTTTTTTTATTGTAACTTTGAAAGAACGTTGAGAAATAATTTTAAAATGATTTAATTATCATAATGAAAATATAATTTTTTAATTGGTATTATCTATAATAGGTGCATCAATCAAAAGTTTTGATTTTTCAATATAATAAATAAATCAACCTAAAATTGTTCCTCATAGTTCATTCAAATTAAAAACAAAAAAAAAATTAAAAAAAAATGGGAACATCATTCTGGGACGGATGGAGTATAAAGCATATGTTCGATAGAGCTCTGGGCAAAAGAAAAGTACCTGGCCATCCATTTCCTGGAGGGCTTTGTTAGCTTCTTCACTAGAAGTAAAACTGATGAAGCCAAATCCTCGTGACCTACCAGTCTCACGATCCGTAACAACCTTAGCTGCACAAGTTCAAGACGATTATAACAAGGATAAATCTTATCAGAGTCCATACATGATATATATGTCAACGTAGAAATCATGTATGATTATATGAAAAGCGAAAACTGTATTTATGACACTTGGCAAAAAAATAAAATAAAATTAAAGGATGGAAATGATCATCAAAATCAAATAAAACCAATTGTTCATTCACCCAAGCCACCACTAGTACTGACAATCTAACCTACTCCTAACTACCGATGCCGATTGTGATACTTGTATGTCATTATATCAGTACAAACACTCTATCAATATTATAAAGGTAAGATATAAAAGGTCCAATAAAGAGGAAGGCTCAAAGAGTAACATATTTATAAGCAACGTTGAATGTCATCAAATTTCCTAAGCGTAAATATAGGTGTCGGCAAAAAAAACCAAAAGCAATGCTGTAGAATGATTCACTCGGCTGAAAAAATATATTATTGGAACTTGTCTCAAAGTAGAATCTCGACAAATAGATACAAAGTGCCACTTTATCTTCAGGCCCCTTCTTTGCTTCTAGATGGGGTAGCAAATGGTGATGATTATCACATACAACCCCTCATCTCCCTCCCCACAAGCCCACCAAAAGAAAAGTAATCACTCTAAAAAAGAAAAGAAAGGGGGGGGGGGAGAGAGAGAGAGACTAATGTATGCAAAAAATACCACAGAGATGATTTGAAATGCGTACCATCTATGACTTGACCATACTGGTCAAACGCTTGTTTCAAGCCATTCTCGTCGGTTGAATATGAGATACCTAACCACAATTACAAAGGTATTACAATGGCGAAGCATATGGATTTAAAAGTCGAAAAAAAGAAAGATGTGCACCTCCGACAAAGAGCTTAGCAGATGACATGCATCTTATTGCCTGGTACATAGATGTATTGGATGCAGAAAAGCCCGTATTGGCATGCTTGCTTCCTGCCTGTTTAAGTAAATTGCCAATTCTACTAACAAACGCCATAACTGGACCTATAAGGAAACATGAAAGCCAATGTCTTACAAAAAAAAAAAAATCTATTCCAAAATCAAGGAACATATACCTAACACATAAAAATCAAGCATGTCGGATTTCCGATGAAATTACAAACACCTTCCCACAAAAAAGTATTCCAACACATTAGACAGAAATTCAATCGAAAACGAGCTAATAGCTACCATAAATTAAGCAACATTGAGACCAGAAACATTTCGAGATTCACTTTCCTTATTATTCCAGGATTATTAAGGATAAACCCTAAACCCTAACGAAATCAGGATCACGAACAACGAAACATAAGCGGAGATCATCAGGGATAATAAATATAATCGATTGGAATAAAATTATGACTATGATCAAATATGAGTCGAGAGTTTTTTAGGATCTAAGCAAAAAACCAAAGTCGAACCTTACGAGTAGTACACCGCCCTTCTTCTCAGTCCCTAGTCTCCGCTGCAATTTGTGAGAAAAAGTAAGCAAGCGTTGTTTAAGTACGATAAGTATGCACGTGCCTATCACGTGGTAGTTCCTCTTCTTTTCTTTTTTTTTTTTTTTTTTTCCAAAAAAAAACTCTCTCATTCTATCTAGTTCGATCTTCTCACATGCTATTTTTTCATTGTTTAAAAAAAAATAAAAAAATCTCATTTCTATAATTTGAGCTTAAAGATGCATAAACACAACATGACTTCTGCCCCAAAATAATTTTCCCACTTGTTATTTTTTATTTTCTCATTAGTACTCCCTCGGTCCCAAAATGATCTTCTCATATGCCATTTTTCGTTGTCCTAAAAAGTTCTTCTCATTTTTACAATTTAAGCTTAAATGTGACATGGCTAGTGAAGCAAGTGTTCACACCCTTAAAAAGTTTGACTATTCAAACTTGAAAATCATTTTGGGACGGAGGGAGTATAATTTATGTTTAAATGTGCATAAACACAACATTACTAGTAAAGCAAGTATTCATCCCCTTCATTCAATAGTCAAAAGAGGATCATTTTGGAAAGTGTGGTGTATGAACTTTTAGACAAAAACTTATGTGAGACGGATCTCGTTGAGATAGTAAATTGTTTGGCCCTTTATGGGCGGGGCGGGTCAATCCTATTTTCTCTCACAATGATACCCGTCTCACGTGTAAAACCGTCTCACACAAGACTTCCTCAAAGTTTTAAAACAGCTAATATTTTATTTTTCAATTTGCATGTTTCCTTTTTGCGATCTATATTTATTTGCTTAATTTTGGGAACAGTTGTGTCCATTCTAGTAAAAATTGTTAAGGCCAAATTGGTTAACAAAACAAAAATATGTGAAGTTCTTCGTAGAAATGAATTCTGTTCAAATTTTAAATTAGAATTACCTTTTCTCAAAAACTAAAAAAAAAAAAAAGGAAAGAAATTGCTGAGCTAAACAAAAAGATGTTCAAGCGTAAAAAAATGTTTTGGATTTAAATTATGTAATGTATGCAAATAAATAAGTGGCAAAGCCCACACACAGCTAATGAATGAAGGTCAGTCTTTCCCTTTATTTATTTTGTAATTATGTTAGTACTATTTTAGCATTCATTTATTTTTCTTTAAAAGAATATTTTATCATTAAAAATAGTAAAATTTAACCCATTTTTTTTTCTTTTTATCATTATATGATAAAATTTGACCCCTTTTCGGACTCTCATTTCACGGGATGCTTTGTGCACCGATTTTTTTTTTAAAAATTAACAGGCTGCAGGGATGGCAACGGGCCGGATAAGGGGCGGGTTTAACCAAAACCGTACCCGCCCCTCAAAGAACCCCCCTAGTACCGAACCCGCCCCGCCCCGCCAACTGGTGAACCCGCAGCCGCCCCGCCCCGCACCGCATGTCCAAAATCAATTTTTTTTGGGCTTTAGGCAGCCCAGCCATTCAACGGCCCACCGCATGGTCCAAAATCATTTTTTTTGGGATTTAGCCCAGCCATTCAACGGCCCAACATGTACCATTACAACATTGCATCAAATTTATGCCCAATATAATAATTTCAAACACCACATTCACACCCAAAGTGTAGTACCAAACAAAAAGAACCATGCAAATCAAAGCAGCAATGCTGCAGCATGCATGTATCCCAGTTTCCAAACAAAAACAACCAATACATGAGTAGCACATACTGCTTCAAAAGGTTCACCAAACTAAGTCTAAGTTGAGAAAAACTTAAGCTAGCTATTACAAACCAAAATGACATAAATTCAATATTACAAACCATAGATAATAAATTCTAAAAGTGACAAATTATCCAAACTTCATTCATATTAGTCTTCAAAGATACTTCATTCCCAAAGCCAACATTTCAAACCTACATAAATTAAAATAAAGGGTTAGATAAGATAGTGATTTAAATGAGAAAAAGGAAAAGCTAAGCAAGATGAATGAACTATTAAAGTAAAACTATCTTACTTAATCACTCATTAACATCCATATCATCATCACAAGTTGCAATGTTTTCTTCACTACCCACTTCCAAAGAAAGTTGTACATAAAAAATCAATATTAGATATATACAAATAAAATTAAGACGTTTGAAAAAAAAAAAGACAAAAAATATATAATAATTACCACGTTTTTCATTCCGTAACCAATTTTGGGTGCACATCAATGCTTCCAAGGTATTAGGAGCCAATCTACTCCGATGTGGACTAACCAATCTACCACTTGTGCTAAAAGCCGCCTCGGATGCAACACTTGTAACCGGAATAGCAAGAACATCTCTAGCATTTTTTTGTAGTGTTGGAAATTTTACTCCATTAGTCTTCCACCATCCCAAAACATCAAAGTGTAAAGTTCTTGGCAACACTAACTCATCCAAATAATGATCTAATTCTGATTTGACATCCTTATGCCTTGAAGTATTATTTACAAACATGTCAAAACCCAAAAGAGTGTCATTTGCATTCCAAGTAGCACCCAAAGAGGGAGAGGAAGATGTTCCACACACAACCTTTTCATTCACACGCTCTTTACTTTGGTACTCATTCAACAAATCATAACAACTATTCCGAATTTTTTCAATCTCAAATGAAGCGAACACACCGTGTATAAGTGGCATAAAATACTCAATAAGCTTCATCTTATACCTAGGATCCAAAACACATGCAATTCCTAACATGACATTCACTCCAATACTTATCATATTTCTCAATCATTACTTTTGCCATATCCGAGATAAAAAAATTCACAATCAACAACCCAAGAGTTCAAAGCCAACTTAATTTCACAAAATTTCAAGAAAAACTCATTAGCGGTAGGATAAAGAGTTCCCGAAAACATCAATGTCGCATTATAAAATAATTTCAATTTCTCGGTGATTATTTCAACTCTTGTCCAATCTCCTCATCCGGTAAACAAGTATAAGACTTTTCCTTTTGTTTTAATCGTGGAAATACAACTTTATATTGTAAAGCCCTTTCAAGCATGAGATAAGTTGAATTCCACCTAGTGGGGCAATCAAGAATCAAACTCCTAATGTTTTGAATGGATAGTTGACGGGCCGTATCCTCAAATTTTTGAATTCTACTACGAGACCCTATCCAATACACAACACTATTTCTTACATTTTCAACCTCCTTTCTGATAAACTCTAAACCATCCTTCACAATCAAGTTTAATATGTGTGCGCAACAACGCATGTGAAGAACTTTCCCCCTCATCATTAGTGTGGTAGGATCTAATCTATCAACAACCTTCCCCAACATAGCATCATTAGAACTTGCATTATCGACTGTGACAGTTGACAACTTCATATCAAGATTTAACTCCATAGGTGCTTCAACAAGATCTTCGGTAAGGACATCACTATTATGTGGAGGTGGAACATAAATAAACCTAAGATATAGAAAATAATGTAACATTAAATTTTTTACCAATAATTATCACTTTAATTTTTATTTTATTTTTAAAAAAGTAGAGAACAATACAATTTATGCAAATAAAGTAGGAAATACCTCACAAGTCGATTTTGCAAAACCCACGAAGAATCAATATAATGTGCGGTAATAGCCATGTATCCTTTTTTTGTTGGTTTTGCGCTCCACATATTTGTAGTAATGGAAACTCTAGAGTCCAACCTCTCCAAATCCTCAACCAACTTCTCTCTCTTCGAATGATATATCTTCAAGATGTCACTCTTGATCGTATTTCTAGAACGCACTTTGAACAACGGTTGGAGGTTATGTGAGTAAACACGGAAACCATGATGATTAACAATGCTCAAAGGATGTTCATGCAAAACTATCATGTTCGCAAGATCTCTTCTCGACCTATCTTCATCAAAAGCAAAGGTGCGATATTCCACCTTCCCATCTTTTTTTTTCTCACCACCATGCAAAAAACATTGCCTAATGTCGACATTCTTCTTCTTTTTACACCTTGATATGTGATTGCGCAAATGAGAGGTACCTGCACTGCTACCACCTTTCAAATGTATCTTGCAATGATTACAAATTGCGACAACAACCCCGTCTATTGTTGTTCTAGTCATGTCTTTCCACACATCAGATGTATAACCCTTACTGTGTGTTTTTTGAAAAAGAATTAGTTTCATTCAAAGATTGACTAGAGCCAACGGGTGTCCCACTTACAAGACTTTGAGCATCAACCCCCTATCAATCATAGGTTCATCCCCCTTCTTATACATGTGCAAATCATCATTTTTATTAGCACTTTCATGTCCTTGACCAACTTCTTTAGACATCTATGAACATTAATGCAGAAAATCAATAACAAGTGTAGAAAATCAATGCACAACATCACTGCATTTGGGGTTACAGTACAACACACCACTGTAATTGGGGTTACAGTACACCACCATGAAGTATTTTCTTTACAATTTACAAATTAAATTCTGTCATTTAATTTTTCTTGAATTTAATTTTCTGCTAATCCTCTTTATCAGAGTTCTCTATTGAAGCTAACAGTGTTATGAATAACAGCTCATATTCAATAAACTGTATAGCTCGACACATTACTGAATTACTGAATTTCTAATCCTAGAAATTGACAAATCGACACATTACTGAATTTCTAACCCTAGAAATTGACAAATCGACATATGAGAGAGAGAGAGAGAGAGAGAGAGAGATTTACTTACCGTTCTAACCGGAGGAAGACCTGGACGCGGCGACCGGAGGAAGACGTGGAAGCGGCGGCTGGAGGAAGACGTGGAAGCGGCGGCCGGCGGAGTGGAAGTCGCCTGAGAGAGAGAAGCCGCGTGGGTTGGGTATACTCTAGCGCCGCATATCCTCTAACCCTAGAAATCGATTTGAGATGAGAGAGTGAATAGAAGCCGTGTGGGAATATCCTCCTTAACTTGGCTTGTGAATAGGATTAGATTTAGTGACTACTACTAGGGAGTGGGGGTAATAACTACATATATTAGTATACGGGGCGGGGCGGGGCCCCGCGGGTTGGACTGTGAAGCCGTATCCGACCCGTGACCCGCTGGGTTTTGAAAAATGTCTACCAAACCCGCCCCGTTGCGGAGCGGATCGTTCCGGATACGGAGCGGGTTCGGACAAATTGACATCCCTAACAGGCTGTAGTCGTCACAATCCCACTAGAGGAAATGAAGGCCCGGCTTGGACAATAGCCCGCGCGCCTTCGGGTTGGGCTAGCCTGTTTTGATTGCAGGTTGTGCCGGAATGGGCTAGGCGACTGCTGGGCTCTAGGCCTATTTGCTCATCTCGTTGGTTTCTTTTCTTAAATGTTAAGCCTATGCTTTTTCATTTTACTTCAAAAATGTTATTGTAGTGATCAAAAGGGGAAATAACTTCATTCATTCTTCCATTCTCAATTCCAATTAGGGATGACAATTTTACCGAACCCGATCCGTATACGAGACAATCCGATTGGGGATGGTTGGGTTTGGTAATAGCTTTTTAAAATCTGGCGGGTTTGGATACGGGCTCGGTAGCTGCCCGAGATCCGTCCGTATCCGATCCGTATATGTAACGCCCCGAATTCTTAGATTTGATATGAACCATAGAATTCGACACGTCACTACTATCTTAAAACGGATAACATTTAAAACTAAATACAACTATACTCCTTAAATGTATTAGGAGATACACATCTCAAGATGGTTTACCACATTACCACCTCCACAACTTTACTTTAACATTCGAAGTTCTATTCTTCAACCACTCGGCCTAAAAGTCGATAAACAAAAGAAGACAACTTTATTTACATATACACAACTGTACCCTAAAATTCCGAGTTTAACATACTCAGTCTAACTAACGTCTTCACATAACAAAAGTATAATAACCTACCCCAAAAGAAATCTCACTTAGCACAAGGACTGGATTCTACGATCCTCACTTCGAGCTATCGCTAGCCTTCTTTGGATCTAAGGAAAACAAAGAAACAAGAAACGGGGTGAGATAAAATCTCAGTAAATTACTACGATAATAACATGATATGCAAACATATAACAGTGAAGTATACTAGTATCACATAGAGACATATATCAAGTAGCACATCATATGAGTAGTTAATACTACCCATTAAGTATCAAGTATAGCTAAGTACACATTACAAAGGATATTCCTTCACTCCTTATTACTCCATACCTATTCATAACGTTGATGTAGATCTTCATATTGAAGGCAGCTTCACTATATTAAAGGAGACCCGTTACCCAGTATCTCAAACCAAGAACCAAGAACAAAAGAGCTATTCAATCATTGTGCATAATGCTCCAATAATCGAGGAAGCTAGACCCCTACCGTGATCAAGAGTAGGAGCAAACGGTCACAGATTCATAGATTCACGGTTATTACTAAGCCCCAACTCTCATACTAAACGTGAATCTATACACCCCCGAAACACACAAGCCAGCTGGACTCACAATTAAGTATACAAGTAATATTTACTTGACATTATGAAACTAGTACTAGGCCCAAAGTAAGGGACTAGTTTATTAAACATATAAGTCACTTATGCATAATTGCATAATTTTATAAAATAAACTTGTAACACATTTACTATGTACTCCCTCCGTCTCAAAATATATGTCGTTTTGGGAGTAAAATTTTGTCTCAAAATATTTGTCGTTTCACTATTTTCAAAGTTTTTTTTATTGCTCTATACCAATTATACCCTTAATAATGATAGTGAACTATCTCTTACCTAACCATTTAATTACCTAGGTAGTTGAATTACTTTAGGGGTATTTGGGTCTTCTTCACATGCATTAATGGTATTTCTTAATATGTGTGAAACACTCCAAAACGACATATAATTTGAGACGGAGGGAGTATCATTTATCAATCCATCTTCTAGTAATCATGAAGAGTTTAAAACAATCATTTAAGTACTTTAGGACATCACCCAAAAACCTAGACCAAAATTGACCTTTAAATAACATGGATTGGAAACTCTTAACTTTTCAGAAGACCTGGGCGGTCGCCCAAACAGGGCTGTGCGGCCGCCCAAAATACTCTGTCCCAAGAGTAAAATCTTCCAGATAGATGTGCGGCCGCACGCCCACTTTGGGCGGCCGCCCACATCACCCGGCATGCCAAAACTTAGCTAAATTGTACTCCCTTCGTTTGACCGACCCAAAAGTACTAACACTTACAACACTCAACATATGTAACTTCACTAAGGCTATAACTTCATCCTAAAAACAACTCTAACACCACCCTAAAACTAATTCTCATACTACTCCCTTTGTCCCAAAATTTCAAGTATTACAAAATTATTCAAAACATGATTTTACAATACATATAGCATATATAACATATATATGACCATTTTAACATTTAAAGGGGAATTAGTAACTTACCTATTCCGGGGAAAGTATCAAGAAAAAGGAAATTGAATCGGTAGAAATACTCTATTCAATGCCCTGAACATTTATATATATTTAGAATTTGAAACGGAGAAGTAAATAAAAAGAAATAAAATCGAAACGGAGAAGTTCTTACCTTTCTTCTCGTAAGCCAGAGAGAGTATGAATATTGTGTGTGTGTTTTGTGCTTTCTATCTCACACAGAGAAAAAGAAAGATAAGCACATATAGGATATTTTCTACTTTTCACTTAGGACCCTCTATTTTCATTTTGAGCAACTAAGCCCCTGAACTTGAAAGTTACACTTTGAACCCTAAAGTTTCAACTAACTCATTTATTCCTTTTAACAAAATTTCTACTAACACATTAACTACCACATATGCTCAAATAATATATACAAGTCCTAAAAATTTTACCTAGCACATAAAATGCACACTTTTATCATTTAACACTTCAATTAAATACCACATAAATCACAAAATAAATTATAATTATGTAAATGGCAAAAATATGAAAATAAAATTGGGTGAGGCGTTACAGTATACAACCCGAATAAGTTTATATATGTATCCGACCGTATTCGACCCGTATAGTATATATATATTAGGCTAATTACTATTTTACCCTTATTTTCATTTATTATTACTCCCCTACCCTTTCTATATAGGCAAGGCGAGAGGCTGTTTCAGTACTAGGGTTTTCATTTTCACAAACCCGCCGTTAAGAGAGAGAGACTAAGAGAGGGCGACGCCGACGAACAGAGCGAGCGAGCGACCGACCTCCGCGATGATCCAGCTCCGGCCACCACTGATTACGCTGCCGTCCAAGGTAATAGTGCTGGTGGATCATTACTGAGAGGTTGAAAGGGCGACGCCGACGCCAACGATTGATTCAAGGTTTATTTAGACCCCTTCTTGATCTTTATTCTCCCTCTCCTCAACTGGGTTTTTGATTTCGACTCCAATCATGGCTCATTCTGCTGTTTCTCAGGCCAGTTATGAATTCAATTGATTTTCCCTTTTCCACTAATTCATCTTTGATTAATCCATTGGGTTTTGTTTGGGTTGGTCCTGATGTTTGAATTTGGTTTTGAATTGTGGGTTTCACATTTTGCTGATTTAATTTTTGATTGATTGATTTGGGTTTTCTTGGGTTGGTTATGGTGTTAGAGATTGGTGTTTGAATTGGGTAAGTTGATTACTCTGAATTTGATACAAAATTAAGTTCCAAAATTAAGGTTTTGAATTGTGGGTTTCACAAAATTAAGAGATTGTCCAGGCAAAGAAAAAAAAAACAAAAAAAAAAAAACTGGGCGGATACGGGCGGATACGGATTCGCCCCTAGTCGGATACGGACGGGTTCGGATACGGGCGGAGTAGCCTCGGGTCGGATACGGATTTTGTAATATCCGGACCGTATTCAACCCGTTGCCATCCCTAATTCCAATTCCTTGACACAATACTCATCAATCCATTCCACCAATCTTCTTCTTCCTTGATTTTCATTTCATTCTTCTTCTTTTGATTTGATTAATCAAGAACATCCCAAATTTTGCATTTATTGTTTGACAATTTGTCATTTAATAAATGAAAAATTAGGGATTTATTTTCAGATTTTACTTTTTTGTTTTTTTAATTTGATGTTTAATAAATTTCTCTCCTTGTGGGAGCCGTTGATTTCTCTCCTTAGTGAGAGCCGTTGATTTCTCTCCGTTGTGAGAGCCTGTGTTTGTGTGTTTGTGTGTAAGTTGGTTTGTTTGTTTGTTTTTTAGGTGCAATTGCAATTCAATCTTTAATGACGAATCTCTCATCATCTCAAAGCACAAAGGATGCCATTGTTCTTACTGCACAATGATGTTTCGAGGGTTTTGAAATGTTTGGTGGACGTTTATTCGCCTACCCGGATTCTCCATGTCAAGTACTCAAAGCAAAATATTATCCGCAGGGGGATTTCGTAAATGCCGAATCGAGGCAGTTTCCAAGTTTTACTTGGATTAGAATCCGTATGTTTCAAGATTTATATCAAAATTGTCATTGTTGTAGGTTAAGAATCTATTATGGATATTTGGGATGAGACTTCGATATTTGTGGAGTGCCGTCTTTTTTCATATTATTAATGCAATTGAAGTTGTTGCTTTAAAAAAACAAAAAAAAAAAAAAAGAAGGGAAATAACTGTAAGAAGATTTCAAAGAAAGTGAAAGACTTTTGAGAGTACTTGAGATAGACGTGTCCAGACCATAGGACTTTAAAGAAATGTCCGTGTCTCAGACTACGGATGAATTTTAGAGAAATAAAAAAAAAAAAAACCCTTATAAAGAATAAACGTTTGGCTAGAGGGCTTTTTGAGAAAAATACCAAAAAGAAAATCTAACTGTAAGAAGAAGATTCTTCACTTTCTTTCCAAAGCAGAAACATTTCATGTGATCTTCATAATTTTGACCAAATTATGCAGAAAACTCCCAATTTAACCATGTCCACGACATGGACAAAGACAAGAATGAATGGCCACCCCATCCCTTTCTGGACAAACGATATGAAACCTGACAGCGGCCTACTGACAACCACATTCTTTCACTTTTCTACTTAACTAGTAGGTAACCCGTGCTTTGCACGGGAAACTTATTTATTATTTTTTTGTAATTTTTTTATTTAATAAACTTATATAATAATTTTTGTAATATAAATATATAGTATATGAATTAAAATGTTTGCTTAAAAATTAGGAGAATTGTTTTAATTTTTATTTTGTTGTAAATAATTTTTATTTATTATGATAATTAAAATGTGAATATAAAGATGGTTTATAATGTACATCTAATGTGTTAGTAAAATAATAATTTTACTATATCTTAAAAAATATTTTTTCGTCTCAAAAACAAACTTATACTATTAATAGTAATAATTAATTTATATAATAACTACAGACTTTTATAATTAATTAATACTATTAATTATAATTATTAACATATATAATATCTATTATGATTAATTATTAATATTAAAAGTAAAAATTAACATATATTGTAACTATTATGATTAATTAATACTCCCTCTGTTCTAGAATAAGAGTCTTACCTTGTTTGCGGACACTTATTAAAGAAACAATAGAAAATGGGTAAACATTGCAAGTGTGTTGAGTGTATAATTGTCCAAAACACTACTCATAATGTAAGTGAACAAAAAGTAAGTTTGGTCTTTTTGTAGTTATAGAAGCATTAGAGGATAAAATTATCCAAATCACTATTCATTCTTTCCGAACATTTGTCATTTTGGGAAATAGACTCTTACTCCGGGACGTACCAAAATAGAAAGTAAGACTCTTACTCTCGGAATAAGTGAGTACTTTTTAACACATATTGTGTAATGCTTAACTAATACTATTATGATAACTAAAACTATTAATAGTAATTTTAATTTATTTAATAATTAATTATAATAGTTAATTGTAAATAATGACTACAATAACAAATACTCCCTCTGTCCGATTTAAAGTTCTTACTTTCCTTTTTAGTTTGTCCCAATTTAAAGTTCTTACTTTACTTTTTAGTTTGTCTCAATTTAAAGTTCTTACTTTACTTTATTACCTAAAATAGAAACTGGGACCCACTTGTTATTCTCATAACAAAAACTCACTACCTACTTTCTTTCTCTTACTTTACTTTTCATACTCACAACATTTATTTTTTCTCAATCTCCGTGTAAAGTCAAAATAAGAACCTTATAGTGGGACGAAAGGAGTAATTATTAATAGTTAACTGTTATTTGCTTAATACCATTAGCTAATACTATTAGTTACTACATAAGGTAACTATTATAATAACTATTACTAATAATAGTAATAGTTAACTAATATAGTTAACTATAATAGTAACTATTACTAATAAGAGTAACACTCCCTCCGTCTTGGAGTAAGAGTCATACCCCTCATTTGCACGCTTATTAATAAATATTGAAAGTGATGTAAATGTTGTGAGTGTAAAAGTAAAGTAGGAGAGAGAATAGTGAATTGATTGGTGTTGTGAGTATAAAAGTAAAATATGAGAGAGAATGAGTGGGGTGAATAGTAAAGATTCTTTGCCATTTTAGGAATATGACTCTTACTCTGGGACGTACCAAAATGAAAATTAGGACTCTTACTCTGGGACGGAGGGAGTAGTTAACTATAATGGTTAACTATTATAGTTAACTATTACTAATAATAGTAATAGTTCCTATAATAGTTAACTATTAGAGTTACCCTTTATAGTAACTATTATTATTAGCTAATAGTATTAGCTAATGAAAAGAAAATGAAAAATCACTTATTTATTAGTATATTGTTGATGTGGCTTCTCCAAATGCAAGCTTTCTCCATTGTTTGTCCAGATGTCAATACCATAGCTCTTTTGGCCAACTTTAATATATATATGGGCAAATTGCATTTTAGGCCCCAAAGTTTGGAGGGTGTTCCTATGATGGGCTCTAAAGTATTTCAATTAGCATTTTGGGCCCCAAAGTTGTCTTTTTTTGTCGAGTTATGGTTTTTAACCAATTTTGTTACAAAAAACCCGTTAAATAGGCACGTGCCACACACATGCCACCTAACGGAGGATAGTTTGAAATTGATTTAACTTATAGGGGGTTTACTGCACATTCTTAAATTTAATGGGCCTAAATATTAAAAATTATTTTCCAAATAATTAACCTTTTTAAAAATAATAACATTTATATAAAGAAAATTAATTAATAGTAAAAAACATAATATCTGTATGCATATTTGCAATATACTGTATTAAACTTTTAAAAATAAAGGCATTATATATAAAATCTCTTTCTTATATTTTTTTTTTATAATTTGTTCAAAATTTTATATTATTGTAAATACAATATCCTAACAACATAATGAATTAAAAAAAGAAAAGAAACTAATACCCATAACAAAAAAAAAAATTGTTCATGTTCATCACCCAAACAACCCTCCCTCCACTCTACATCCCGTCTCTTCCATCCATATAAAATTGATGTAGTTTTTTCATTTCAGTAACTGGAGAACATGCAATTGTCATGAACATTATAAAATTTCAAGTCTAGTTTATTCTATATTTCAAGTCCAGCTCTTTGTCTATACTTTTCCAATTACTGCGACCAAAATTTCAACTCAAAATATGCTATCTTGTCACTTTGTTGCAAAATCAAAAGTGGTGTTGACCAGGACCATAGAGGCGGTGGTCGGAGGTCAGGGATGTGAGGGGTGACCGGAGGTGGGGGAGGTAGAGAGAGAAATAATGAGTCAGAGAAATGATAGGCGACTGATCTAGTAATCGGAGGAGAGGCCAGTACGTGAGTTTGCTGCTGATCTCGGCGTTGACTTCACCGGCGCCGTCAACGGTGGCGATATAGCCCTCAGAGAACCGGATCTCAGCGACGGTGAGAGTGGCAGAGAGAAAATTAAAGACTAGAGAGAAAGGGGTGCGCTGGTGAAATAGTTATCACTTCGAGGGGACAGGTTCACCGGAGTAAAACGCCGGAACATGGAGTGTGTTATGTCAGGGATAAGGGGTGAGTCGCCGGAGGTAGGGGGAGGATCGTCGGAGATTGGGAGGGAAGATGGTCGCCGGAGTTTGGTCGGAGGGGAGGGGAGCGGAGAAAGGTCGCCGGAGTAGGAAGGGATAGCCGGAGTTGGGAGGACCGGTGAGGAATTAGAGAGAGAAAGTAGAGAGAGAGACAGAGAAAATATCTGAGTGGGTGTTGAAAGTGAGATGAGAGGGGGAGAGGAGGGGTGTAGTTATTCAATAAAGGACTAAATGGTTAAATAAAATGTTTTTTGTTTAACTCCCCTCATTTTGAAGATATGTCATTAACCCCCTGACAGTTAATAGCATTTTAAACCAATCAATTTATTGATCACGTGCGTGGCACATGCCTATTTAACAGGTTTTTGTAAAAAATTGGTTAAAAACCCTAACTCAACAAAAAATTGACAACTTTGGGGCCCAAAATGCTCTGAAATACCTTAGAGCCCATCATAAGAACACCCCCAAACTTTGGGGCCTAAAATGCAATTTGCCCATATATAGATTTTCATATGTACAGTCGCTATTCCGTAACCCCAGTATAAAAAATGAACAATAAATTCAGTAAAAAATACTCCCTCCGTCCCCAAATGATATTCACACTTTTTTCGATGTTACTACGAAGGAACTTTGAGTAATGATTTTAGGTTGACTCAATTGCACTAATGAAAATTTAAAATTTGTAATTGACACACCATCAACAATACTATCAATAACAAGTTTTAGATTTTCATTAGGATAATTAAATCAACCTAAAATCATTGCTCAAAGTTCCTTCGTAGTAATGTCGAAAAAAGTATGAAGATCATTTTGGGACGGAGGGAGTATGTATGATAAACACGGAATAATACCAATTTCTGATTAATAACCAAGTACATTACAGTAGATTACAATCCTTCTATTAGTCTTAACTCAAATGCAAATAGAAATAGAAAGGGAAACGAAGAACAAAAAAAATTTCCAAACTCCTAATATAGAATACAGGTAAAAACAGTATAATCATATTCATATGATCACTTTCTATGGAAACTATGTAATGATCTTGGAGAACCCTCAAACAGATCCAAGAGGTAATTCTCTAGATCATCAGCATTGTACTTAATGTACTTGTCACTAATATGATTGGTATGTCTACCTACAAAAGTACGGTAAGCTTGGATTACCTTAAGCGAAACTGAGATACGCAGATCCTCACGCAGTTGACTGTCCGGGATTGACCAAGCAGTTTGACTCTTGTAAATCTCTTCAAACGCGAGATAAAAGCTCTGCATCCTCTCTTTGAGAAGACTCTTTGAAATTGAATTGGAACCGTGATGGTAAAGACCCTCGTCCCTAAGCAAGGATAGGATCGAGCTCCATGAAGATCTCTCGTAGTTCATGGCATGCTGCTGGAATTTCCAGTTACGCCTTTTTATCCAATCGTCACCTAAAATCGCTTGCAATTCAGAACCTTTGACCTTTTCAGCCATGTAATGGATATTGTTCATCAAGAAAATGTGGCCTAGAGAATCGTCCCGGTACAACCGAGATTTCTCATCGAGGTTGCATTCGAGGATCGACATTAGGGATCGGAAGTGTAGAGACACCGGAGAGATTGAATCGGTGCCGTCGATTCCATCGTCTTCGTGACCGGGGCTTGTGTCGGGCGATGATGAAATAGGATTTTCTCTCTCGTGATCCTTGAGGAGCACGTTTAAGGAATCACTATATGCTGTGAGAGTCTTGATGTAGTTCATAACGTATCGAGTGAGGTGGTGGATCCCACCTCCGGGAAAAGGGTTATTGGAAATATTTGTACCAACCGCATTCTCGAATTCAAGAAATGTGGTTTTAGCACATTCACCCATCCGGTTTAAAACATCTTGACACTCGGTTCTTACATAAGATCCGCACTCGTCTGAATATAAACACTCGATTTCCGGGACAAGATCAGCTAAAACCTCGTACATGTCAAGAATACGAAGCAACTTCTCCGGTTTGTGTGGGCCCACAGCTATAGATTCAGCAAAGTTCAATAGCTGCAACATCGAACCTTTTGATGACTCTGCAAAACAAGCTGCACTAACCGATTCAAGCTCCTCCCCGAAGATTTGATCACCCAAAAATTTCTCGCTAGCGAGATATACACGCACGAAAATCTTCATCGCGCGGGTCCACCTTCTTATTTTGGTGTTCAAAGTACCCCATTCCATCTTAAGCACATCTTCAATGCTCGACTTCTCCACTTCAAGAATGAATAGACAATCATCCAAGGCGTCTTTTCTAGCACTGATGAAAGCCTGCGAACACTCCCTACCATAATTCGAATCAAACATTAATTTAGAAATCTGTTTGAGATCAGGAATAACATCTGGATTAACCAAATCAATGACATAATCACCCGCAGCTTTGCAAATGCTATCTCTTTGAAACGAAGTATCATCGATCGAGTCATCACCAAAAGACGCAATTGACCCTTCATCCAAAACAGTATCATCTTCACTTGAACGGAAAGACAAATGCTCAGGCTCAGAAGTTTGCCTGTTATGAACAAGTATATGCCTAAACTCCTCCTCGATCCTCGCCATTGCCGTCTGTAAAACATCATGGGCTTTCCTCAAAAGGGTATTTTCTCCACTATCTTTAGAAAGATTCAAACTTTCTAAGTTTTCAGCCAATTTCCTAGCTTCATCCACAACTTTCAAATACTCATTAGCTTCTTCAGCACCACACTCCCAAATCATAGACTGTTCACTTTCCCAATTCATGACTTTATCATGAATCTGATTAAGCCGCTCTTCAATATCGCTTAAATCCTCATCTACAGCCTTGATTTCGGCGACTTTGGCTATAGAAGACAATCGGGTGCCTAGATCAGCCAAGACTTTCCGAGCATCATCAGTCAAAATCTTATTGGTTTCTAATGCCTTTATAATGTACCGGGCGGCAGCAATCAAGTTCTCTTCACCTTCCATTGATGGAAACATAGTCTCACAGTCTCCCTCTCCCATAGCAAAATACACAAAGAATCAATTACTCACTATAAATAAACTAACAGTTCCCAAATTAGGATTATAGGACTGGAATCAAACCCTAGTTGTCCTCACCCAGATTCTTGGAAATACTCCCAATAAACTGCAAACCCTAAAATGCTTATTTGCAATATGGAAGACCTCAAACTTGACTGACATAAAAGAACTTCCAGAAATCAGCCAATTGAGATTGAAGTGGAACAGCAACAATTGAGTAAAAACAAACTATCTCAATTAATCCCCCAAAGAAACAAAATCAAAAAGACAAACCCCAAATAAAGAAAAAGTAAAAAAGAAAACTGCAAAATAGAACCAAACAGAGTATCAAATGAGCAAAGCAACAAAACTAACACAAAGATTACTACTTTAACAAATGGGATTTCAAGATTTTACCCACCCAACAACAAGAATCATTCAACTAAAAATCTTGACCTAATTTGACTTGCAACTCACAAGAACAAGATGTAAATATACATACAGAACTATGTATGTATAAATGATTAAGGGGAGAGAGAGAGAGAGAGAGACACACCCTTTGGAAGATATCTTTATGAAAGAAGAATTTGAAGCTTCCAATCTAAAAACTTGGTTTTTTTGATGGCTGAAATCTGAGGGTGGGTTTTGTTTTGAAGAGCTTGATTTTCAGAGGTTTGACTTTTCAAGTCGTTTTGTGGAAAGAAATGATTGACTAATTGGGGAATGGGATCAAAGAACCAGCCGGTGGTATGGTGTGGTCATGTGTTGAACGTTGTCGTGTTCCTGCACCATTAGGTGCCGCAGATTATGGGAGGGTCATGAGTTTCTGCAACGTGTCAGTATTTTATTCGTTGAACTGTTAACTGTGAACCAGATGCTTAGATGCAACCAGTGTCGGTTAAAACCCTTTCAAGAGACAGTATAGATAATTGAAATTTCAAGTTACAAGTTCGATTTTTTTTTCCAAATAATTCTCTTTTAAATCCATATGTACCAGAATGACACTAGGGGAAATTTATGTACCAAAATGACCACTTCTTGAGAAGTCGGCATTGGTAATGCCGTTTTTGGGTTGAAGTCGGCGTTACCAATGCCGACTTTAGCCCAAGCTCCTCTTCAACTCAATTCATCACTCAATCAATCTTCTTCTCTTTCTATTCACACATTAAAAAAAAAACACTTCTCTTCTATTCAGAACAAGAATGGCAAAGACCCCAGAATCAGAGCACCCAGTAAGAGCTGTCGGATGGGCCGCCCAACACAACACCGGCGTTCTATCTCCGTTCACCTTCTCCGGAAAGTACTTTTCTTTGATCCCTCCAAAACCCAGATCTTGTTTTACTGTTTGTGTAAAATCATAGTTTTGGGATTTTGTTATAAATTCCCCTTCTTCCCCATTCCAACCCGCCACCGCATGCAACATCACCTGCAAGTTATGTCAGTCGCTCGGATTCCTCGAATCCTTCAAGCTCGGCGATTTTCGAGTATCGATGAACAGCTCCGTTCCGGAGTACACGTATCCCAAAACCCCACTTGGGTATAGTGGGATCAGGTCAATTTTTTTCCGGACGTGTAAGATTTTGACGTTTGAGAATTGCTATAGTCTTTCGTTGAATGCTTTGTTTCCCACTCGTGGAGAACCGAAAACAATGACGGAAATTGGGATATGGATTATGCCGTTCTCGGTCAGATCGAATGCTGCTAGAATTGTGCTGGCCTAAAGTCGGCATAGCCAATGCCGACTTCAACCCAAAAACGGTATTGCTAATGCCGACTTCTCAAAAAGTGGTCATTTTGATACATAAATTTTCCCTAGTGTCATTCTCGTACATATGGATTTAAAAAGGAATTATTTGAAAAAAAATTCTTACAAGTTCACTATTTTTTTTTATATTTTAATTTTAAAGTTTATTTTTTAAAATTAAATTATATGAGTCAGTGTTATAAAAACTTATTTTACACTAAAAAAATGTGTAAAACTTGTTTTATATTAAGAAATTTTGTTTTATATTAAGGAATCAAAACAAATTTACAATAAAACGAGTGTAAAACAAGTTATTCCGAGATTTTCACTTTATAAACTTATTCTTTTATTTAACATTTGATTATTTTCTTTCGTGTTACAAAAAAACTGAGTTAAAAAAAAAAATGCGAGTTATGAAGATATTTTGGGGTATCCCAATAAATCTTTGAGAGTTACAAGGTTTAGCAAGTAGTACAATTTTCCATTATTTATTTTTTCGTGAATGTTCAAAAGTTTTTAAATTTCTTTTTTTTTTTTTTTTTGATTAAAATTATTTTTTTTGATATTTATTTTGGCTGGAATAGTCAACTCTAAACAACGATGGAGACTTGACAATATTATTGTTATTTATAGCAAAAGAATAATGAAGAAGAAGATAGATACGACATTCCAAGATGATGGTTTATTTTTTTAATGCAAATATTGAATTTGCACCAGCCATAAAGTTGAGAAGCTCTGGAAGCTTGACTTTACTGCAACAATAATTAGGCTTAAGAAAAGAAAAAGGAAGACGAGGAAGACTCTACCTATGATATATTTTAGACAAGTCATTATTAGCATACCAATTAAGATAAAAATAATCATTATCAATATTCTCCTACGCATTAAGATGAATATCATTCATTGAGATTAACATCACTCACCCAGGGCCGGCCCAAAGGGGCCCAATTTTTTTTATAGCACACACACATATATATATATATATATATATATATATATATATATATATATATATATATATATATATATATATATATATATATATATATATATATATATATATATATATATTTCTGTGTGTGTGTGTGTGTATACATATTTATTTATTTATTTATTTATTATGAAAAAAACAAAATTATCATTAACTCTTTCTTAAAGAAGTAAAAGAAAATCAGCTGATACATTTTATTAGTTTATTTTTAAGCAAAAGAGGCCCCAAAAAAAAATACACAAAAAATGCCTATTTTATTTGAGAAAAAAAATCAACCAAGGACAACTACATATATAACTTTTGGGGCCTTCATATTCCCTCATTCATAATATTATATTTGAGCCCTCATACTTTTGTGGCCTTCATATTCCCTTATTTTAATAACTTAAAGAAAATTATTTTTTTCTTGTGACAAATTTAAGTAGAAATGAAAACATCTTTGTAAGACATAGATATGTATAATCTTCTTTGGAGTAATTTTTTTAGTCCTCATATTCTTATTATATAATTTTATTTTTGGTGAACATAATTTAATCTTATCTTTTGCAAGAGTTTTTAAGACACTTTTATATATTTATTTAATATGTTCTTTTGCAAATTTTGGGACGTTATATGTATATTTTTTTCATCATGTTTTTGTTGTACATATTTTTTTCTTTTTATAATTTTACTAGGTTTTATATATTTTCTTACTATTTTTTATGATAAAAATTTATAGGTTTGATTATAACCTTTAATTTATCTGTTATTATGTTAATTTCAATCATTTGATCTTACAATTGTTTTATACTTAAATACAAATTCAAAGTACAAGTTAACACAAAAAAATAATTCTGCTAGTAAAAAACAGGAGTTTCGAAGGAGAAAAAAAAAATTATAAAAGGCCGCTAGGAACGGCCCTGCACTCACCTCCATGAATGAATAAAGTAAAAGGGCAATGCTAGGCTTACAAAATGAAGGATACAAGATGTGGTGACGATATGCTATTTTTTCCTACAAAAACCTTTTGTAGTACGCTTTCTATCAATTACTTTGATTCACCATGAATGAATGAGATAATTATTGAAGATAATTGAATGTTAAATTACTTTGACATTTCAATTTTGCCAATAAATAATTCTTTTAGAAGACAGACCCACCAGCTCATAAAGATGAAATATAATCATGATAAAGAGGTTGAAAATACAAATTTGGCAGTTGCCACTAATTAAGCAATTGATTATACCTCCCTAAAGTTTCAAACCAATCTTAATTTTCTCTAATACTAAAAAACCTAATTTTCATTTTACCTCCCTAAACAATCAATGTTGGCATTCTTTACCCCAAATGAGAAATAAGACAATTAAATCTTTAAGATTTAGGAAGGGCTTGTCCTCTTAAGAAAGAAACAAGCAGTTGCAGAGCTGCTCTTGGCTTCAACATTGGCACCTCATGACCTGCCCCCCTAACTGTTGCAAATGTTAACCCCCCTTCATATGTCTCTGTCCACCCTCCAACCTACAAAATTTATCTCCACAATCAACAAACCGCTCCTCCACCGTCTTATTCTGATAATAAATCATGTTATGTTGTTAACGGGAAAACGTTACTGACCTGTTTCTTGACGTACCAAGGGTACCATGATATTTTGGTTTTCAACTTGAGTTGTGCAAGTGCATACCTTGTGGCTGTAACTGGAACAACGGAGTCCACATCCCCACTGCAAATTTATACATTCAGGGGTAAAATGGTCATTGAATGAAAGAAATATAAGTTTATCAAAGCTTGATCAGATGACTGCATGTATACCTGAAAACCCATATTCTCAATCCAGCAGCCATTAAGTCTCGATATATTGGAAGAATTGATACATCCGTGTCATTCCAGTTCCGGTTCAAAGTTTCACTGTTAATATTAATTAGTAAAGCATGATCAACAAACATCGAATAGTGTTAGAGACATAACTAACCAATCTTTAAAAAAAAAAAAAAAAAAAAACTTCGGGTAAGGTTCAAATTTTGAACTACAAATCAATTGAGAAGGGCAGAACTGAAAATTTATTAACCTGCAGGCAGTCCATTTATATGGGATTCTGGTAGTGTTGGCATGGAGAGCCTTCTGCACATCAGGTCTGTTGTAATAAACCTCTGCATACCTCTCTGTACATGGATCATATCCCGTCATTTGCTTAAAAATCTGCCAAAATCAAATTAATCACTAACAAAATGACTTAAAACTTGAACACGATTAAATATATTGTTTCAAAATCTTTACTTTATGAGGTCGGTGAGGCAAATGCATGGAATGGCGGGTGGGACCCAAACTATCATCAGAACGGTTGCAAGGAGGCGCGTAAATGTTGTACTGATCAATGTTCCCAAATTCTTTATCCATGGCGTAAGAATATAATGATTCGCACTCATTTGAATTCTTCTGCCTACTAAAATCGCATGTGTTAATGAGTTGATGATATGTATTATCCGAAATCATGGCATGGCTCCACCAGTATGTCACCGTTCCTAGGTTGTCATAGTAATTGTCCGTAACAGCATTTCCAACCTAATAAAATAAAATTCCAGAAAATTAAAATGACATTTTGTCTGAAATTATAATAAGATTTTAAGCAATTAAAATACTACTGTAGAAAAATTGAGGTTTAAAGATACAGTTTACCATAAGTCCCTTTAAATTGATAATGAGCTTAGATTGGACATTGTAGCTAACAATCTCCTTGGCCAACTGAGGTACATAATGGCCGGCATAGCTTTCTCCAGTTAAATAAATTTCCCGGTTTTTGTAGCGGGGGAATCGCTTCATCCATTGTATTATGAACATTAGCGAGTCCTTGGCTGTGCATACATATAGAAACAAATGGTCGTTAAATCACTTTTTTTTTTATGATGAGATGAATACATGAGAATAATTGATTTTAACAAGAATAAGGATGCGGGCCCTACCGGTGCGACGATCGCCGGTGTCGAGAAGGTCGGAGGAGCGGTTGGTGTAAGAAAAACCAACGCCGGCGGGAGTTTCCAGGAACAAAATGTTAGCCTCTGTGTTCCAAGAGAATTCATTGAGGTGTAATCCGGTGGCATTCTTGTTTATTCTAAATGGACCTACTTCTTCAGATGCACCATATGCCACTGATGAGCAACCTGGACCTATTATGCCATGAATCAACAAACACATAAAGTCAAGACCTGATTTAATTACATGTTTACCATTAAAAATCAAACGTGGCTATCTTTTTTGGGACGGAAGATGTAATATTTATTTTTAATCAGTGATAAATTAATTTGGCCGTTTGGATGGATAAGTCTAAATATCCAAAACTTTTGCAATAATTAGTCACCTGTTCTAAAATAAAAATGAGTTTTGAAGAAAATGAACACTGGAAAGAAAATAATAATGTGCCTAACGGTATCACGTGGACTGACATACAGTAGTAATTAACACAGCTTCGACTGGGGCTTTGGGCCGGGCTCAGATGGGCCTGGCCTTTGTTCAATAATAGTAATAGTTACTGCTTTTCTGGTTGCTTTTAAATGCACGCATTCATTTTTCTCTGATTGCTTCCTCTCCCGTATGTTACATTAAATGATTAAAAGATGCCGGAGAGAAAAATAAAGGGAAGGGGTAAATGGGATTAAAGATGTACTCCCTCCCTCTCCTCCCAGAATAAATGTTCACCGTTTTTCTGATGTTAGTACGAAAATCTTTGAGCGATAAATTTATAGTATTGATTTAATTATCTTAATAATAAGATGTACTCCCTTTGTCCCATTGATTACACCAAAACTAAATATTGGAAGAGGATAGAAGAGATTGAAAACTAAAATAGTATTGTTTTAAACAATAAGTATTTTGGGTTTCGTATATAGTAAGTTAAAAATAGGTCATGTTAACAACAATTTAAACAACTCTCTTATTTTCAAAAAATCACATTTTATTTTGGTGGTTTATAAAAAATGATTACACTACTAAATTTTAAATACTGTTATTGACTCTAAACAATTAATATTCTTTTTTTTTTATATTTTTCATAAGAATAATTAAATTTTCATGTAATTTTTCTCAAAAATTATTTGTGCTAATCATCATTTAAAAAATATATATATATTTCTAAAACAACTAAGAAAATATGCACTAGTTGGTTTTCAAATACCGCAATCAAATTGGTCTTGTTTATTGTCGGAGGGAGGCAAGATAAATCTATGATCGAGCAATGCTAGGGGAACAAAATAAAGGCACAAAATCTTGCTCACACAATGAGGTGGCGATATTTTATTGGTTGCATCCATAGTGGACCCGCCACACTCTAATTAAAAACACCATTAAAATTATTACATCTAAGATTTTGTGAGCAAGGTTTTGTGATTTTTTTGTGCCCCTAGTATTATTCTCTATGATCTGTTATGCTCCCCTCTAGTACTAGTGTTGTGTTTTTTTGTGCTTTAGTATGAAGGAATTTTGAGACGATAAATTTAGTTATCTTAATAATATTATAAAATTTGTTATTGATACACGATTATAAATACTATCAGTAGTAACAACTTTTAAATTTTTATTAGGATAACCAAATTAACTTAAACTTATTGCTCAAAATTCCTTGGTATTATGGTGACATAATAAGACATTTATTTTGTATTTATTTTGGGACAGGAGGAGGAGGGGTGTCTAAGGCCATGTACAATAAGCCAACTACTAAAAAACATTCAACTACCTTAATATCACAACACCTCATCTTCTCTCTCCATCCACTTAATCATTCAACTACCCTCTCAACTACACCCCCCACAATAAGCTAGTTTAGTTTAAAATTCAACTCCTCCCAACTCATCATTCTATACCCCACCACCTTTTATTTTATTTACAATATTTATTTTTATAATTAAAAAAATAATCAAAATAATAATAATTTATTATTAAAAAATAAAATATTAATATTTTTACTTATAAATTCGAGATTTTTTTTTAATTCACACTTAATTAACTTTTTTTGAAGCAATTATATAAATACAAGAATATTTTAATTTTAATAAAAATAAGAAAAGTTACAATAAACTTAGCTCGTTCCACAAATGATGAAATAAAGATTATTGGGATTAATAAAATAATAATAATAATAATCATTTATAATTAAAAATTAATTCACACTTAATTAAATTTTTTATTGCAATTAAATAAATTTGGATAAAAAATACTTCACACTTAAAAAGATGTTAAAATGTTTTAAATAAATGTTAATAAAGTATAATTGAAAATTTTATATTGAGAAAAGAAGATTTTTTTTCGGTGTCCAAATTAAATGAAACTTACATCAATTTATAGAGGGAAAAAAATTATAAATTTTGGTAATTTATTTTTTTATAAAAAAAATAATTTACTATGAAATAATTGAGCTCAAAAAATTTGGATAAAAACCTCTCCGGAAAAAAAGAAAAAAAAAAGCTGGAAAAGAAAAGGAAAAAAAAAGAAAAAAAAAACGGAAATGGAGTAGCTACTCGCCGGCTTGGGAGGTGAGCTACACTCTCCAAGTGCTGGCCACTCCCAAGCCGACAAGTGTCTCTTCCGGGCCCCACACAAATTCCCTCAACCTAGTTGAAACCTCTCAACCCTTCCCATTCAACCCCCTCCTCTCAACCCCTTTATTGGACACCCTCAACTAGTTGACTCCCACTCAACCCCCCTCTCAACCCCCTTATTGGATATGGTCTAAATAGAAGATGGCAGAGCAACTTTTCCTTCATTAGACATCTGATCACTAGGCATGGAAACTGCAAAAGTAATTTCCAATTTTGCTTTACACCCTAAAAAGCGCAATAATTTTGGTACATAAATAGGAAGCAAATATATTGAAAAATTAAAATAAAATAAAAAATAGGAAGCAAATGAACAAAGTGTTAAGTTGTCTCTATAGCGTTACAACCGATGGTCAAAAAAATGTCAAGCCTTCCGACTCCTGAACAAAGTGTTAAGTTATCTCAAAGTAATCAGTCATTACTATTAACCAAAAATATAATTATCTTTTAACATCTGCTTCTACCGACAGGAGTCACTCATTTATAAAAAAATATAAAATGTGCGGCCCGTTGCTTGATTAAAGCCGGACCGCACGTAGGCCTCACGGCTAGTTGGGGGCACAGCAGTTCTAGTACAGTAGTGCAGTACTCTCCAACCAATGTTTGTTGAATTCAAACAAGAGATATGTAAGCAATAGTGAAGGGAGGCCATACGCCCATACCAATGAATACGATTTTGCTAGCCGTTCTAGAAATCACCAGACACAATCAAACTCTCAGGTTCTAACATTTCTAACAAATTAGGTAGGAAAAAGTAAATACATTAAAATAAAAGGTCCATGCAGACACATAATTAATGCAAACAGGTAGAGATAAAAAAAAACAGTACTAGTAAAATAGAGAAGAGAGAGAGAATGTAAATAACCTCCGTTAAGCCAAATGACAAGGGGTTTAGAGAGGGGGTCATGAACGGCCTCCGTTAGCCAGTAGAAGAGAGCTCTACCGGCGTCTTCATTGACGGTGACATAGCCGGAAAATTGTTGAAAAGAGACATTTGGTTGTCCCGGAAGGGCTACTATTCTATCTGCACCCTCTCCTCCTCCTCCTTCTTCATCTCTGTGATGGTGGTGGGTGTGTTTATGTTTGGTGGCCTCACCCTCATGAATTACAAGTGCTAAAATAAACAGGAAGAAGAAGATATTGTGTTTTAGCCATGGTTATGGGGGACTTAAATTTTGAGAAGAAGAAGAAGAAGAAATGGGGGGCCTAGTTCTTTGTGCTATGAAAATTTATGAACTGTGTGCTGTTTGTGATCAGAACGGATTAAATAGGGAGAGAGAGAGAGAGAGAGAGAGTGAGTGTGTGTGAAGTGATTTGGGCAGTTTAAGATAAATGGGGCGACCCATTACCCCGGACCCGCAAACACTGTAGCAGAAAGATATTCTTAGGGTACGGGTGTTTCAAAATAATTTTTATACTCAATCCGTCCCAAAATTCATTTCTCGTTGTCCCAAAAAGTTTTTCACCTTTCTACAATTTAGGCTTAAAAGTGCATAAACAAAACATGACTAGCAAAGCAAGTGTTCATATCCTTAAAAAAAATTGAATAGTCAAACGCGAATATCATTTTAGGACGGAGGGAGAGTATTTTATTATTTTTGAAAATACGAATATTTACTTCACTAGTCATCTTGTTGTGTTTATGCACATTTAAGTTAAAATTTTTAAAATAAGAAAAACTTTTTAAGACAATCAAAAATAGCAAATGTAAAGATCATTTCAAAATAAAAGGATCAGTACAATTTTTAATGTTCAAGACATTTTTTTTTTGTTGATATTTTGATTGATTAGTCAATAATAGTAGTACTACTACTTTTTTGAAAGCATCAATAAACCTTTGAATTATGAGTCAGTATTCTGAAAAATCTGTTTTAAACTAACTTTTAGTTTAAACCTAGTTTTTCATGAAAAAAAAATTCTATAAAAGAAAAAACAAGTTTTACACTAAAGTTAGTGTAAAACAAGTTTTTCACCATATTTTCACTTCAATTATTAATAAAAAAAAAACAAACAAATTAATATTAATATTTAAAAAAGTTTCACTTATATTAACCATAAAATATTAGATGATTTTTTTTCAGTGAAATAAATCTCATGTACGTATTACGTTCAGTTAGTTTTGTTCTCCATCGATTGACCGGGTGCGTGCGTGACCATTCGTTTGCAACAGCAACTCAAATCCATCATTACCCACTCCGTTTATAAGACAAACCGTCTTCCTCAAAAACATTATAACGTTAAATGCAACATTTATTACTCTTTTTATCTAAATGAAATTTCAAATTTTTTTAGGAGACTCTCTACTTTTTATACAGTATAATTTAGTGACAAAGATTCATATATAATTATGCAATCTTTTTTCTAAATATTTAGTTTTGTAAGTATAAATAGACTAACGAAAACATTTAGTAAAAAAAAAACAATTAAGAATAAAGTAACTTTCAAAAAATATATTCATTTTAAAATAAAAATTTTAAAAATATAACAATCATTTATAGACAGAATTTTCCGTGACGAGATTTAGAGACGGAGGGAGTATACAACAGAGAGGTGACTGTTTTAAAAGTTCATTCCCTTTATAATGGCTCTTGTGGTAGACCTTTTTCTTAGGAAAATCGAATCATTCATGTGAAATAAGGCTAATTAATTTGTGTTTAACATTAAACATCAAGATTTAGTTGGAGCCTAAATATGCCTAAGTTGAGCATTTAATTACGGTTTAAATCATAAATATTGTTTATCTAATCTCTTTTAAGACCAACAAAAAAAAAAAAAAAAAAAAAAGAAGAGGTCGTATATGGATTAAGCATGCCCATGCATGAAAGCTGGATTCTCCTTTATTTCCTCTTGTATTTATTCATGCGACTTTTGACCACTATAATTATATTTATTTATTTATTTGCACCTCCTTTATTTGTACATTAGGTAATCTGTTCCCTTCTTTGTTTATTAATTAGTTCAGTCTATAAAATTAAATGTGGGGTTTTTATTCTTTGTCAATTTGAGCAATGGGCTTTTGTTCTTAATCACTAAACAAATAATGATAGACATTTGTTCTGAGATAAAACTATTAGTAATCTCAAGAATAACACTGAACAATCACTTAGAGTTTAGGGTTTAGGTAGTTAGAATGGACATACATCTCTTTGTTTCAAATACATGTCTAAATTGTTGTTTAAAAAAGAATGTCTATTAAAAAATACTCCCTCCGGTCCAAAATAACTGTCTTTTTTTGCATTTGCACAACTCTTAAAAAATGTAATAATTATCATGACTTAGTGACAAAAGTTTCAACTTTACCCCTATTAAGTGTGCAACTTTCTTACATTAATGTCTCACACTAAGATAATTAATAAAAGATAACAAGTTTCAATGCAAGGATAAAAGAGACATTTAGCTCAAAAGTGACAATTATTTTGGACCAAAATTTTGGTTCAAAAGTGACAGTTATTTTGGACCGGAGGGAGTAATATATATCCTTAATATTTTTTTCTATAATTTTCATTAGTCATTATACCCTTGTAAAACTTAGAAAGTAAATAAAAATACTTTTAAAATAGAAATAAATAAGAAGAATATTCAAATATTTTTGTCATTAAATTCTTTTTAAAATGTTCATTGATATATTTTTGGATTTTAGTAATGTTACATTCAAATAAAAGTATAAATGAAAATTCAAATATTATGTAAAATAACCATTGTACTTGTTTAAACAAAGAAATTTTGTCTAATAACCAATATAAATAAAACTAAAGGGTAGAAATAGACATTCGCACTAAAAAAGTAATACTAAAATATTAAAATTGAGATTTAATCCTCTTAGTTAGAAGGTCTTGTTAAGGAGTGAGGTTTTTCAATTTATACATTGGTTTAGTTTTATCAGAAAATCTTATGAAAAACGCGTTTTACATGCGTCTTAGTGTAAAACGTGTTTTTCTTATGAGGAGTGGCATTTTTTTGCAAATAACTGAAACTTACGAAAACTCACCAGACACTTTTTTACACAGTAGGAGATATTTTGCAATACTACATGAGACACTTTTTAATACTAGGGCAAACACTTGTTTTGAAAATTTCAAAAACTCACCGAACACTTGTTGACAATTTAAGAGGCATTTTTCAATAATCCAAGAGGCACTTTGTAATGCTAAGACATGCAACCTTGACAATACCTTTAAAAATGTCTCTTTGAATGTATAAAATTGTTTGCTTGAATATTTATAAGTGTAATATTACAACAGACACTTTGTAATATCAGAGCAGACACATGATAATATTAGAGAAGGCATATGGAAAAAAATACGTTTTTTCATAGCTTAGTGTAAAACGCGTTTATCACAAGACTGACTCTAGTTTTATTCTTCAAGTTGATGTGGGACAAATGAGACTTCAACTTAAAGAAACACAAAAAAAATCTCACAAAAATTTAGATGATAAGTACAAAATGATTTGGCAATATTTTGACTGTGTTGTTGTAGTCCACAATGCTCATTATTTAAGTATCTAAATATTTATTCACAACTCCAAAATTTTGAGAATTTATTTTGTTGTTCTAGCATTAATTCATCCAGTCCAAAATAACTTTCTATTTTAGTATTTGCACCATTCTTAAGAAAATCAATTTTTATTATGATTTAATGACAAAAGTGTCAAGTTTACTCCTATTATGTGTGTATTTTTACATTAATGTCTCACACTAAAACAATTAATAATACAGCAAAGCAATAATAAGAATACTCATTTGTCTCAAAATAGATATCGTTCTAACTCTTTCACACATATGAAAAAAAATGCAAATTAATACATGTGAAAAACTCTTATATACCCTAAAGTAATCTAATTACCTAGGCAATTAAATGATTGTGCAAGAGATATTTGAATATCATTAATAAGGGTATAAACCTTGAAAATAGTAAAACTGCAAGTATTTTGAAGCAAAAATTAACTCTTAAAATAATATCTATTTTGAGACGGAGTGAGTAATATTTAACTCAAAATGATACTCCCTCCGTTTCAAAATACATGACGTTTTATGTGTTAATTTTTGTTCCAAAATACTTGACGTTTTACTAATTCCAAGGAATATTTACTCTTATTTACCTATTATAACCATATTCATTAATTGCAAGCTGTCTCTTGTGTAAGCATTTAACTGTCTAGAAAATTAGAATCTGTTAGGGGCACAAAAATCTTTTTTATATGTATTAATTGCATTTCTTAATATGTGTGAAGAAGACTAAAACGACATGTATTTTGAATCAGAGAGAGGAGTTGTTTTGAATTAAAATTTTAATCTAAAAGTGACGGGTTGGTCTCCTGTAAAACGCGTTTTTCCTAATGGTTAGGAAAAACGTGTTTTTCAAAACCTCTAGAAGACTTTATATTGTTATCCAGAAGGCTTTATACTGATATCCAGGACCCTTCTGGCTATCACTTTCAAAGGTTCTGGCTATTAATCTCATACCCAAAAGGCTTTATATTGATATCCAGAAACAGAGAACCATTCTGGCTATCACTTTCAAATGTTCTGGCTATCACTTTCAAATGTTTTGCTATCAATCTCATATCCAGAAGGCTTTATATTGATATCCAGGACCCATCTGGCTATCACTTTCAAATGTTCTGGTTATCAATCTCATATCCAGAAGCCTTTATATTGATTTCCAGAACCGTTGAGAAGTTCCGATTATTTACAAAAATGCCACAACGTTTTTTTAAAACACGTTTTTCCTAAGCGTTTGGAAAAACGCGTTTTTCCCAAGATTTTGCGAAAAGTGACGGTTATTTAAATTGGAGGGAGTAGCATTGTGTGAATATTAAAACGTTCAAAAGAGATGTAAAAGAGTTGATTTTTGGGGAAACTAGTTCATGCATAAGTTATAAAAAGTCATGTTTGTTTAAACCCTTCTTAAACTCTAAAAGGCCTAAACCCTAAACCTTAAATCCTAAACCCTAAACCCTAAACTTTAACCCCTATAAAAACAAGACTTTTTTTTATAACTTATGGAAAAACTAGTTTCCCTCAAAATTTTCTCGATGTAAAAAGGCATTCAATAAGTGTGATTGGAAGCATGTTTTAGGGCTAGGGCGGCGTGTATTATCATGCTGAATACTATTATGATGCACTAGGACAAATTACACACACGAGGACGAGGTGGTGGACTGGTGGTATATGTCATTTCCAAATTTCCGTTACGTTTAAGGACAGTCCGTCGATACGCACATGTTTTGGTGTTTTCTTAATTTCCGTTAAATCAAACCAACATCTTTTCATATCCCGTCTATTTTGTTTGTTATACATGCCGGAAAGTACTTTCACTTTCTAGTTCTACACATAAAACTTTGAACGTCTCACGTGTTATCTCACTTTTTAAATTTCGGTCCTAAACTGCATACGGCGCCTAATAGTAATGGTTGTAAAATTGAATTTCCAAAAGGATGTACCAAAAAATTTGACTACTAGATGATTACGATATAGTCCCTCTCCGTTTAATTTTAAACTTCAAATTTTTTTATTTTTCGTGTCCCATATTAAACTTCAAAACCTATAAAAGATTTTTTTTTTATACTTCTTTGTTAGGTAAGTAAAAGTTTAAATAAAAAACTTCATTTGTTTTGGTAACGTAAACAACCAAATTACTTTAGAAAAAATTAATTTTTAAATTAGATCTTTACACATTAAGTTAAATTAATAATATAATCTTTTCATTTTCATTGTTACAAAATTATACTAATGTAAAATTAAAGTGCCTATTTTACCAACCAAGGTGGTGTCAGTTAGATTTTTTTTAAAAAAAAAATTCTAAAGGGGTCAAAAATACATTATATTTGTCGTGACCCCGACCCGTGGTCCTACTTGGCCCCACGCTCGGGTCACGAGCGGACGACGATTTAAGACTAATTGAATTTTTAGAAAACTTTACATAACATCATTTGAAAGTTTCAACACAAGGCCACCGGCCAACTACGAATTTAGCTATATACAAACTTCACAATTCTCCCAAAGTTTCACTAGATAAACATTTTGATCATACGACATAATCTAGACTACTACCCCAAAAGTTTGACATTTATATAATGCAAACCATCTACCTTTCCAAATAACCTCCCAACTGTCGTCGCCCTTGTCCGTGCTTACTGTGGCCTATTCCCTGGCTCGCCCTGACCTAAGGAAAACAAATTGGAAAGGAACGGGGTGAGATAAAATCTCAGTAAGTTACTAAATGCAACTACATGGCATGGCATAACAATATGCACTAATAATACAATGAAGCTGAAATAACATTTAGCACATAACCACATATGCTGAATAAAACACGTTACAAAGGATACGTGAGCTAAGGTTTAAACCCAAGGATATAAAAATCTTCGCAGCATCAATGAGCAGCACGAACGGCTGAAGCAGAGGTTCCGGAACCCATAGTAACCAATCAATAATAAGGGGGGAAATGACACAGAGTCATTACCCAAACACGGCGAAAATTCCCCAAAGAGGAACTAGCCAACCCAACTATGGCCATATAGTGGGTCACGGGGATCAATAGACATTATAAGGAACTTAGCTCGGTGCCCTTATAATCCCTACATCACCAAACAAAGACACCAGCTGGACTTTTTATCTATTGCACATACTGTTCATAATCCACAAAAGGGAAAAATGCCAAATACGTTATCAAGATGATAGAGTTCCTCATAAAGATTCAACAACATTGTGAAATGGATAATCAACCAAAGGATTCCAAAATAGGAAAAATCCCATAAATGCACCACAAGTATGAAATAACATCAAATGACCCAAGAAGGTTTCACATTCTCAATCAATACCGCTATTCAAATGTTAAGCTTGATCCTATGAAGTTAAAGGTTTCGACCTTAATCCAAATGGTGATAAATAACGAGGTGAAGGAAGAAATGTAAGGGATACTAACTAAGGACCAACCAAGAATCAAAGAAAGAAGAATTCCATACAGGGGAAGGGGTGCGCGCGCCTCCTTAAAAGGGGTGCGTGCGCCTCCTTTGATCAGAAGACTTTGGCCAATTTGAGAAAGGGAGGGTGCGCGCGCCTCCTTCTAAAGGGTGCGTGCGCATCCTAGGTCGACTTGGTCAAATTCTGCAATTCACCTGGGTTTGAACAAGAACCAACACTAAGGTACAACCAATACTAGCACAGAACAACCCAGCAACACCAAAGTGAGGATTTCTACCAGTTCTTCTTAACAATTAACTAAACACCAACCAAGATTTCCAGCCCAACATTTGAACAACATGCAACAATACAATTTTAACAATAATAGTATGAACAATCCTAAATAAAAAAGGGGGTTAGTGAACTTACTTTGAATGCAAGAATTAGACTCAAAACCAACTCCTATTTAGCTCAAGATGATCCATTCCACTTCTAAAATACTTGGATGAGGCTGGGATTGAATTTAGAGAGGTAATGAAAGGGAATTTGAGGAAAGAAGGAATGAAGAACAAGAATGGCTTCCACCTCCCACTTTTCTTTCCACAACCCACCTAACAAATGAAGAATGAAGAAGAGGGTGGAGATGGTGGCTGGGATTACCCACCCAACTCTCCCAATTTCAACTTAGCCCCTCAAGATTGATTAAGAACAGCTACACCCCAACTTTTATTTTCACCCCAAGTACCCCTAAGGTTCAAATGCACAAGAACCCCTCTCTAATACTAACACATAATTAAATAACACAAGTAACAAGTTATTTAACATACGATGCACGACCAAAATCTCAATTAATAATTCCAAGCATGAAATTAGATAAACATATATTAGCCAATTAATAATTAAAATTAGAGCCCGGATTTTGGGTCGCTACACTCACTCCCCCTAAAAGAAATTTCGCCCCGAAATTTAAATACGCTTACCTAGATTTCGAATAGCCATGGATACTTCCGCTCCATCTCCTCCCTAAGCTCCCAAGTAGATTCCTCGATATCATGATTCTTCCACACGACTCTCACCAATGGAATACTCTTATTTCTTAGCTCTTGAACCTTGGTATCCATTACCCGAACCGGGTGCTCAACATACGACATATCGGGCTCAATGTCATCCGGTACTTCCGCTAACACATGAGATGGGTCATAAACATACCTACGGAGCATCGAGACATGAAATACATCGTGAATCTTTCCTAAGGAAGAGGGTAAGGCAAGACGATAGGCAAGAATTCCAACCCTTTCTAAGATCTCAAAAGGTCCCAAATACCTCGGAGCGAGCTTCCCCTTTTTACCATACCTTTTAATCCCCACTTTCGGTGAAACCTTCAAGAATACCAAATCTCCCACGTTAAACTCAAGGTCTCGCCTTCTATGATCCGAATAACTTTTCTGTCGACTTTGAGCGGTTTTCAACCTGTCCCGGATAAGTTTGACTTTCTCTACGGAATCCCGAATCATATCAACACCCCATAACTTCGCCTCCCCAACCTCGTCCCAACAAATGGGAGACCTACATTTTCTTCCATAAAGAGCCTCATATGGTGCCATCTGAATACTCGATTGGTAACTGTTATTGTAGGCGAACTCGACAAGCGGTAGATGAGTGTCCCAAGAATCAGAAAAGTCCACTGAGCAGGCCCGTAACATGTCCTCCAAAATCTGAATCGTTCTCTCTGATTGACCATCGGTTTGGGGATGATATGATGTACTGAATCGCAGATTGGTACCCAAAGCCCTCTGTAATGCCTGCCAAAATCGAGATGTGAACCGAGGATCTCTGTCCGACACGATACTAACTGGAACCCCATGAAGCTTCACGATTTCACCGATATACAAACTCGCAAGTTTTTCCATCGAATAACTAATGTCAATCGGTAGAAAATGAGCGGACTTGGTTAATCTATCAACAATTACCCAAACGGCGTCGTGCTTCCTCCGAGTACGAGGTAATCCGGTTACAAAATCCATCGTAATGTGCTCCCACTTCCATTCTGGAATCTCAAGTGGTTGGAGTAGTCCCGCTGGTCTTTGGTGTTCGGCCTTCACTTGTTGACATGTCAAACATTTAGATACGTAATCCGCTATCTCCCTTTTCATGTTATTCCACCAAAAGTGTTGTTTCAAATTCTGGTACATCTTTGTATTTCCGGGGTGAATTGTATACTTCGATTTATGGCCCTCCTCAAGAACTTGACATTTAATTCCCTTGACATCCGGTACGCACAACCGACCTTGATAAGTTAAAACTCCCTCAGGATCCAACAAAAAGCCAACATTTTGTTTATCCGCCATACGATCCATGATTTTCTTCAATTCCGGGTCATCCTTTTGAGCATCCTTGATTTGTTGAATTAAGGTTGGTAAAATCCGAATATTCACAAATATAGCCCCGTGTCTCGACTCACAAGGGCTCCAATCTCGAGCATCCTCTAGCATCTTCCACTCCCGAACCATCATCGAGGCCATAAAGGACTTCCGACTAATAGCATCCGCGACTACATTTGCCTTGCCCGGGTGGTAGGAAATAGTGCAATCATAATCCTTTAAAAGTTCCATCCATCGCCTCTGTCGGTTATTCAATTCCTTTTGAGAGAAAAGATATTTCAAGCTTTTGTGATCCGTGAAAATTTCAAACTTCGCTCCATATAGGTAATGCTTCCACTTATGTAACGCAAACACAATCGCAGCAAGTTCCATATCATGAGTCGGGTAGTTTTGTTCACACGGTGTTAACTTCCTCGAAGCATAAGCAATAACCTTCCCGTTCTGCATCAAAACACAACCAAGACCCTCTTTCGAAGCATCACTATAGATAACCAAATCATCGTTTCCATTGGGCAACGCAAGAATCGGAGCGGTGGTTAATCTCTTCTTAAATTCATCAAAACTATTCTGACATTTCTCATTCCACACAAATGGCACATTCTTTCAGGTCAATTGCGTTAACGGAGTGGAAATCCTCAAGAACCCCTCGATAAATCTTCTATAGTACCCGGCCAAACCTAGAAAACTTCGAACCTCTGTCACCGTCTCGGGCCTCTTCCAATTCACTATAGCTTCAATCTTGAATGGATCCACGGAAATCCCCTTACTTGACACCACGTGACCCAAGAAAGAAACCTCTTCAAGCCAAAAATCACACTTACTAAATTTAGCAAACAATTGCTTCTCTCGGAGCACACCCAAAACTATTCGCAAATGTTGTTCATGCTCCTCCCGGGATTTAGAATACACCAATATGTCGTCAATAAACACCACCACAAAGGAGTCGAGATAAGTCTTGAACACTCTATTCATCAAATCCATGAAAACCGCCGGTGCGTTGGTCAACCCAAATGGCATCACTAAGAACTCATAATGACCGTATCGAGTCCGGAACGCAGTCTTAGGAATATCTTCGGAACGGATCTTCAATTGGTGGTATCCACTTCGCAAATCCAATTTGGAGAAGACCTTCGAGCCTTGCAACTGATCAAATAAATCATCGATGTGAGGTAAAGGGTACTTGTTCTTCACAGTCACTTGATTCAATTTCCGGTAGTCTATACACAGTCTCAAAGACCCGTCTTTCTTTTTCACAAATAAAACCGGAGCTCCCCACGGTGACACACTGGGACGGATGAAGCCTCTGTCAAGTAGTTCTTGCAACTGAATCTTTAACTCCTTTAATTCTGCGGGGGCCATTCGGTACGGTGCTTTGGAGATAGGGGCGGTCCCAGGAAATAAGTCGATACAAAACTCTATCTCTCTATCAGGAGGCATCACATACTCCGAAGAAAACACCTCAGGAAACTCCCTCACCACCGGTACGTCACTCAACTCAGGCGACTTTTAGTAGTGTCTAACACGCTAGCAAGGTACCCCGCACAACCCTTAGCTAATAATCTCCTAGCTTTCACATAGAAAATCACTCGAATATTTATACCCCAAGGAACCCCTTCAAATACGAATTCAGACACGCCGGGGATAGAAAAAGTAACTATCTTCCTATGACAATCAACAGAAGCAAAATATTTACTCAACCAATCCATGCCCAAGATGACATCAAAATCTTGCAAGGGTAGGAGGACCAAATCAGCAGATAATACATGACCACATATATGAACATCACACGCACGTATCACAGAATCGGTAACTAAACATTCCCCAACCGGAGTCGACACTTCTAGCACATAAGGCAATGATTCAGATAAAATAGGCAATCGTGATGCAAAATGCACAGAAATGTATGAATGCGATGAGCCAGGGTCTATTAGTGCACGTGCTCTCATACTCGCTATAGAAATTGTACCTCCAATCACAGTAGAAGCATCCGTGGCTTCTTGTTGATTCACAGCAAATAACCGCCCTTGGACTTTTGGTCTTCCCGCAACATCCCTTTTCTGTCCTTGTGGTGACCCCGTATTGCTCCCCGATGGTTGACTCTTCGGTTTAGGACAATCCCTCTGATAGTGCCCATATTGTCCACAGTTGGTGCACTTCCCTTGCTTTTTCCAACACCTTTCTTCCGAGTGACCTTCCTTCTGACAATGAGTACACACCTTCCTATTTTGGTTTCCCGAGTTGTTACCCTGATTTCGGACATTCGGTTGCCACTGTGATTGTCCCTTGAACGGAGATGATGTTCCTTGTGCCCCTCGATTATCATTACGTTGCGGCTGTGATCTCCCTTATCCTCCTTGTTTCCCAACATTTGCCACCTCAGTCTTCCTTTTATGCTCAATGATGTCATGTTCCACACTATAAGCCCGATCCACCGCATCTTGAAAATCAGTAAATTTATGCGCCACCAGTTGAGTGCGAATGTTAGTTCGTAGTCCCTTTACAAACCTCGAAATTTTCCTCTCCTCCGTAGCCACTAAGTAGTTACAATGCCTTGCTAGTTCTGTGAATCTGGATACATATTGGGCCACTGTCATCATGCTTTGTTCCAAATTCAGGAATTCAACTTCCTTCCTATCTTGGTCCACCTTTGGAATGAAATGCTCCTTGAATTTCTTCACGAAATTATCCCAGGTATACTCCACTTGTCTCTCGTCCCAACTAGCCTTCAATCCCTTCCACCAATATTCCGCTGCTCCAACTAATTTATAAGTCGCGAATCTAACCTTTTCCTCATCATTACTTCCCAACACAGCAAATATTTTCTCCATAGCATCTATCCACCTCTCGGCCTTGGTTACATCCGGTTCTCCCTCATATTCAATAGGTTTCATTTTCAGAAATTGGTCTAGTCCCGCTCTCGGTGCCACTGGTATTTCCCGACGATTGTTATTGTCATTCATAGTTTTCAAGGCGGCCTCGAACATTCCTTGGAACATCGCAAAAGTTTCTTCTCTAACATTTCTACGCCCCGCAGGACCACCCTGTTCATCATCAGACCCTACCATGATTACTAAGTACCTGCATACAACAATCAACATTACTCACTCCGAACTCAACTACCCATCCTAGGTTATATAGTTAATCTAACCTTCTAACCTAAGATCCGAGCAACCATTGCTCTGATACCAACTGTCGTGACCCCGACCCGTGGTCCTACTTGGCCCCACGCTCGGGTCACGAGCGGACGACGATTTAAGACTAATTGAATTTTTAGAAAACTTTACATAACATCATTTGAAAGTTTCAACACAAGGCCACCGGCCAACTACGAATTTAGCTATATACAAACTTCACAATTCTCCCAAAGTTTCACTAGATAAACATTTTGATCATACGACATAATCTAGACTACTACCCCAAAAGTTTGACATTTATATAATGCAAACCATCTACCTTTCCAAATAACCTCCCAACTGTCGTCGCCCTTGTCCGTGCTTACTGTGGCCTATTCCCTGGCTCGCCCTGACCTAAGGAAAACAAATTGGAAAGGAACGGGGTGAGATAAAATCTCAGTAAGTTACTAAATGCAACTACATGGCATGGCATAACAATATGCACTAATAATACAATGAAGCTGAAATAACATTTAGCACATAACCACATATGCTGAATAAAACACGTTACAAAGGATACGTGAGCTAAGGTTTAAACCCAAGGATATAAAAATCTTCGCAGCATCAATGAGCAGCACGAACGGCTGAAGCAGAGGTTCCGGAACCCATAGTAACCAATCAATAATAAGGGGGGAAATGACACAGAGTCATTACCCAAACACGGCGAAAATTCCCCAAAGAGGAACTAGCCAACCCAACTATGGCCATATAGTGGGTCACGGGGATCAATAGACATTATAAGGAACTTAGCTCGGTGCCCTTATAATCCCTACATCACCAAACAAAGACACCAGCTGGACTTTTTATCTATTGCACATACTGTTCATAATCCACAAAAGGGAAAAATGCCAAATACGTTATCAAGATGATAGAGTTCCTCATAAAGATTCAACAACATTGTGAAATGGATAATCAACCAAAGGATTCCAAAATAGGAAAAATCCCATAAATGCACCACAAGTATGAAATAACATCAAATGACCCAAGAAGGTTTCACATTCTCAATCAATACCGCTATTCAAATGTTAAGCTTGATCCTATGAAGTTAAAGGTTTCGACCTTAATCCAAATGGTGATAAATAACGAGGTGAAGGAAGAAATGTAAGGGATACTAACTAAGGACCAACCAAGAATCAAAGAAAGAAGAATTCCATACAGGGGAAGGGGTGCGCGCGCCTCCTTAAAAGGGGTGCGTGCGCCTCCTTTGATCAGAAGACTTTGGCCAATTTGAGAAAGGGAGGGTGCGCGCGCCTCCTTCTAAAGGGTGCGTGCGCATCCTAGGTCGACTTGGTCAAATTCTGCAATTCACCTGGGTTTGAACAAGAACCAACACTAAGGTACAACCAATACTAGCACAGAACAACCCAGCAACACCAAAGTGAGGATTTCTACCAGTTCTTCTTAACAATTAACTAAACACCAACCAAGATTTCCAGCCCAACATTTGAACAACATGCAACAATACAATTTTAACAATAATAGTATGAACAATCCTAAATAAAAAAGGGGGTTAGTGAACTTACTTTGAATGCAAGAATTAGACTCAAAACCAACTCCTATTTAGCTCAAGATGATCCATTCCACTTCTAAAATACTTGGATGAGGCTGGGATTGAATTTAGAGAGGTAATGAAAGGGAATTTGAGGAAAGAAGGAATGAAGAACAAGAATGGCTTCCACCTCCCACTTTTCTTTCCACAACCCACCTAACAAATGAAGAATGAAGAAGAGGGTGGAGATGGTGGCTGGGATTACCCACCCAACTCTCCCAATTTCAACTTAGCCCCTCAAGATTGATTAAGAACAGCTACACCCCAACTTTTATTTTCACCCCAAGTACCCCTAAGGTTCAAATGCACAAGAACCCCTCTCTAATACTAACACATAATTAAATAACACAAGTAACAAGTTATTTAACATACGATGCACGACCAAAATCTCAATTAATAATTCCAAGCATGAAATTAGATAAACATATATTAGCCAATTAATAATTAAAATTAGAGCCCGGATTTGGGGTCGCTACAATATTTGTCATTTTATAACTTGTAGTTGTAGGACCTCAAGTGCATAGTTTGAAAATTTAGGTCATGACCCCCTTACTCTAAGGAATAAAGAATTGTAGTTCTTTTTTTTTTTTTTTTTTTTTTGTACTATATCAAGAAATTTCCATCTCATCGATCAACTATCTAATTTATTACATAAATTATTAATCCACTATCACAAATTTTTTATGAGAGCCTATTAAAAATAAAAAAAAAGAGTTTGATTTATTGAGACATACTTTTGTTTATCTTATTTTATTGAAAATTCCTTGGGATTTTTTAATATATTTACTTATATAAATATATAGGTAGGTAGGTGCTCAAATGACAACCTAAATATCATGAGAACCGTGAGAACTTGGATACATTAGGTAAGAACCTACCTAATATATTCAAGTAATGTATCCAAGTGAACCATTGGATACATTAGTTTTGAGAAAATTTGGGGGGAAACTAGTTTCTCCCTAAGTTATAAAAAGTTCTGTTTATATAGGGGTTAAGGTTTAGGGTTTGGAGTTTATGATTTAGGGTTTAGGGTTTTAAAGTTGAGGGTTAAAAGGTGGAGTTTTTATAACTTATGGAAGAACTAGTTTCCCCCTAAAACCAACTCATTAGTTTTTACCTGTATCCAAGTAATGTATCCAAGTGAACCATTGGATAAATTAGGTAAAAACCTAATGTATCCAAGTTCTAACAGTTCTCACGATATTTAGTTTCTCACAGAGCACGACCATATGACGAATTCTCAAATACACCAGCCGCACAGCGTGCAGCAATGGTGGGTTACTCCGCTGCTTCTCGCGCCTTACTGCTCCGCTACAGCCGACGGCCCAGATCGCTGCCACGTGTCCCTTTAAAAAAAAACCTACAATAACTTTAAAATGCTATATCTTGAGATTTATAAATAAAAAAAATAATTAAAAATACCGTTGTGTTCCTCTCGACGAGACGAATAAAACTACATAGGTCATGATATGGTTTTTTTTTTTTTTTTTTTAACAAAAAACATATTTTTTACACACAAAAAGTTTGAGTTGCTCGTCAGCTAGGATGTAACACTCTGTTCGGATAAAAGTAACACTTTCATCTTCAAAAAGTAACACTTTCTACTGTTAAAGGTAACAGCAGTTTTCACAAAAAAAATGGGTTTGCATTTCAATTGTTACTTTCTCAATAAAAAATTGTTACATTTTCATATATAATGTTACATTTAAGAATATAAACTGTTACAATTGAGAAAAAAAAATGTTACATTCATTTTTATAAAATGTAACATTAGTTTAGTTGTCAATCCTATGCTAATTTGGGAGAAAAAAGTGTTATATTTGAAAAAAAGAGTGTTACATTCCTTTATAAAAAGTGTGACATTAGTTTAGTTATCAATCTTTATGTTATCTTTAACATATTGCAGCAAAATTATGGTACATTTTAAAGAAAAAAAAAAGTGTTACATTTGGGAAAAAAAGTGTTACATTTCGTTATAATAAGTGTTACTTTTGTTGAAGGAAAAAAAGTTGGGGTGGCAAAAAAAATAAATAAAAAAATTGGTCGGCTCGGCTCGGAGCCGTCGCACGCCGTACAACGGATGTACAGGAGACGGCCTCCGACCCTATATATATATATATATATATATATATAGGTAGGTGCTCAAATGAGAACTCAAATATCATGAGAACCATGAGAAACAATTGTAGCCCTTAGATTAGAATCTAGATAACGGTTCAGATTGAAACTTAAAAGGTTGACATGCGGTGGCAATTTTGAAATAAGGCTTAACATCAAGGGTAACTTTGTCATTGTATATTTAGGTTTAGATCGAGTCCGTCTTGTCGTTGGAGAGGAGAGAGAAATATACGAAGGTCGTCGGGTTTAATCGCCTGATTCTCCTTTTCCGACGTCGGATTTTTCGGCTGATTCTCCTTTTCCGACGTCAGATTTTCGCCTGATTCTGTTTTTCTGACGTATTCGCAATTAAAATCTGGTTCGTTTGTGTGTTTAATTTTTTTTTTATTTTTTTTTATTTTTAATCATAATTTATAATTTAGATATTGTTTGAGTTTTTTTTTTTTTTTTTTTTTTTTTTTTTATTTTTGATGTTGCAGATATTGTTTGATGGAAGAAAATCAAGCTTCAAATTCAGGTTTTTGCTGTTAATATGATTTTATTTTATAATCGATTGTTTTTGTGCAACATTGCCCTTGGATACACTAGCCAAATAGCTATTGTATCCAACAGCAATGTGGACACACATTGCCCTTGGATACACTAGCCAAATAGCTAGTGTATCTAAGTGCAATGTGGACACACATTGCCCTTGGATACAGTAGCCAAATAGCTAGTGTATCCAACAGCCATGTGGATACACATTGCCCTTGGATACACTAGCCAAATAGCTATTGTATCCAAGTGCAATGTGGACACACATTGCCCTTGGATACACTAGCCAAATAGCTAGTGTATCGAAGTGCAATGTGGACACACATTGCCCTTGGATACACTAGCCAAATAGATAGTGTATCTAAGTGCAATGTGGACACACATTGCCCTTGGATACAGTAGCCAAATAGCTAGTGTATCCAACAGCCATGTGGACACACATTGCCCTTGGATACACTAGCCAAATAGCTATTGTATCCAACAGCAATGTGGATACACATTGCCCTTGGATACACTAGCCAAATAGCTATTGTTTCTAAGTGCAATGTGGACACACATTGCCCTTGGATACACTAGCAAATAGCTAGTGTATCCAACAGCAGTGTATGAAGATTGTTGGTATTGGATACAATAGGCAAACAACTATTTGTATCCAACAGCAATCTATGAAGATTGTTGGTATTAGATACAATAGCTAAATAGCTATTGTATCCAATACAATGTTGATAAGAATTCAGTTACATACAATAGGCAAACACCTATTGTATCCAACAGCATTATTAACACTTTTTTTTTTTTTTTTTTTTGTTGTTGTAGCTGTTGGAAGTAATCATTTTGGCGTTGGAAGTGATAATATTGTTGGATATTACTCTGCTGATAGCGATGATGCTTGCTCGAAGTTGATTGTAACACCAAAAGAAAGTCGGTATTGGGTTCCTGTGTGCGATGATGTTTATAAGCCGGTTATTGGTCAGTGTTTTGCAAGTTATGATGATGGCTTTTGTTTTTACGAGGCATATTGTAACGCCCATCCTTATTATCGTTAAATATTTGACATATTTGTTAAATACTTGAATTTGCATATTATGTGTTAGTTTTACTTGGGTTAAAGTTTTAACTGCTTTAGAATATTAAGGTGGTTAAATGTCTAGTTTTGACTTCTGGGTCATTTGTGAAAATTTGACTTTAGGGGTCTTTTTGTTAAATGTGAAACTTGAGGGGCCTAAGTGTAATTCTTTGAAAGTTGAAGTATATCAACTTGTTGGCTTTCTTCTCTGGGTCATTTTACCCAAATTCATTACGTACACTCTCTCTGTTTCATAACCTAGGGTTAAAAGTTTTCCCTATTCTCGACTCCTCGAGTTTAATTATCCCTCCGTTCTTGATTCCGATCCCGGATTAATATTCGTGGCGTTGAATAGAGCGTTCCAGGCCGAACAGAAATAAGTATTGGTCAACTTGAGTTTTGACTAGGTAAGTTATTAGCTCCCCCTTACTTGTAATAACATGCATAAATGTTATTCTTAATACTTGTGATTGCTAATTTTGTGTTTGGGGTGATTTTTGGGATACTTGTAAATCTGGGACAAAGGGAGTATATTTCCCCTGTGTAGCATATTGGAAGAACTTGGATTAAGTGAATTGAGTATGTTAGTGTATTTTTGGAGTTGTTAACTTGTTGGTAAAAAGTTACTCCTACGTTTGGGACGGAAAATATTTCAACGTGGGAAAGAATGAAAATTTCGCATTTTAGTACACTGTGCGACCGCACAAAAATGAGTGTGCGACCGCACATCTTTCTGAAGGGTTTTTCAAAGAAATTGACATGCTTGTGTGCGGCCGCACAGTCCATTTTGGGCGACCGCACAGTTATCTGAAAAAACAAAGATTTTGTTTAAAGTTTGTATAAGTTGGAAGTAACCCTAATTAAGGTATATAACCTTAGTAAAAGATGTCCTAGCAAGGATTGTGATACTTTAGGGGCATCAGACTTGGTCTTAAACATGTATACTCATTGAATTAAAATGAGAACATAAGTATAAGAGTAGTATCTCTTCTTTATGTCTTGAAAGTGCTATGAACAAGCACTAATGTGTTATACTTGTTGTGAATCCAATGATTGTGCACCTTAGAGGCATTAGCATAAGGTCTTAGACTTGAACATCCTAAGAATAGGAGTGGGATTTGGTAAGAGTAAATGTATAACTCTTATACTTGTTTGAATGTCCAAAGATTGGAAGTTATAACTTGAAGTATAAGACATTTAAAATCTTGTACATGACTTGAACATCCATAGAAATGGATTAAGACTTGAATATAAGATAATAAAATCTTGTACTTGACTTGACACCATATGTATGGTAGTGAACTAGAAAGTGCTATGAACAAGCACTAACGTGTATGAGACATGTTCTTGTTGTGTATGTGCAAACATTGCATATAGTTGCTTGATAACAAGGTGACTTTTTGAGTACTTGAAGCATGTTCCTTGTTGAGCTAGTCCACTACATTTGGATTAGTTCTTCTCCCGTTGTTCAAGTAAATATCTACTTGTACTTTCTTGTGTGAGTCCAGCTGGTTCTCCTTGCTTGTTCGAAAATGTATAGGTTCACGCTTGTCGCGAGAGCTGGGGTTTAAGTGATAATCGGGTCCCTATGTATTTCCGCCCGACCCCTTACTACCGGCCATAGTAAGGGCATAGCTTCCTTAGTTGGAGCAATAAGCCTGACTTAAGTGAATGCTAAACTCCTGTCCCGAACACCTCGTGAATAATCATGAGTACTGATATTGAGAATGACACTGGTTACCGGGTCTTCTGATATATACTGAATAATCAGTTCCTGTTATTGATCGTGATGTCAAAGTAATACAAGCTTCGACAATAATGGTATTCTTGGGAGGAATAAGGAAGGAAGAAATATCCTTATAACTTGCTTGTTTAGCCTTATGTGCTATTTGATGAGTGGATTATCCTCTCATATACTTGTTACTTGATGATACTTGAGATATGATTATTTGAGTATCTACTTGAATTGCATGATAACATGTCATGTAGTTGCATCTAATAGCTTACTGAGATTTATCTCACCCTTTATTTGTTTCCCCCCCCCCCCAGGAAAGGAAGGATAGTGCGCAGTGAGGCTCGACATAGTTGGGAGCTTGCTTCGCAGGTCGTGATTATTTTGGGGCTTGTGTCCTTTTACACTTGGTGAGGACGATGTATTGGGTTGTATAACTCCTTATTTTGGGGTAGACAGTCTTGTTCAGTTCTTGTTGTCACTAGACATCTTGTATAATACTCTTAATGCCAGCTTATGTGCTAGGCATGTTTCCGCTGTGTATGTATTAAGTTTGGTTTTAAATTGTCTTGTCTAGAACTCGTGTTGTGAGCTAGTATAGCTCCTTACTCTAGAATATATATATCATGTCAGTTTGTTAAACAAAAGTCATTAAGTTTCTTGTTAAGTTTCTTGTTTCTCGTTTGGCACTCCCATCCAGGTTCGAGATTCTATTAGGGGATCCCGGGACCTGGGGGCGTGTCACATATGGTCGTGTGTGTGGTTTTGATGTTCGTCGTAGTACTGTTAAGATATCAAGTAATGGAAGAACGAGTTTGAAGTATTATGTTTGCCATAGGGCATGGGTGATTGATAATAAAGTAAAAAAATCTGATTATACTGATGGTGAGAGCAGTAAACAAGGTCGAAAGATGATGTTTTCTAGATGTGATTGTAAAGCGATGATTGGACTGAAGTTGTCTGGTTATGATGAGAAGGGTGGGGTAGTTGTGTATAAATTTGTTGAGCGGCATAATCATAAACCGGTTGCTCCAAATTGTAGGCATTTTTTACGTTTTGGTAGGGAAATGTCATTGGCGCATAAATATTTTGCATTTGATGCATCTAAGGTGAAAATAGGTGCATCACAAGCTCATGGTTTGATGAAAGAGTTGGTTGGTGGATATGAAAATGTTGGAGCTACTGTGAGAGATTTTAGGAATTGGAGCAGGGATTTTAAGCAAGGTATTGGGGAGAAGGATGCTCAGATAATTTTGGACAAGTTTAAGGCTAAGAAGGAGCAGACTGGTTCTTTTTATTATGAATATGAAGCTGATGAATCAGGTCGTTTGATTAAGTTATTTTGGGCTGATCCTATAGGCCGTAGAAACTATGAAGTATTTGGTGATGTTATCTCATTTGATGCGACATTTGGCACAAATAAGTAAGTGTTTTTGAATATTTTATACTATTGGATACAAGAGCTATCCATTGAGTGTATCTAAGTATATGCAAGTGTATTGTTTCAACAATACTGTTGGATACAACAGCTATGTTAGGTTGTGTATCCAACAGCAATGTTGACACATTGCTGTTAGATACAGTAGCAATTTAGCTAGTGTATCCAACAGCAATGTTTGACACATTGCTATTGGATACAGTAGCCAAACACCTAGTGTATCTAACAGCAATGTTGACACATTGCTGTTAGATACAGTAGCAATTTAGCTAGTGTATCCAACAGCAAATGTTGGATACATTGCTATTGGATACAGTAGCAATTTAGCTAGTGTATTTAATAGCAATGTTGACACATTACTATTGGATACAGTAGCAATTTAACTAGTGTATCCAACAGCAAATGTTGGATACATTAGCCAAACACCTAGTGTATCCAACAAAAATGTTTATAACATTGCTATTGGATACAGTAGTGTAGACACCCCGCCTTGGACCTCTCACCCCGATTGCATACATAGTATTTTTATTTAACTTATTTTTATTAATTTCTGTTACTTCGGTTAAGTTCCTAACTGATTCCGTTAGTTTTGGACTAAACTGCATAACAGAATTAATTTTAGAGTCATTTCTGTCTTTCTGTCATTTTTAGAATCACGCGCTTCCGGCACTGCTAACGGGCCGCGCGCGCTTCCCGTCCCAAAGGCGGGACTCGCGCGCTGTCCGATTTGGCAGTAACGGATTGCACCTTATTTCCCTCCCTTTTCTTATTTACAAACATCTTTTTCTTGATCACAAACAACCCTTTTTACATCCACATTCATCCCCCCTTTTCTCATTAACTCCCAATCCCATTATTCTAGCCATCTCTTTAAAACAAAATAATCATTTTTATTTTATTTGATTTTCTTTTATTTCTTTCATTTATTATTTTATTTATCTTATTTTCTATTGGTCAATTCCATCTCACATGGATTGACCAATTTCCCTCCAACCTTTCCCTCTCTTTTTTACCTATAAAAACCATCATCTTCTACCTTAGAAAAGGGACTCCAACCTTGATTCACCAACTACATTATACACAAATTCTCCCAACAAGAGTTCTTAGTAACAAGACTCTACACAAATTGTTCTACAACAATTTCATTACAACAACAACACTTTCAAGTCAAGGTTCCAAGTCCTCTTTCTCAAGGTACAACTCCATTTTCTTCCTTTGTTTTCTTCTTCTTGATGTATGCAATCCCCATTAATGAGACATGACCAACATGACTACTTCACATATTGAAGTTAGTTAAGGTTATCTCCCTACATTTTAATCTCAACTTTAATTCACCATGTTAATTTCTCTTCATCTCTTAATGTAATTCTTTAACATTACTTGTTACATGTAATCTTTATCATTAAATAAATAAAACAATTCTATTTTATTTCCCCTTTATTTCCCCTTTTCTTCTCACCACAATTGTTAGCATATTTCTATTTAATTAATTGAATGATATGTAAATATTAGAACACCAATAGTAGCAAGACCCGCGTAAGCGGGGCGGAGTGGGTGTTTAAGTACTTCCCACTCCGTCACCTAACCCCCGAACCCTTCTCTCCCGAATCTCTGATTTTGTACATAAATTAGGCTATTTCTAGGTTTTTCTTATGTTCCTTTAAAAACATAGGTGGCGACTCTAAACAAATCTAAAACAAGTTAGACATCCTAGGATAATTCACCGCTCTATCCAAGCCGTGGTTCCCCGGGGTATCTACAGTGGAGACTCTGCTGGGGAATTATTAGAGGGTTAAACTTGCGTTTTTCATTTTTGGTGTTCTTTTATTTCATTTTCTGGGCATTCTGGTAAAAAGGGTAGGAAGCGCGCGCCTCTGGCCTTCTTGGCCTAAAGCGCGCGCGTCCGACCCCAATTACCAGAATCGCCCGCCTCCTTTCTTGTCCTTCAATTCCGTGTTTCTGTGCTAACAAATTCTGCAGGGGAAAGTTTTCTTAATTAAGGGTCAAGGCAATCCCTTGAACCCACTGATTTGCAGGTTCTCACCCAGAAGCGGGCGCCTCTGGGTGGGCACCGGGCCTGCATACAATTTCTTTTACTTTCTGTTTATTTTTATCGGTCACACGGGTGATTCGAAAGTTGTAAATTACGTGCTTATTTGTTTTTTTTTACTTCCTTAAAAAAAAAAATGTTTTGTCACATGTTAGACCTCACACTACATACACATATTCTTATCAACTGCTCACTATCGAGTCGCACAAGTCCAACCCCAAACCCGTCGAGGCCCGTCCTAGGAAGTTTCAAGCTCCACCCGACCTTGACTCTTCCGAAGCGGTCAACCTCAGCCCGTGGCGTAGTTCAAGACTACATGCCGGGGGTGACCTTTGAGCCTCATATTCAAGCCGAGCACAAACCACACAATTCTAGTTTAAGGTCTAACACTCCGTGACTCAAGTCGGTTTTCATGTACCGAGATTTCCCTAAACTAATGTCTTCAAATCATACATACCAATTTGTTGCAATGGACGATAGGGGTGGCCAATCGTACCAAACAAAACCTACCAACCGAGTACCAGCCGAACCGAGAGCTTTGGTATACCGACAGTCGGTATACCGAAAGTTCGGTAAGGTAGTACCGAACCGAGTTTGCAGTATGGGTTGGTACACGGTACACAAAAGTGAGTTCGGTTGGTATACCGTGTACCGAGTTATTTTTATAAAAATAATGTTTATTATATATTTAATAATTTAATAGAAAATTAAGTATATAAAAAAACTAAAAAAATGTGTTATTTAAAATTCCAGTCAGTTTTTTGATTGTTTCAGTTAGTTTTTGACAGTTTCAGTTAGTTTTTAGACAGTTTCTCAGTAAGTTTTTAACAGTTTCAGTTAGTTGTTTGACAGTTTCAGTTAGTTTTGACTGTTTCAGTTAGTTTTTTGACTGTTTCAGTTAGTTTTTGACAGTTTCAGTTAGTTTTTTGACTGTTTCAGTTAGTTTTTGACAGTTTCAGTTAGTTTTTTTTACTGTTTCAGTTAATTTTTGACAGTTTCAGTTAATTTGTCTTCGACTTTTCCTGCTTTGGTAGAGGTGTAGTACCAACCGTACCAACCAAGTACCAACCGTACCAAGAAGTTGGTATACCGAGTTTGTTGGACGGTACTGGTACTCATTTTCATGTACCAACTTCTTCTTGGTTGGTACTGGTACAAGGTAAAAAATGTTGGTATACCTACCATGCCACCCCTAATGGACGAAATAAAAACTCCGTCCCCAAAAGTGGTTATTTTGGACGAAAATAAAAATCCGTCCCCGCATGTATGATTTACTACATTAATTTAGTTTAATCCCGTCACATGTAGGTATCACAAGCGTGGTGGAATCCGATGAGTATATGGGACCGCGAGAAGGTCTATATACTAGTGTGACGATTCCATTATTTTTCTAGAAGCCCCAAAAAGGACCACGTCCTTCCGACTTTGTAAATAAAAAAAAAAGAGTCGTTTTTCCTTATGTGGTTGAGTCTTTTTCTTTGTTTGTGGGTTAATTCATTTTATCCAAAAGGTGTTTGTGGGGCCAATCTAAGATCAACCGTGCTCTTTCAATAGGTCCAATGGCTTCCAACGGCAACAACAACAACGGTGGAAATGATTTCGTGTCCAACGAAGGGTTACTCAACATAATGGATAGGATTGTCGAGGATGCCCGCCGTAAAGACAATTTGTGGCAAGCCCGTTTCGATATCGACAAGAGGATTCACAAAGAAGAGGTTTCCGAATTCAAGGCCCGTCTTGATTATGAAAGAAGAATTCACAAGGAAGAGGTTTCCGAACTCAAAGCCCATTTGCAAGAGCTCACCGACAGCAAAGCAAAGTTCAATGATAAAGCATGCTCAAGTGGCCCGACCCTCAAAAGCTACAAAGGTACCACCAACAACCGAGTTTTCACTCCTCTCCAAGGAGTAACCCAAGCCGAGGCATTTGAAATTTTGGTGGCAAGAGGGAAGATCAAACCTTTGGAGGGGTACAAGCCGAAGGCGATACTGAAAAATCATGCTCATGGTGAATGGTGCGGCTACCACAAGCATAGTGGCCACACTACCGAAGGGTGCTTCCTTCTCCGAAACATCATCCAAGATTTGATCGACAACGGCGAATTTACCGTGGGTGAAGAGCAACTCATCAAAGAAGTGGCTTGGTTTTGAAATGGGGCTTCAACAAAGAGGACGACGACAACAATCTCCATTTCTCTTTCTCTAACTAGTAGTAGGAATAAAAAAAAAAAAAAAAAGAGTCAAAAGTCCTCTTTTGTGTGCATTAATGTTTTCTCTCGTCCCATGTTAAGTGTCGAGTCTTCTTATCAAATAAAAGTCGTTCTTGTCCTTATACACTCTTCCAAGTTGTTCGATCTAATTCTTGACAAAATGATGAAAAAATGTCTAAACAAGTTTTAGAACAAGGCCATCACTTGAACGCCTAGGGGCTAAACATCGACGCCAACATCAACGACGAAGCCAAGACAAACAAGGTGGAGCAACAATCATGAAGAAGTCAAGCAAAGTTTTCAAAGGGGGATTAAAAAAAAAAAAAAAAAAAAAGAGCTCGCTAGGTTGAAACCATCAAATCAACCTAGGCAAAAGTTAGAGCACACAAAAAAAAAAAAAAAATCCCCCTCAATCAAAGAAGTTCACATCAAGATCATCATCATCATCCACCAACGAAGGACGAAGCAACAATTCATCACGAAGAATGGAGAATCCACAAGAACTACGGTGACCTGAGCCTCTACACTGGAGGAACGTAGGCAACCTGCGGGTCCGGTCTCATGCAAGAAAGAAGATATGTTTAGCCCTAGCGCGTTATGGTGATTGGCCTTCATCTCGAACTTGTCAAGACATCTTTGTACGATTCATTTGCCAATAAATTAATCACCAAAAAGATTGAACAACTTTCTTAGATTTGGAATCATTTCGCGCACCTTGTCGAGTCTAGGGACTTCTATTCTTTCTGCATACTCCCAATTTCTTGCAATCAAATTGGGGCTTTCCTTCTCTTCTCTCTTAATGACTTACTTGCCTTCGTGAGTCATTCGATTCAATAAAAAAAAATACATGTCAATACTAGGGACACTTCCTTAGTCGAGTCAATGTCACTCATCTTTAGTGACAAAAGGTTTTCACCACAAAATCACATGTCTCTCATCCTCAGCTAGATTTAATGCACACTTCCTCATTAATCGAGTAAAAAATGAAGACGCAAAAGAGATGCCCGCTAGATTGAAAACCTGAAAGGGCGGTCTAGGTAAAAAACAGGGTGCGTCATAAAAAATAAAAATGAGAGAGTGAGAGAGAGAAGGGAAAGAGAAATGGAGATCCCCGACCTCTAAAGAAGATAAGTTCTACATTGAATCTCCTCATCAAGTCAATTCCCCACCGAGTCAACTTTGGGATTGCAAAAGGCTCGACAAGATATAGCACCATCAAAGGTTGTCTTGGGTTATCGGCATCATTCTCCAGCAGTGTGCATTTTTGGGTTCATGAAAAGAAGGCCCGTGGTTACCAAGATCCATCTGAGAACAAGCCCATCATAAAAGGGCACGAGGTTGCACAAATAATCCCTAGCTAGTCAATTGGCTTGGGCAGCAAATAGCAACAACATGTGTCTCATTATTCAAGGCTTCTTCAAGTATGTGCTTCTAAAGTACGCCGAAAGGCTCTCGAGAAATGGAGTAGCTCTTGCCATATCCTCTCATGTTTATTCTCTCACACGAGGATGAGTCACTCTTGCTTTGCTCCACAAATGGTGACGCCCTAGGGACTATATGACCCGAGAACAAGGGCTTCTTTTGACAATCAACAAGCCCTAGGGGCTATGCTCGAAAAAAAAGATGTGTGAGACTATCCTCAAAGTCTCTCAAAAGGGATGTCAAAAAGCCCTCTTGTCACGTGTGCCCGTGCTCGTTCCCCCAATCAAGGATGGACCTTTCTCGCAATCAATGATGGCACTCTAGGGGCTACGGTCAAGTCTTAAAGGCTCCCTCGGCAAAGAGCAATTAACTCCCCAGCAGTATCCCCAGCCAAGTCATGTGCAACATTGGAAGCTTCCTCAATTCGGCACCGAAGGTCTCCGCAATCTACAATCTTTTGGGCTACGGCATTTCAGTAATCCGAGCAAAGGGAAATATTGGGGCTTCGCGACTGACAGTCTTTTGGGCAACAATACTCGAGCAAGTGCAATGTGGAGTAGTCTTATGGCTCCATGAGAACAATCAAGATTCAAGGGTCTCTCAACACTTCAAGTCAAAGGCCTCTTGGTTTTAAATGAAGACTCCGATGTTATGAATGAAGTTGATGATTTTTGTTAGAACTCACAGCGAGATTTTGAAGGAAGTCTTAGAGAAAAGGAAAAAGATTCAATATGCTAAACTCTAATCAAAACAGGGTTATAGCGGGAAATGCCACGGCCAATCCCAATGTTTCTGCAATTCAGCACCCCCTTCTCCAAGATCAAAAGCGCAAGGTGCAGCTCAGATAAAGTTGGGCCACAGCACTAGTTGCATCCGAAGATCCGTCATTAGTTCAACTCAAGAAGAGTCAAGCAAGCATACTCATTTGAGACTTTATCACGCCAAGACCTTATCCTCCGTGACCTCGACGGCACCGCAAGACATTACTGCATCCTTTGACATAAGCCCTCAGCCATTTGGGTATCGACCACAATGAGGCCATTCATCTCCCCAGTAAGAGCAAAAAGGAGATCTCTATCAAGAATTCTACCAAACGGTACATCCGCTCTCAATGCCGAGCCAATCACGAGATAATTTGGGGCTTTACAATGAAAGGTCTTCACATCCCGCCATCTACAAGACCACGACACTTGGGGCTTTAAAATCTCTCAAAGCTTGGCATCAACGACCTCCTCTTGGGGCTTGCTCACTACAACAACAAAGGGCGATTTACTCGAATGGGCCAAAAGCTGATTTATCTTGGAGCTATGCAAGTCCCTCAAAATTTGGCATCAAAGGCATTCTAGGGGCTTTACAATCAGCAACCCCTCATCTTGGCATCAAAAGCCTTTTGAAGCCCCATAATCGACAAATCTCTTGGGGCTAGACATCAATCTTCGTTGGGCACACCGGCGACAACAGAATTCAAGCGAGGCAATCCGGACTTCGACTGAACATGACTTGATCTTGGGTTGGCTTCACAAGCACACAATGGTTAAAATGGTTCACCCACAAACTAAAAAAAAAAAAAATCTTTTCCTCACATGTGTTCATATTCTTTCCTTTCTAATCTAAAAAAAAAAAAAAAAAAAAAGATTTTTCTTTTTCTTTCTCTTTCTATGTGCAAAAGTATGTGCTTTACTTTGCTTTGCTCCTAGCTTCTCCTCCAGCATTCTCCATCATCCTTGAACTACGCTGGTCTGATTCCCTTCAAGGGATACGTAGGCAGCCTTTGGCACGACCAACCCATCATCCAGAGTACCATCTCGCCAACCCATCATCAAGAGCGTTCTCTCATCAACATCCAAAGAATGGACATTCTCCATCAAAGCATCCTCCGCGGACATCAGAAATCCATCTTCACTCAAGCGGCAATGGTAAGCGAAGGTATGAATACATCCAATGCTTTCCTCAAAATCACACCGCACACAAGATCACTCTCTACATTCTTACTTCTCTCTCATTGCAAGGGTGTTCCAAAATCCCATCACACCACGAGCACAATTTCTCTCTCTTCATTTCACACTTCATGCATCTTCTTGCAAGAACACATATACCTGTCAAGCACACACATAACAGGTACCACCACGATGTTAACAGCATCCGCTACTCAAGGCACTTCATCCCCACCAGAAAGTGGTCAACCGTGCCCACACCCCACAAAGTCAACAACATAAGCTCCCATGAGCTCCAAGTCGGCAACTCGGTCTATATCGAGACAAGCTCTCATGAGCTCCAAGTCGGCAACTCGGTCCATATCGAGACAAGCTCCCATGAGCTCCAAGTCGGCAACTCGGTCCATATCGAGACAAGCTCCCATGAGCTCCAAGTCGGCAACTCGGTCCATATCGAGACAAGCTCCCATGAGCTCCAAGTCGGCAACTCGGTCCATATCGAGACAAGCTCCCATGAGCTCCAAGTCGGCAACTCGGTCCATATCGAGACAAGCTCCCATGAGTTCCAAGTCGGCAACTCAGTCCATATCGAGACAAGCTCCCATGAGCCCCAACTCAACAACTCGGTCCTTATCGAGACAAGCTCCCATGAGCTCCAATACAACACTCCAGCAAAAGACGCTCACACAGGGAGCGCACCCCTATCTCTAGCAATTTCAAATTACTGCTTTCATCGAGTCTTTGCTTTCTTTTCTTTCTTTTTCTTTGTCGATGTCCTCGGCGGGTGTTTTTACTTTCGTCGACGCATTTTGCTTTGCAATCCACGTCGCCGAGGGGCTCTGTAGACACCCCGCCTTGGACCTCTCACCCCGATTGCATACATAGTATTTTTATTTAACTTATTTTTATTAATTTCTGTTACTTCGGTTAAGTTCCTAACTGATTCCGTTAGTTTTGGACTAAACTGCATAACAGAATTAATTTTAGAGTCATTTCTGTCTTTCTGTCATTTTTAGAATCGCGCACTTCCGGCACTGCTAACGGGCCGCGCGCGCCTCCCGTCCCAAAGGCGGGACTCGCGCGCTTTCCGATATGCCAGTAACGGATTGCACCTTATTTCCCTCCCTTTTCTTATTTACAAACATCTTTTTCTTGATCACAAACAACCCTTTTTACATCCACATTCATCCCCCCTTTTCTCATTAACTCCCAATCCCATTATTCTAGCCATCTCTTTAAAACAAAATAATTCATTTTTATTTTATTTGATTTTCTTTTATTTATTATTTTATTTATCTTATTTTCTATTGGTCAATTCCATCTCACATGGATTGACCAATTTCCCTCCAACCTTTCCCTCTCTTTTTTACCTATAAAAACCATCATCTTCTACCTTAGAAAAGGGACTCCAACCTTGATTCACCAACTACATTATACACAAATTCTCCCAACAAGAGTTCTTAGTAACAAGACTCTACACAAATTGTTCTACAACAATTTCGTTACAACAACAACACTTTCAAGTCAAGGTTCCAAGTCCTCTTTCTCAAGGTACAACTCTATTTTCTTCCTTTGTTTTCTTCTTCTTGATGTATGCAATCCCCATTAATGGGACATGACCAACATGACTACTTCACATATTGAAGTTAGTTAAGGTTATCTCCCTACATTTTAATCTTAACTTTAATTCACCATGTTAATTTCTCTTCATCTCTTAATGTAATTCTTTAACATTACTTGTTACATGTAATCTTTATCATTAAATAAATAAAACAATTCTATTTTATTTCCCCTTTATTTCCCCTTTTCTTCTCACCACAATTGTTAGCATATTTCTATTTAATTAATTGAAGGACATGTAAATATTAGAACACCAATAGTAGCAAGACCCGCGTAAGCGGGGCGGAGTGGGTGTTTAGGTACTTCCCACTCCGTCACCTAACCCCCGAACCCTTCTCTCCCGAATCTCTGGTTTTGTACATAAATTAGGCTATTTCTAGGTTTTTCTTATGTTCCTTTAAAAACATAGGTGGCGACTCTAAACAAATCTAAAACAAGTTAGACATCCTAGGATAATTCACCGCTCTAGCCAAGCCGTGGTTCCCCGGGGTATCTACAAGTAGCAATTTAGCTATTGTATCCAACAGCAATGTTAGTGTATCCAACAGCAATGTTGAGTCATTAATATTGAATCTATGTTGATATTTATTATTTGCTTCATGATTTTCTTTATGTATGTTCAAATCAGGTACAATATGGTATTTGTGCCATTTTGCGGTGTGGATAATCATAGGAAATGCGTGACATTTGCAGCAGGGTTACTTTCAAGAGAAGATATTCCTCACTACACTTGGGCTTTTAAAGCGTTTTTAAACGCAATGGGTCGGGAACCACTTTGCTTAATTACGGACCAATGCCCTGCTATGAAGCAGGAAATACCTACAGTTTTTACTTCAATGAGGCATCGTTGGTGCATGTGGCATATCATGAACAAACTTCCAACAAAGGTAATCAAAGTGTCATATAGTATCTAGAATAGTGTATTGTTGAAGATTACACTTGGATACACTAGCTATTTTTATGTAATGTATCCAACTGTTAAATATAATATTATGCTTCTATGAAGTAGGTAATTAACTTTTTTTGTGCAGTTTGGTCCTCATTTGTGCAAGGAGGCTGATTTGATGTCAAAGATTAAAGGTTTCGTTTGGGACAATTGCCTAAATGCATCAGAATTTGAAGAGGGGTGGAAAGCAGTAATAGAAGAATTTGGTTTACAAGAGAATGAGTGGTTATCGACTATGTTTGAGAATAGGAGTAGCTGGATTTCTGCATATTTTAGCGATGATCCATTGCTCGGGATATTGCGTACAACGTCGTTGTCAGAAAGCGCCAATGCATTTTTTTGGTAAGTACACGAAGCAGAAGGACACATTGACGGAGTTTTACGTACGTTTTGAGACAGCAATGGACAAGCAGCGTCAGACCAATAGACGATTGAGCCACGAGTGTTTGACACAACTTCCCAAGTCTGTGACTCCATTGTTGATCGAGAAAGATGCAGCAGAAATTTACACACGAGAGGTTTTTTATATGGTTCAGGATGAAATTAAAGAAGCGTGTTACAGTTTGGGGATGAAATCTATGGCCGGTGACGATTCCGTTAAGAACTTGGTGTTGACAGATGGGAAAGCAAAAGGGAAAGAATTTGAGGTAACATTTTTTTTAATGTAAATAACATTTTTTTTGACACATTGCTCTTAGATACAATAGCAATTTTAGCTATTGTATCCAACAGCAATGTTGATAACAATACAGTTAGATACAATACCAAAACACCTATTGTATCCAACAGCAATGTTCACACATTGCTGTTGGATACAATAGCTATTTAGCTATTGTATCCAATGCAATGTTCATACATATCGCTATTGGATACACTAGCTATTTCCCTATTGTATCCAACATCAATGTTGAAACATTGCTATTAGATGCACTAGGAATTTATCTATTGTATCCAATGCAATGTTCAGCTGCTGTATTTTGTACTAATTTAGCTTCTGAATATTACACAGGTAAATCACTTGTTAGAAACTAATCACGTGCAGTGTTCGTGTAAACTATTTGAAAGAATTAGAATTTTGTGCAGACACGCTTTTTTTGCCTTAAAGCTAGTTAATGCAGCTAAGATTCCTAGAGACCATGTCCTCAATTGGTGGACGAAGAATGCAGAGCGCCGTGTGTCAAGTGCGGTGGTTGATAGCGTATCAACAGATTGTGTTAGAATGGAGGCGTTTGGGGCAAAAGTGAATGAGATTTGGTTTGATTTCAACACATGTATGGGGTTAGTTGGTAAGGATGGTGAGGATTTGGATCACATCGCAAAGGTTTTGAAGGACTTGAAGCATGAATTAAGAGAACACAGAGGTACAAATATTTGCCAGAAGAACAAAACTGTTATTGAAAACTTAATTGGTACGGATATTCCTGATGAAATTACAGTCAAGCCTCCTAATGAAGGTCGTAACAAAGGGTGTGGGAGGAAGAGGATTTTGAGTGCAGCGGAGAAGTCGGTAGCTCAAAAGGAAAAGGCTAAGAGATTATGCAGGTCATGTAACCAAATGGTGCATCATGACAAGCGAAATTGTCCGCTATTATTCAAAGATAATAATTAGGTTTTGATTAGGATTTTGTTTATTTTTGTTGGATAATTATATAGTCTTTTCATGTAATACTATATATTTTTGGATAATGATTCAGTTTATTGGATACATTGTTTGAACAGATTCAATATCCATGGTTTAATATCATATTTGATATCTGTAATTTTTATTAGATACATTAGGTGAATAGGTAGTGTATCTAATAAATGAAATAAATTAGTTGCTTTCTTATTAGATACACTAGTTACATAAGTAGTGTATCCAATGATTGAAATATAGTATAACACATTCATTGGATACAGTAGGACAAAACATTATGTATCTAATGTTAATATGGTATTTATATTTTGGAATCTGGATATCTTATTAGATACACTAGTCGCATAACTAGTGTATCCAATGATTGAAATATATCATAATCCATTCATTTGATACACTAGGCAAACACCTATTTGTATCCAACAAAAATGTTCATTCAGTTAGATACAATAGGCAAACACTTATTGTATCCAACATCAATTTTCATAACAATTCAGTTAGATACAATGTTCAAGTCTTCAACTTAACAAAATACTAGAGCTTCTTTGAATGAACTAAGCAACGAATAAAAAGTATCCTTACTTACATATCAATTATCCAACATAAAAAAACAAATACTACAAGTTTTCTAAATAAAATTATGCAACATTAGATGATTTCCAACCTACCTTTAAATTGCTAAGTATCAACCAACCACAAGACTACAATTTTTCTAAAATTCAAGTTTTCGAAATAAATGCCAAGTATCAACCAACGATAATACTACAAGTTTTGTAACACCATATAAAGATACACAATTCTAACATCCCCAAATTAATCAGTCTCTACAACTTTTGTTTCTTTTTCTTCTTTTGCTCCTTCTCTTCAATCTTGTCCATCTTGCTTTTCTCATTTAAAAAAGTTGTTGCTTCTTGTATAACCTCATCTCTATTGTTGTTTGTCTCATGGCATATCATCTTGTGCACATACCGGCTTCGCAGCCTCAGAAGTTGTCTATTTTGTTCAAGCTGGTAAGAAATGAAAGAAAAAATAAAAAAAAAATTAGAAGTTTGTTTGTTTTTCACTTCAACAAACATTTTATTATATACTATACTATACTTACCCCTTCATCCTTTAGTCCAACATAACTTACTGTGCCGCTGCATCCCATATATGCTTCCATGTGCCTCATCATAAAAATTGCACAGTCGGTATGATTTTCTTTTGTTTGCCAAGAGAATCTTTTTCGTTTAGGTTTAAATAATCTAATTTCATCTGCTCTTTTGTGATTCTTGGATTGGGCATATCGAGAAAAAAGTTTTTGCTGCACAAAATAACATGAAAGTAACGGTGCATTATTATATAATTCAAAAGAAACATATTTGACTTGTTGGATACAGTATGTAAATAGTTATCGTATCCATTGCAAATATCATATTCAATTTGAATTTTCATTAGATACACTAGTTAAATTATCTAGTGTATCTAAGTTTAATTTGCAGATATTGTGTTATGTATCAATTTTATAAAGATATATATAAAATTTTTGACAGATATAAGCAGGACAAGTTTAAGAAATTCATACCACATGTATTAGAGGTTCTCTATATTTGTCCATTGTGCCTGCCAAACTATTGTCCAGTATATTAATTGCACCGCCTTTTATATCAAACACAGCAAGCCAATAATGTTCACTAGCAAGAACTGGAAAGAACACCTGATAGACACAAAAACAAAAACATATCAAGTGTATGTGAATACTTTTAATTACATTAACTATTTTAATTAGATAGAATAGCCATTTTGGCTATTGTATCCAACAGCAATGTTGACACATTGCTATTAGATACAATAGCCAAATACCTATTGTATCCAATACAATGTTTGATAGCAATACAGTTGGATACAATAGCCAACTAGCTATTGTATCCAACAGCAATGTTCATCACATTGATATTGGATACAATAGCCAAATAGCTATTGAATCTGACAGCAATGTTGTCACATTGCAGTTAGATACAATAGCCAAATACCTATTGTATCCATCAACAATGTTCATACACATTGCTGTTGGATACAATAGCCAGATAGCTATTGTATCCAATACAATGTTCATAACAATCTTGTTAGATACAATAGGGCAATACCTATTGTATCCAACAGCAATGTTCATACACATTGCAATTAGATACAAATAGCCAAATACCTCTTGTATCCAACAGCAATGTTCATACACACATTGCTATTGGATACAATAGCTATTGTATCCAACACCAATGTTCATAACAATACTGTTAGATACAATAGGCCAACACCTATTGTATCCAACAGCAATGTTAATACACACATTGCTATTAGATACAATAGCCAGATAGCTATTTGTATCCAACAGAAATGTTCATACACATTGCTATTGGATACTTTTAAGATGAGTTTTTTAAAATATAATTGAGTTTAAGTTTCATTACCATGTCATAATCATTGAGCGAGTATTTAGTGTTCTGTTTCAACAATCTATCCATGTCATCAGAAAAGTCTTCATAATGTGCATCAAATGATTTTCCAGCAGTAATCATCTGAAATATTGTTTTTTGACATTGGAAATGTGTGTGTTAGTGTTTGTTGTTACATATAAAAATGTTAGTGGAAGTAAATATTAATATATAAATATATTACCGTCATTAGTTGTAATACCCATCCTTAATTTCGTTAAATATTTGACTTATTTGTTAAAATTTTGACATGCTTGTTAAATTCTTGACTAGCATATTTATATGTTATTTTATTTGAGTTAATTATTTAATTACTTTAGAAAATTAAGGTGGTTAAATGTCAAAGTTGAAAGTTTAGGGGCCTTTTTGTCAAAGTTAGAACTTGAGGGACCTAGCGGCAATTCTTGGAAAGTTCCAAGTATATCATGTGTTTGCCTCCTGAGAAAGGCATTTTTCATTCTATAACTTTCTCGTACACTCCTTCTGTTTCAAAAGCTAGTTTAGGATTCTCCCTATTCTCGACTCCTCGAGCTTAATTATCTCTCTGTTCGTGATTTCGGTCCCGGATAAATATTCGTGGCGTTGAATAGAGCGTTCCAGGCCGATCAGAAATTTATTTGGGTCAACTTGATTTTTGACTAGGTAAGTTATTGACTCCCCTTTACTTGTAATAACATGCATATATGTTATTCCCGCTACTTGTTCTTGTTAAAATTGTGTTTTGAGCAATTTTTGTGCTACTTGTAAATTTGGGACGAAGGGGGTACTAAAAGACTCTGTAGAAAGATGAGGATACATGAACTTGAATTTGAGCATACTTCTATATGCTCTGAGTAATATTTGTGTGTAGGAAAATTACTCCTATTTGTGAGACGGTAAAATAGTAACTTGATTTAAATATTATTAGAAAAATCGTACCATTATTTGTGGTACGGGGAAATGAATGGAAGTATCCCTAGATGGGTATATTAGTATAAAATAAAATTGTACTTATACTTTTTGGGACGGTGAAATAGTTAATTGGGAATAAAAGAAGATTTTTCTATTATTTATGGGACGTGGATAAATTAATAAGTGTCCCTATAGAAGTGTTCTAGGCATGTTAAAATGCACTCTTAAATGTTAGGAGTGTTAGTTAAATGTTACTCCTACGCTTGGGACGGAAAATTATTTAACCTGAGAAAGAATTCGGATTTTGGCAATTTTGGGCCTTGGGCGACCGCCCATTGTGGGCTGGGCGACCGCCCATCTATCTGAAGTATTTTGTTCTTGGAAAGCCTGATTTTGGGCGACCGCCCACACCATTTTGTGCGGCCGCCCATATGTCCTGAAAAATTGTAAAACTTGTTCCATGATTGTATAAGTTGGAAATAACCCTTGTTAAGGCATATAGCCTTAAGATAAGATGTCCTAGTAAGTATTGTGATACCTTAGGGGTATCAAAAGTGAGTCTTGAACATGAATACTCATTTAATTAAAATGAGAACTTAGTCTTGTACATGGACACTTATGGAACTCAAATGAGAACTTAAGTATAAGAGTAACAACTCTTTTATATGTCTTGAAAGTGCTATGAACAAGCACTTATGTGTTATGCTTGTCTTGAAGCCAATGATTGTGCATCTTAGGGGCATTAAAACAATGACTTGAGATTGAATATCCTATGTAGGGAATTAAGAACTTGTAAGTATGAGTGGTATAGCTCATTGACTTAAATTGAACTCGAAGTATTCTTGGTCTAGGTTTAGGGTATTACCCTAGATGGCCTAGATGAGTGTTGTAGAACACTCTAGTACTGAAAAATAGTCCATTTGTGAACAAATGAAATGTGGACTTGAATCATAATTAAATGATGACTTGAATATAAGAGTAATAACTCTTTTATGTGTCTTGAAGTCAATGTTTGTGTACCTTAGGGACACCAACTAATGTCTAGAGCTTGAATGTCCTGAATGTCTTGAATGTCTTAAGATAAGACAGTAACTTGAAGTATAAGACAATAAAATCTCGTACATGACTTGAACATCCAAATAATTGGATTAAGACTTGAATATAAGATTATAAAATCTTGTACGTGCCTTGACACCAATATAGGTGTATGGTAATAAACTTGAAAGAGTCTTGATGTGTATATGCAAATCTTGCATATATTTACTTGATAGAATGTGGCTTCTTGATTGATTGGTACGTGGTATGAATAACCAAAGAATTGAGTTATGGAACTAGATAGAGAATAATTAACTCTACTACATACTTGAACTTGATACGTGTATATTGGAAGTGCTATAAATAAGCACTAAAGTGTAAATGATTTAGTTTTTAATCGTGTATATACTCAATGAAGTATATAAAATATAAAGAAGATATCTTGTCTGGAAATGGTTCCTAAAGAAAATAGGGACTAGTGTAATATGAAGATAATTCATATAATCGTGAATACTACGATTTAAATTAATAAGAATGATTACAGAACACAATATGTGTTAGGAAATGTATTCGATTACTAACGATACATATATGTGAAGTATGACTGTGTCTAGGTACAATGTGACCTATTCTACTACGTGTTTAGAGTCTAAGGTATTGGGCTCTATTTGATAGTAAGGGTATAGTGATAGACACTTTAATGTGTTAAACGTGATATGAATATGTACGTGCAAACTTGGCATGTGACTAAATGATATACCCTACTACTTGACTGAAGTCTGTTATAAATGGGCTCTTACTTGGATTGATCGTGTTACATGGACACTTATGTGCCATAGTTAAACTTGATTGGTATTCGCAATAATTGAGTACGTGTACTTATATTCTCGTGAGCACATGATACATAGTTACATGGTGCATATTCTCGTGAGCACATGATACATAGTTACATGGTGCATATTCTCGTGAGCACATGATACATGATTACATGGTGCATAAAGAGTAGTCCACTAATAAGGGACTGAGTTCTGTTCTGTAGTTCAAGTAAACATCTACTTGTGCATTCTTGGTGAGTCCAGCTGGTTCTCCTTGCTTGTTCGAAAATATATAGGTTCACGCTTGTCGCGAGAGCTGGGGTTTAAGTGACAATCGGGTCCCTATGTATTTCCGCCCGACCCCTTACTACTGGCCATAGTAAGGGCATAGCTTCCTTGGTTGGAGCAATAAGCCTGACCTAAGTGAATGCTAACTCCCGTCCCGAACACCATGTGGATCTTGTTATTGTGGATGACACTGAATACCAGGTCTCCTTATATACTGTTCTCCTGTCCTGTTCACCACGTGGATCTTGTTATTGTGGATGACACTGGTTACCAGGTCTTCTTATATACTGCACAGCAGTCTCTTGTTCCTGTTCTTGGTTGTCCTCAGCTAGAAAAGCATCGACAACAAATGGTATTCTTGGGAGAAATAAGGAAGGATTCAGGTACAATGCGTGATAGGCCTATGTGCATCTTGTGAGCTGGTTTAGCCTCTCGCACTACTTGACTACTTGTTACCTGAACCTTTCTTGAGCTTGATTACTTGTTGGGTTGGCTTAGCCTCTCCTATACTTGTTACTTGATGATACTTGATCTATGTTTAATTGAGTATCTACTTGTATTGCATGATAACATGACATATAGTTGCATGTTAATAGCTTACTGAGATTTATCTCACCCTTTATTTGTTTAATTGTTTCCCCCCCCCCAGGAAAGCAGGGGATAGTACGCTGTGAGGCTCGATTTAGCTGGGAACTTACTCAGCAGGATATTCTTGTTCGAAGTTAGTGTCCTTTTATTTTGGTAAGGACGATCTTGTATGAGTTAATTAAACTCTGGGCTTGTATTGGGGTAGTATTTGTTGTCCCTAGACAGTTCTTGATGCCAGCTTATTTGCTAGGCATGTCTTCCGCTGTATGTAACCATTTTGGTTTTAATTTTCTTGGTTTAGAACTGGTGTGAGCTATCTTAGCTCCCTACTCTTGAGTATACATATCATGTCAGATTTGTTTTTTACAGGTATTGTTCCTGTTTCCCGTTAGTTTCTTGTTCCTTGTTAGTTACGCGCACCAGGTTCGAGGTTCTATTAGGGAATCCCGGGACTTGGGGCGTGTCAGTTTGGTATCAGAGCTATGGTTTAGCTCTAAGCCTGGATAGGGTCTATGGCCTAGGTGGGGTTAGTCTTGGGTGTGTTTTCGACACCGAGTGCTTCGTTACTTGTTGTTATACCAGGCATAGGACTGGTGTTGATAGTGTTGATCCAATTAGATGAGATGGATTGAGAATCGAGAGCGCGAGTCTTCAAAGACTTAGGCGTATCTATCTTGTCTTGTGGACATGGTTTCGTGCTATATATGCATGCTTGTCCTTATCTCGTGAATTATGTGAAAGTGTATTCTCTAGTAAGAGACTACATGCTTGATATCGTTATGTATAAGAGCTTGATAGAAGTGTGGGTGATAACACCCTATACGTTCTATGTTAACTTGGTCATGTTACCTAAATGGGACATTGATGTGATACGTGTTATGGCTTGGCTCTTACGTGTTATGATTTGGCTTTCTATGTGTTAGGCCAATCTTGTTTACCATAATAGATGGTAATTAATTCTCTGCTAGTATGCTTGACTATTTATGTGAGCATGATAGTTTTATGCATAACCTTTTATGTTCTGCATTGAAAGTCTAGAAAGGGTTCTTGAGATTGTACTGGGTATTTAACCTGTGTGATTGATAGTGGAATTTCTATACCAAACCAGATGGATGTATCCATTCTTGATGAGAAACTGGGTTATCTTGAGTGGTTACAGTACAAATACAGTGCTGACACCTGGATTAATGTTCTTGACCTCGATTGAGTTAAACGAGTTGAAGATTCAACTTGAGAATTTCTTGATAGAGGATATATCTACCTTGTAGTGGATGTCTGAATTGAGTATCTGTGTTGACCTATTAGTGGAAACAACCAAGGTATGCGTGTTCTTGAGATATTCTTGATCTTGTTAGAGATTCATGAATGAATTTCGAAGGCAGCTCCATTGTTAATTATTTGACACCGAGAGCTACATCTTTTGATGGATTGTCTTGATGGATTGATATACGTAAAGTCAGTTCTGAATATTGAAACGATGGATAACCACGACTTCAGTATCTGAGATTGCCTAGTGGATTTGACTAGTATTACAGTGATCTGGAGGATATGACCAGTTCTATTATTTTTAGTGGATATGTCAAGTTTCACCAATATAGTGGATTGACTAATCGAGTCTACTTGACTTTATGTGTTTTGATGTTATAATTGATACATCTAAATTGCATAGAATATTTGTGAGTATCTGTGCATAGTCGTGATGTTCTTGAGTTCTACTTGTTGATTATATATGTTATAATCTTGATCTAGTAAAAATTCGAGGACGAATTTTCTTTAAGGTGGGGAGGATGTAATACCCATCCTTAATTTCGTTAAATATTTGACTTATTTGTTAAAATTTTGACATGCTTGTTAAATTCTTGACTAGCATATTTATATGTTATTTTATTTGAGTTAATTATTTAATTACTTTAGAAAATTAAGGTGGTTAAATGTCAAAGTTGAAAGTTTAGGGGCCTTTTTGTCAAAGTTAGAACTTGAGGGACCTAGCGGCAATTCTTGGAAAGTTCCAAGTATATCATGTGTTTGCCTCCTGAGAAAGGCATTTTTCATTCTATAACTTTCTCGTACACTCCTTCTGTTTCAAAAGCTAGTTTAGGATTCTCCCTATTCTCGACTCCTCGAGCTTAATTATCTCTCTGTTCGTGATTTCGGTCCCGGATAAATATTCGTGGCGTTGAATAGAGCGTTCCAGGCCGATCAGAAATTTATTTGGGTCAACTTGATTTTTGACTAGGTAAGTTATTGACTCCCCTTTACTTGTAATAACATGCATATATGTTATTCCCGCTACTTGTTCTTGTTAAAATTGTGTTTTGAGCAATTTTTGTGCTACTTGTAAATTTGGGACGAAGGGGGTACTAAAAGACTCTGTAGAAAGATGAGGATACATGAACTTGAATTTGAGCATACTTCTATATGCTCTGAGTAATATTTGTGTGTAGGAAAATTACTCCTATTTGTGAGACGGTAAAATAGTAACTTGATTTAAATATTATTAGAAAATCGTACCATTATTTGTGGTACGGGGAAATGAATGGAAGTATCCCTAGATGGGTATATTAGTATAAAATAAAATTGTACTTATACTTTTTGGGACGGTGAAATAGTTAATTGGGAATAAAAGAAGATTTTTCTATTATTTATGGGACGGGGATAAATTAATAAAGTGTCCCTATAGAAGTGTTCTAGGCATGTTAAAATGCACTCTTAAATGTTAGGAGTGTTAGTTAAATGTTACTCCTACGCTTGGGACGGAAAATTATTTAACCTGAGAAAGAATTCGGATTTTGGCAATTTTGGGCCTTGGGCGACCGCCCATTGTGGGCTGGGCGACCGCCCATCTATCTGAAGTATTTTGTTCTTGGAAAGCCTGATTTTGGGCGACCGCCCACACCATTTTGTGCGGCCGCCCATATGTCCTGAAAAATTGTAAAACTTGTTCCATGATTGTATAAGTTGGAAATAACCCTTGTTAAGGCATATAGCCTTAAGATAAGATGTCCTAGTAAGTATTGTGATACCTTAGGGGTATCAAAAGTGAGTCTTGAACATGAATACTCATTTAATTAAAATGAGAACTTAGTCTTGTACATGGACACTTATGGAACTCAAATGAGAACTTAAGTATAAGAGTAACAACTCTTTTATATGTCTTGAAAGTGCTATGAACAAGCACTTATGTGTTATGCTTGTCTTGAAGCCAATGATTGTGCATCTTAGGGGCATTAAAACAATGACTTGAGATTGAATATCCTATGTAGGGAATTAAGAACTTGTAAGTATGAGTGGTATAGCTCATTGACTTAAATTGAACTCGAAGTATTCTTGGTCTAGGTTTAGGGTATTACCCTAGATGGCCTAGATGAGTGTTGTAGAACACTCTAGTACTGAAAAATAGTCCATTTGTGAACAAATGAAATGTGGACTTGAATCATAATTAAATGATGACTTGAATATAAGAGTAATAACTCTTTTATGTGTCTTGAAGTCAATGTTTGTGTACCTTAGGGACACCAACTAATGTCTAGAGCTTGAATGTCCTGAATGTCTTGAATGTCTTAAGATAAGACAGTAACTTGAAGTATAAGACAATAAAATCTCGTACATGACTTGAACATCCAAATAATTGGATTAAGACTTGAATATAAGATTATAAAATCTTGTACGTGCCTTGACACCAATATAGGTGTATGGTAATAAACTTGAAAGAGTCTTGATGTGTATATGCAAATCTTGCATATATTTACTTGATAGAATGTGGCTTCTTGATTGATTGGTACGTGGTATGAATAACCAAAGAATTGAGTTATGGAACTAGATAGAGAATAATTAACTCTACTACATACTTGAACTTGATACGTGTATATTGGAAGTGCTATAAATAAGCACTAAAGTGTAAATGATTTAGTTTTTAATCGTGTATATACTCAATGAAGTATATAAAATATAAAGAAGATATCTTGTCTGGAAATGGTTCCTAAAGAAAATAGGGACTAGTGTAATATGAAGATAATTCATATAATCGTGAATACTACGATTTAAATTAATAAGAATGATTACAGAACACAATATGTGTTAGGAAATGTATTCGATTACTAACGATACATATATGTGAAGTATGACTGTGTCTAGGTACAATGTGACCTATTCTACTACGTGTTTAGAGTCTAAGGTATTGGGCTCTATTTGATAGTAAGGGTATAGTGATAGACACTTTAATGTGTTAAACGTGATATGAATATGTACGTGCAAACTTGGCATGTGACTAAATGATATACCCTACTACTTGACTGAAGTCTGTTATAAATGGGCTCTTACTTGGATTGATCGTGTTACATGGACACTTATGTGCCATAGTTAAACTTGATTGGTATTCGCAATAATTGAGTACGTGTACTTATATTCTCGTGAGCACATGATACATAGTTACATGGTGCATATTCTCGTGAGCACATGATACATAGTTACATGGTGCATATTCTCGTGAGCACATGATACATGATTACATGGTGCATAAAGAGTAGTCCACTAATAAGGGACTGAGTTCTGTTCTGTAGTTCAAGTAAACATCTACTTGTGCATTCTTGGTGAGTCCAGCTGGTTCTCCTTGCTTGTTCGAAAATATATAGGTTCACGCTTGTCGCGAGAGCTGGGGTTTAAGTGACAATCGGGTCCCTATGTATTTCCGCCCGACCCCTTACTACTGGCCATAGTAAGGGCATAGCTTCCTTGGTTGGAGCAATAAGCCTGACCTAAGTGAATGCTAACTCCCGTCCCGAACACCATGTGGATCTTGTTATTGTGGATGACACTGAATACCAGGTCTCCTTATATACTGTTCTCCTGTCCTGTTCACCACGTGGATCTTGTTATTGTGGATGACACTGGTTACCAGGTCTTCTTATATACTGCACAGCAGTCTCTTGTTCCTGTTCTTGGTTGTCCTCAGCTAGAAAAGCATCGACAACAAATGGTATTCTTGGGAGAAATAAGGAAGGATTCAGGTACAATGCGTGATAGGCCTATGTGCATCTTGTGAGCTGGTTTAGCCTCTCGCACTACTTGACTACTTGTTACCTGAACCTTTCTTGAGCTTGATTACTTGTTGGGTTGGCTTAGCCTCTCCTATACTTGTTACTTGATGATACTTGATCTATGTTTAATTGAGTATCTACTTGTATTGCATGATAACATGACATATAGTTGCATGTTAATAGCTTACTGAGATTTATCTCACCCTTTATTTGTTTAATTGTTTCCCCCCCCCCAGGAAAGCAGGGGATAGTACGCTGTGAGGCTCGATTTAGCTGGGAACTTACTCAGCAGGATATTCTTGTTCGAAGTTAGTGTCCTTTTATATTTTGGTAAGGACGATCTTGTATGAGTTAATTAAACTCTGGGCTTGTATTGGGGTAGTATTTGTTGTCCCTAGACAGTTCTTGATGCCAGCTTATTTGCTAGGCATGTCTTCCGCTGTATGTAACCATTTTGGTTTTAATTTTCTTGGTTTAGAACTGGTGTGAGCTATCTTAGCTCCCTACTCTTGAGTATACATATCATGTCAGATTTGTTTTTTACAGGTATTGTTCCTGTTTCCCGTTAGTTTCTTGTTCCTTGTTAGTTACGCGCACCAGGTTCGAGGTTCTATTAGGGAATCCCGGGACTTGGGGCGTGTCATTAGTGGACTGCAGAAGAGACGTAATGGCGATGCTGGAGACTTGTACCTCTCCAAATCATTTAGCACATCACACCAAACACAAATGATAGTTGCTTCCACTGTGCTGCCAGGAAGCATGCTCTTAAAATTTTCAATAGTCGCAAATGCATGCTCGGATTGATAAAGGAATAATCTGTAGAAAATACAGCAATATATTATTAACAAATACTATTTCATAGTGTAACTTTTAATTAAATATTGTATCTATAACTGGTATTGTGTGCAATTGAAATACTATATTATTATTGGACACACTAGGTATATAGCTAATGTATCTATTGTATCTAATTCAAATATATTGGATCAGATACACTCTAGGTTAATTGGATACAATAACAATTTTAAGCAGTGTATCCAAGTGAATTTTATAAAATTACTTACATCACTGTGTCTGGCTTCACATGCTGAATCCATTGGAAGATCGCTTTTTCATCAGCCAGTATCCTGCCTTCTATGTCAACCACCCTACTCCTGAATAGAGATTTGCTACTTTCAGATGGTTGCGGTTGACGTTTTTCTATTGGCTGGTCCTGTTGACTATCCTGTTCATCGGAAGAACTTAACAGTTTAAAACTCGGCGTTGTAGTGCTTCTTGTCCTTCTTTTAGCCAGTGGGGGCTTCTTAGATTGAACATTTTTCTTCCCCTTGATCTTCTTTTCTTTTTCAGCCTCACCTAAGCCTTCAGCTTCCTTTGCTATCAACAAAACATCTACACCTTCAAATAAATCGTCAGATCTTGTCTCTGTTCGTGGTGGTTGTTTTTCTTTGTTATACAGCTCCTCAATGGCTGCAATATTTCTCAGACCCTCACTGTCAAACTCAAAACTGTCAACCATTTCTGAATCTTGTATTTCTTCTTGTAGACAGATTGGATCGATGTTTGCAGATTTTTCAATTTGAAGCAGCCTTTTTTGCTGCTGATATTTCAAGAGATTCTCTCTCCATTCTGTCCATTTGTGAGCTTGTAAGATTTAATAAATCAAATGGTTGAGAGTCTTGATGCGTTTCATCTGGATTGGCTTCTACAAATTTTGATTTTTGTGGGGAATGAGGAGTTTGGACATGTTGTTGTTCATCATTATGAAAAGAAGAAGTTGTTGGATTGGATGTGGGTGGAAAGGTTGAATTGAACAATTGAGCAATTGTACGGTGGATTTGTACCACTTTCTCCTGCTCTTTGCTTTCTGACATACAAACCACATATGCATTTTTATATCTATCCAACACATTCTTCAATTCATCTGAAAAAATCTCTAATTGTTTGATAGGACCACCACCTTCCTGTAATGAATAAAATAATATTTTATAGTAATTGTTTGAACAATTCAATTGAATACACTTGCTATTGCATAGAATATCTAAATAGCTATTGTATCCAACATCAATTTTCATACATATTGCTATTAGATACAATAGGTATATAGGTATTGTATCCAACAGCAATGTTCATACACATTGCTATTAGATACAATAGCTATACAGCTATTGTATCCAATACAATGTTCTTAACAATTAAGTTGGATACAATAGGCAAACATCTATTGTATCCAATAACAATGTTTCATACAAACATTGCTATTAGATACACTAGATGTTTGCCTATTGTATCCAATGCAATGTTCACACATTGCTATTAGATACACTAGCTACTTCCATGTTGTATCCAATAGCAATGTTCTGAACAATACAGTTAGATACAATAGTCAAACACCTATTGTATCCAACAGCAATGTTCACACACATTGCTATTGGATACACTAGTTAATTCCCTATTGTATCCAACAACAATGTTCACACACATTGCTATTGGATACACTAGTTAATTCCCTATTGTATCCAACAGCAATGTTCATACATATTGCTATTAGATACAATAGGTATATAGCTATTGTATCCAACAGCAATGTTCATACACATTGCTATTAGATACAATAGCTATACAGCTATTGTATCCAATACAATGTTCTTAACAATTGAGTTGGATACAATAGGCAAACATCTAGTGTATCTAATAACAATGTTAAACATTGCTATTAAATACACTAGATGTTTGCCTATTGTATCCAATGCAATGTTCACACATTGCTATTAGATACACTAGCTACTTCCATGTTGTATCCAATAGCAATGTTCTGAACAATACAGTTAGATACACTAGTCAATTCCCTATTGTATCCAACAGTAATGTTCACACATTGATATTGGATACACTAGCCAAACAGCTATTGTATCCAACAGCAATGTGTGTGAACAATACAGTTAGAGACAATAAATAAACATCTATTGTATCCAACAGCAATGTTCACACACATTGCTATTGGATACACTAGTCAATTACCTATTGTATCCAACAGCAATGTTCACATCTTTTATTTTAAATGGTCTGTTAAATAGTTTAAACATTCATTTCTTTTTCTTTTTCATGTCTTTTTATTCATATTTATTACCTGCTCTTGATCAGGAACTTCAAAGGAACTAGAATGAGGAGCTTCTGTAGCCAAAAGTGGCTGATCCTGTATATGTAGGTGAAAATAAAATTCTGAGACAAATTATAAATAAAGATTCCTTTTTAATATATATTTTGAGATGAAGTAAAGACACTAATAATATAAGTGAATAGTACAAGAAAACCTTAAATCTTGGAAGTTAGATACACTAGCTATTTTAGCTGTTGTATCCAATAGCAATGTTGACACGATGCTATTAGATACACTAGGAAATTAGGTATTGTATCCAACATCAATTTTTATAAAGATACAGTTAGATACACTAGCTATTTTAGCTATTGTATCCAATAGCAATGTTTCATAACAATAACCACGCAAACAGTAGCTAATTTGCTTTTTATATTTGAAGATACATTTAAAAAAAAACAATAATTAAAAAGGAACTTATTTATTAATTAATATTAAACATTAGGACATCAGGAAATACACTTAATTGACCACAATACAAATATAGGCTCCTAAACCTAATTTATGGTCATAATCTTGTGCAGGGCTGCATGCATGTACATATCCGTCGCTCCATAGTGTGCAAGGGTAGACCCACGATCATTTGCATGCATAACGAGAGCTTCCCATGACTAGGTTGGGGTGTTTCCGTTACTGGTCTCTTTGCAGAAAAAACAATGGAGATGACCCCATTTATTGTACAAGGTATACAGCCCCAGCCTGAAATTTTCAAAGTAGTAGGCTATGTGGTCCTGGGGGGTCTTCATTGGAAAGTATGTACCTTCTTCCTCAGAATCGGAAGAATCAGGAGGATTAGTCACAGGATGCTGTAATTACCAGGCTCATTTTGGTTATTCTGAGCTGTATTGCCAGTTGAAGAACAAGAGGGCTTGTTTTCAGCCATTTTCTTCTTGTAGTGTTTGGTTTTTAGATGTGTTTTTTGATGTGTAAAACACAAGTGAAGTTGCAATGTATTTATAGTGAAAATTTGTAGTTGAACAGTTATTTTAATTTGTCTTTTTGCAATTCATTTAGTCAATGCATTAATTATATGTGTCATGAGCTTTCAGATACAGATAAGACCAGATGAAATAATGCATCTTTTTTACTGTAATTAATAATTCTGACATATGTTCCATATAAGACATTCAGATTTTAATTTATTAGCTAGCATTTGTATTTTTATTTTTTATTTTATTTTTTTGATAGGGGAGGTGTGCAGTTGGATACAACAGAATTGTCCTTAATATATCCAATAACTAATATTAGTATTGTTAGATACAATAGCTATTAGATACACTTAGAAATTTAGCTATTGTATCCAATACAATGTTCATAACAACATACTTACATATAAAAGCCCTATCATTAATGCATTGACCAATTTAATTGTGAGATGTGCCATTTTTCATCAATACTCCCTCCGTCCCATTTCAAATTGCAAATACTAGGTTGGCAATGGGATTAAGGGAAAAGGTGAAAAAGGTGATGTGTTTGTGAGTGTTGATAGTTGAGTGGGAGAGAGAAAGTGGGGTAGAAAATAGTTAGTGGGTTAATGGATGTGAGTGTACAAGTGGGTTAAAACTTGCCATTTTTGAATTTTGCAATTTTAGTTGGGACACCCTTTTTGGCAAGTTTTGCAATTTGAAATGGGACGGAGGGAGTATATGTTTTGACTTTAATCAACAATTCTGAGATGCATGCCATATAAGACATGCAAGCTGGCATTTTTGTATTTATTTTTGGCAGAGGAGGTGGGTGGAAAAAGCAGAAATGTATTTGTCTATATGCAGTCTAATAGTTTAATGCATTAATGATATGTCTGCAACTATGGATGAAATTATATTTAATTTTTTCTGAATTTTGTAAGTTTAACAAGACCACTGATTTTTTTGGGAATAGTTGCTTTGACATCTAAGTTTTAACCTATTATATACAACACAATTAGATACAATAGCAAAACACCTATTTGTATCCAACACTGATTGTATCTAACAACAATTTTTTGACACGTTGCTATTAGATACAGTTAGATACAATAGGCAACTACCTAATGTACCCAACATCAATGTTCACATATTGCTATTAGATACACTAGTAATTTAGCTATTGTATCCAACATCAATTTTTTGACACATTTCTATTAGATACAGTTAGATACAATAGGCAACTACCTAATGTATCCAACATCAAATGTTCACATATTGCTATTAGATACACTACTAATTTAGCTATTGTATCCAACATCAATTTTTTGACAAGTTTCTATTAGATACAGTTAGATACAATAGGCAACTACCTAATGTATCAAACATCAAATGTTCACATATTGCTATTAGATACACTACTAATTTAGCTATTGTATCCAACATCAATTTTTTGACAAGTTTCTATTAGATACAGTTAGATACAATAGGCAACTACCTAATGTATCCAACATCAAATGTTCACATATTGCTATTAGATACACTAGTAATTTAGCTATTGTATCTAACATCAATTTTTTGACATGTTTCTATTAGATACAGTTAGATACAATAGGCAACTACCTAATGTATCCAACATCAAATGTTCACATATTGGTATTAGATACACTAGTAATTTAGCTATTGTATCCAACATCAATTTTTTGATTAGATATCTCACCTCTTGATTTTGCTGCATAGAAATGTCTCGAACATTGCCTATCCCAATTGTTTTATTTTTCATCTCAAATTCTTCTCTGTTTTCCAAAAATTTTGTCGTCCATTCTTTGTATGCTGGAAGATGCCTCTGAACGACATTCATACCTTGTATCTCCACACGATCAATATAAAGAAACTAGGAAATAAAAATAAAACAATGTAGGTTAGATTGAAAATAATTATCAATATCGTTCATATTAAGAAGAGGTTTGAGCAAACAGATAAATGAATTACTTACGCATAAAAATATCAACGATCCTGTAAAATTTCCTGTTTCCACCCAGCTTGACCTTGCATTTTCAAATGGTGTATGAGATACTCACACCAGTTGTATTCTTTGCATTAATCAAAATTGAGATTAGAATTTAAAATCTCTTGATTTGCATAATGGCTTGACATGGGGCAGATGAAGAGATTGCAGTTCAAAACCACAAAATTCTGTTTGAAAATATAATCAGCCTCAGTGCTGTTCTCAATCTTCTTTAATATATCTGTGGGGCTGTGCTTCCAAGGGTCCTTTCCTACTTCAAACTGAGCCCTCCAGTTTCGCATTGAGCCCTCAAATTTCTCATTCTTCATGGCTTTCTGCTTGATATTGATTTTTCTTTCCCCCCTTGGAAGCCCTAATATTTTCTCAATTTCCTCTTCAGTGACAGGAATTGTTTGTCCATTTTTCAGCGTTATTATGTTATCATGGTGGTTGTAATGTTTGATAACATAATAACCTATCCTTTGAGGAAGGTTGTTGATTTTCAATTCCAAAATATCCTTAAATCCAGAAGATTTCACCCATTCAACTTGCTCAGGAGATAAGCTTTGAATTGCTTGAACTAAAGTCCTTGGTGTGCCTCTCATTTTGGACATAGGGTAGCTTTCAGTATTTTCAACTGGAGTTGGAACTGTGGTTTCGGTCTGAGGGTTTCTAGGACCCTGCAATTAAGATTGAAAACAGGTTAATATTATGATTTTACGTAGTGTGGACACACATTGCCCTTGGATACACTAGCCAAATAGCTATTGTATCCAACAGCAATGTGGACACACATTGCCCTTTGATACACTAGCCAAATAGCTATTGTATCCAACAGCAATGTGGACACACATTGCCCTTGGATACACTAGCCAAATAGCTAGTGTATCTAAGTGCAATGTGGACACACATTGCCCTTGGATACACCAGCCAAATAGCTATTGTATCCAACAGCTATGTGGACACACATTGCCCTTGGATACACTAGCCAAATAGCTATTGTATCCAACAGCCATGTGGACACACATTGCCCTTGGATACACTAGCCAAATGCCTATATGTATCCAACAGCAATGTTGAAACACATTGTATTGGATACACTAGATATTTAGCTATTGTATGTAATAGGTACACATAATATAGGTTAATACCTTGATTTTACTCTTTGTAGTTTTGATGAACTTGGACCAGAACCATCTTTTTTATCTGCATCAAGATTTTTTCTTTTCCTAGCAGCTTTTAGAATATCTGCAAGTGATTCTTCTGCTGGGGATTTGTCTGATAAAAAATGAAAACAAGTTTTTAGTACAAGAAATAGATCTTTTTAGTTTGATACACAAATATTTTAACTATTGTATATAATTTAAAATATAGTTATAAATTTTTTACTAGCCTATATTTTTACCTTCTGCAAACCTAGTAGACTTTCTTTGTGTTGATTCCAATCCTGTTAATGTTGTTGTTGTTGTTGTTATTGTTGGTTGCTCTGTCCTTTCTTCAGATTGTGTTGTTGTTGTTGTTGCTGTTGTTGTTGCTGTTGTTGTTGTTGCTGCTGCTTCTATTGTTGGTATGATGATTGTTGATGTTGTCGCTTCTTCTGAAATTCATTTAAAAAAGGTAAATATTTATATTTACATGTAAAGAAATTATCTTATAATCAACTTTTACAAGTATTATGACAATTTATTTGTCACCTATATTTTCTTCAGAAGAAGAACTACTATCACTTTCATCAAGTAGAACTCTTTCAGGTGTATAGAGTCCTAACGCTTTTTGTTGTTCAATATGTTTTCTACTCTTCTCATTTTCTGCATCAATTACCCTCGTAGACTTCCTCCTTCGTGGTTGTCCTACAAACATTCAATCATAATGTGATAAACATTTCGAATGGATACAATTGCCCTTGGATACACTAGCCAAATAGCTATTGTATCCAACAGCCATGTAGACACACATTGCCCTTAGATACAATAGCCAAATAGCTAGTGTATCTAAGTGCAATGTGGACACACATTGCCCTTGGATACACTAGCAAATAGCTAGTGTATCTAAGTGCAATGTGGACACACATTGCCCTTGGATCCACTAGCCAAATAGCTAGTGTATCCAACTGCAATGTGGACACACATTGCCCTTGGATACACTAGCCAAATAGCTATTGTATCTAATTGCAATGTGGACACACATTGCCCTTGGATACACTAGCAAATAGCTAGTGTATCTAAGTGCAATGTGGACACACATTGCCCTTGGATACACTAGCCAAATAGCTAGTGTATCCAACAGCCATGTGGACACACATTGCCCTTGGATACACTAGCCAAATAGCTAGTGTATCCCACTGCAATGTGTGTCCACATTGCCCTTGGATACACTAGCAAAATAGCTAGTGTATCTAAGTGCAATGTGGACACACATTGCCCTTGGATACACTAGCAAATAGCTAGTGTATCCAACAGCCATGTGGACACACATTGCGCTTGGATACACTAGCCACACTAGCCAAATAGCTAGTGTATCCAACAGCCATGTGGACACACATTGCCCTTGGATACACTAGCCAAATAGCTAGTGTATCTAAGTGTATCCAATGCCAATTTCAACAATGTACTTTTGCATGTCGTATTATTGTTTAAAAAATAACGATTAAACATAGGAAATGATATTGTAATCAATTAGAAACCTAACCTTGCTGATTAGGATGAACAATGTTGATTTCTGCGTTAGGAGAAGCCATTTCTGTTGATTTTTGTCGGAAATTGTAGCTTGTGAGAAGACGAAGGTCGCCGGAGTGTTTAATGAGACAATCGCCGATGAAACAGGGCAAAGAGTAGCCGGAGAAGACGGTAGGGTTTAATCGTGGTCGGAAGGGGTTTTTTGGGTATCGAAATTCAACTGTGTGTTGTGTGTGTGCGCGCGTGTGTGTGCGCGGTTTAGGACGGTTTATATGTTAATTTACTTTTCTGCCCTTGAGTTTTGTACTATTCACAAAATTGCCACCGCCTCCTTTTTGATTTAACTGTAATCTTGAGCGTTCATTTTTTTCTAATCTAAAGGCTGATAATGGTTCTCATGGTTCTCATATAATTTGGTTCTCACAGGAGCAACACCCTATATATATATATATATATATATATATATATATATATATATATATATATATATATATTTGTGGGAATGTGATCTGATTAGGAGCATGGAAGGAGGGAGTGTGATTGATTTCTATAGTTAGAATGGTGTGTGGTTACGGTGATAATAATAGTACCTATTGTGTGCTTTGGAATCTTGTTACAACGTCTTCACCAAAGGTTGGTTGTGAAGAATGTCACGAGAGCTTTGAGCGCTTCAATTTATTGTTTGTTTTTTCTTTTTAGAGCAAAATATTTTATTTTATTTTTTTAAAAGGAAACACTAACTCATATTAACTGCAAAAATACAAAGATGAGTAATGACTTTCCACAAACGATGGCATCTTAACCAATATGTGAAGACTATTGTATACTATAGCAGGAGTCGAGATCTCCTGTATCACTATTGTGTGTCACTCCATGTACCACTTCTAATTCAACCGTTAACATGTTTGGATAGTATTAATATCATGTTAATCTTAATAACTGTTAGCCGTTGAATCACTTGTGGCACATGGAGTGGCACACCAAGTGGTACAGAGGATTTGGGTTCCTATAGCTGCCCCTTACCAATACCGTCTGCCAACACAATGGTAGGACTTTTTACATGCATAACTCATATTAATTAGTTTCTAAACGTAGCAATATTCACAACAGTTCATACTTCTTATCATCATGCATAATCAATCTCCCTATTTTTAAATAAGATAAGGCAATTTTGCAATTTATTAAAGTCCTTGAGACAAAAATACTCAATGTTGTATTGAGAATTACGACACTTGAACGAGCAAATTGCGGGACAACTTATGCAAAATGACAATGCATCAAGCATGACAATCAAGCATAACAATAAGAATACGAGAAATTGATAACTCAATTCGTTAATATGATTGACTATGTCTGGATACTACCAATCTAAAATTTTGTACAATAATAATTATATAATATTGTAATACAACGAGTTGGGGCACTGCCGCCTAGTTTCTTGGTTTGAGTCAAATTCTAGCAGTCTCTCAATTTGAGACGAACCGTTCCAACACTGTATTTGTTCCCATGATTGAGGCAGTGTCAAGGCTTCTACGTAGTTTTCAGGCTCAAGTGAAACCCTGCACAACTTCAACTTCTCAAGGTTTACATGTCGGCCGGGTTTTCACTTCCTTGAAACTTCTCTAAATGTAAGATCTTGTTTTCAAGAGATATTGATGTAATTAAACTCAACTTATGTGCTTCGTTATAGAATGAAGCACAATTTACGATAAATATCACTCTGTATGTCGCAGTAGAACACACTATATCATCTCTAGCTGTAAAATATTTCAATAGATACCTGATGTAATAATGATATATCATTGGTAAGTATAGAATTTTAATGTGATAATAATTTTTTCGTAAATATTGGATCAAAATTCAACAAAAATAATTACTCCATCCGTCCCAAAATACTTGTAGTTTAAGGACTGGAGTTAGTCCCAAAATACTTGTTGTTTTGCTTTTACTTAGGCATATTTAGCATTGTTTACCAACTATGTCCTTATTTATAATATGTAGTTGTCATTGTAAAAATATTTAATTATCTAGATACTCACAATGTTCTAGGGTAAGTTGGTCTAGTAGACCTGCAATGATTGTTTCTTTTAATATGCGTGAAAATTCTAAAATTACAACTTCGATAGAAAATAAAATGTATATCAAGGGAGTTTCACATTTTCTCTAATCAATTTTTAACTACTAAATGAGACATGGAATTGACAATTTCATGTCCCATTTAGTAAGAGTAATTATACTGTAGGTATTTATGGTCCAAATGTACAGTAGATGACATAAAACAGAGAGTAGTTGCGAAATACTTGCAGGTATTAATAACTCTTCTAAGTATCTCTCTGTTTCTCTTCCTTCTCAGCTCCCAACGGGAGAGATTGGATGAAAAAAAAATAGATAAAAAAGAAAAGGCAAAACTAGTACTTGGCCACCCTTGATACTTCTTCCGTCCCATTTCAAATTGCACAAAATTATCTTTGCATAAAAATTAAAGAAAAAGTGGAAAAGTGATGCGTTGTGAGTGTAGATAGTTTGGTAGGAGAGAGAAAGTGGGGTAGTCAATAGTTAGTGAGTTAGTTGCTGTGAGTATGCAATTGGGTAAAAAAAATCTATTTTTAGATTTTTCAATTTCTATGAAATAATTAAATAACAAATTTTGACATGGAATTGACAATTTCATGTCCCATTTAGTAAGAGTAATTTTTTTTATTTTTTATTTCTTCAAAACCCAAGGCCGACCACTCCCATTCCCAATTCCCCACCACCCAAACCCGACCGCACACCCCTTCACATGTCCGACGTAAAAGTGTCAAAGACCGTCTCGCGACGTAAAAGTGCCAAAGGCCGTCTCGCGACGTAAAAGTGCCAAAGGCCGTCTCGCGACGTAAAAGTGCCAAAGCCTGTCTCGCGACGTAAAAGTGCCAAAGACCGTCTCGCGACGTAAAAGTGCCAAAGACTCAAGTATTATTGATCATCTCTTTCCATAGTATTATTCAAAGAAAAATAGTGTATGTATGGTAGAAAATAAAGTGAGAGAAAGAGTAGAGTAAATATTACTAACCTCTGTCCCAGCTCAATGTGCACTTTTCATTATTCATTTGATCAGTTCAATTAAATTTTGACCATAATTTTATAAAAATGTTGATATTCATAAGCAATTTTAAAACTTGTTATTGTTTCATTGTTACGAATAGTATCAATAACATTTTATAGAATTGCATAGAGATATCTAGATTTTCATAAAATTATGGTCAAAGATCAATTGAATTAACCAAAAAAAATCAAACAGTGCACATTGAGCTGGGAGGAGGTTAGTAGTATATTGGTTGAAAAAATTAAGTGGTAAAAAATGAAGAGAGAATGAGTAGGTTTAAATGGTGGGGTTGGTTGAATATATATGTATTAAAATATTTTCTTTTGAGTAGTCTCAGTTGTTTAAGGACGGCCTAAAAAGAAAAAAAAGTCCTACTTATACCGGGACGGAGAGGGCAAATTGCACTCCATCTTCTAAAATAAATGCTCCTATAATACCTTAATTTATACTCCTTTCATTTTAATTTATAAACATGAGTTTGAACATAAAAATTAAGAAAAATATTGAAAATGTAATGTGTTTTGAAGATTGATACTAGATATAGAGCCGTCAATTCGGGATAACGGGACGGGACGTGACAAAACTATGTTGTCCCGCATGCTATACGGGATGGGACGTCCCGAATTTAACGCGGGATTGAAATTCCCCGTCCCATCCCAAATCACTTCGGGACGCGGGACAATACGGGACAATACGGGACAAATACGGGATTAGTTAACGCGATCACCCGATCACAAAAATTCCCAATTTTTCAAGTTGAAGTGAGCATTAAGCCACCACTCAAAATAACATAATTAAATGTTTATAACAAAAACGCAAATCCAACTACTTAGACATTATATAAGCATCATAAAAATACTAGAGAATGTCAAATACTAATTGTGGCAGCAAGTTTGTTCAAAAAAAAAAAAAAAAGAAGCAGCAATTCCACAAATGATGTTGCCAGAACAAGCTTGAAAGTTTCAAGTTGAAACAAAATCCATTCCCAGGTAGGCTTGGCCACTTGGGCCTGAGGACCTAAAGCTGGAAATTGGGATGGGCCTGAAGTCCAAAAAAATGCGGGACGTCCCGTCCCATCCCGTCCCGCGTTTTGTCTCGTCCCAAACGGGATATCCCGAATAGTCTCGCATTTTTTCGGGATTAAAATATACTGTCCCGTCCCGTCCCATATATATAGCGGGACGGGACGGTCCCGAATTGACGGCTCTAACTATATAGAAAAAGCAAGTGGTAGAAAATCGTAAGTGGATAGTTGTTGTAAGTATAACAAGTGAATTATTAAAAAATATAAAATCTCCATTTTAGAATTTTATAAATTAAATAGGACAACCAAAATGACAATTTTTATAAATTAAAATGAGATGGAAAGAGTAATCGTATGTTTTATTTGTTTTTACAATATTTATATATTATAAATTATTCTCTATTTGTTTTTATGTAAATAATATGACAATTAACTTAAAACGGATAAAACATCAAAAACTAGTTAGGGGAACGCGGACCCTAACACAGCCATTAACACCTAAGGCCTTCTGATTACCATTGCGCGAACGTTTATGGTAAGAAGACTAACAGATGACGCAAAATGTTTATGAGAGATTACTAAAGAAATGCGTTTAGAGCAAATATCATTTGCTGCAATAAGATCTAATGGTGAAACTTCATAAGAACTTGTAATAGGCAGAGCTATAGATATGTAATAGAATCCATGTGAGTTTGTAAATAATGACAATTGACTTCAAATAAATGATACTCCCTACATCCCATTTTAAGAGTTAAAAAATGGGTGAGTTCAAGAATTAAGGAAAATGTGATGTGTTGTGAGTGTTGATAGTTGGATAGGAGAGAGAAAGCGGGGTAGAGAAGAGTTAGTGGATTATTGTTGTGAGTATGACATGTAAGACCCACTTTTCATTTAAGAATTTTGACTCTTAAATGGCACTCTCTTTTAGAAAAATTTTGACTCTTAAAAATAAGACAGAAGGAGTATGGTACAAATTTTCAAAAAAAAAAAAAAAAAAACACGACCATAACATCCCCATTGCAAACGTCTAAAATATCTAAGTCCGTTGGTCAAGTCAAATTCATGAAAAAAACATTAGTTTTTTCTTAGCGAATTGTGAGTTAATTTTGATACATGCAATTTTTAAAATTTCAAAAAGTATTCTTTCCACCTAAAATAAGTGCTTAATGTGACTTAAAAAATAAATTAAACTAGTTTGACTTGTTAAACTAAAAGAGTTGGTCTTACGAAAAACGCGCAAGGAAAAACGTGTGTTTCCGAAGCGCTGCCAGTGTTAGTATCGCAAAGTGCCAGTCACTTGACTGACATTTTATATACACTGCACTGGCACTTTTATAAGTGCCAGTGTTAGTACTAATAATTGGCTGCCATGTATACAAATTGTATAAAAATTGCCACTGGCAGTTATAAAAAGTGTCATTGGTAGTGTTAATAAGTGTCAGTGTAACATGCCTGACACTTCCTAACACTAACACTGGCACTTACGATACTTCTCAGTATTTACAAAAATGCCACCGCCTATATAAACTGCACTGGCACTTTTACAAGTGCCAGTGTTAGTACTAATAATTGTCAGCCATGTATACTGGCACTTATAAAAATTGCCACTGGCAGTTATAAAAAGTGTCAGTGGTAGTGTTAATAAGTACCGGTGTAACATGTCTCACATTTCCTAACACTAACACTGGCACTTACGATACTTCCCATTATTTACAAAAATACTACCGCCTGTTTTAAAGACAACTTCCTAGTATTTACAAAAATATCACCGCTTCATTTAAAAAACACGTTTTACCCTAAAATTAGGGTAAAACACGTTTTTGATTCACCAACTAAAATTAGTGGACAAAAACCATTTGCCTGTGGACCCAATAAAAAGGTTATGTGGACTGTCGACATACTCTCTCAATCTCAAAATCTGAAAATTTTAAATTTGCTTTAATTGATTAATTTGTCTATAAATAAATGTTCAAATTATTTATAAGTAAATTTAATAAAATATATTTATTTTTTTCAAATATTTTATACTCCCTCAGTCCGAGTTTAAGGTTTTTAGTTTAACTATGCACGGTTATTAAGAAACTAATGCAAAAACAAAAGAAATGAGTCAACCAAAAGTAGAGAGTGAATGATATAAATGTTCAAAATACTAGGTGATAGTAAATTAGGTAAGTAATGGTTTTTTGGTAATTAAATGGACTTTTTGAGTGCAAGATTCTCCAAAATACTATTCATTCTTTTTCATTTATGGAATAAAGCAAGTAAAAACTTTAAACTGTGACAGACTAAAAAGAAAGTAAGAACTTTAAATTGGGATTAAATTGAGACGGAGGGAGTAGAATTTTTTGGACAGCTTAGTGGGGCAATCGTAGTCGTTGAGAGAGAGAGAGAGAGAGAGAGAGAGAGAGAGATTGTTTCACATGAGTGGTGGATTTGAATTTCGAAATGAATTTTGTAACTGATTGTATGAACTGTGGAGTTAGAAATATTTTTGGCGTTTAATAATGTAAGGAAGGAATGATTACATGAAAACGTTGCGTCCAAGTTTAACTCATTCTACTCTGACCAGTTTAGTACAACCCCGCCAAATTCTGCATTATTGCATTCAAGTTGTACTATGTATGTTTAACTCTTTCGGTCCCAAAATTATTTTTTTATTTTTCTTGTTTTAATTTAATTGTTATTATTAAATTACTTTTAATAATAATTTTAAATTAATTTAATTATTTTAATATAATTTTAAAACTTGTCATTGATAAATTATTGTAAATATTATTAATAACGATTTTCAAATGTTCACTAAGATAATTAACTTAATGTAAAAAAAATTCTCAAAAAATATTAAGTGTAATGATTTTATTGAAAGAAGAATAATACTAGGGGCACAAAAACTTGCTGACAAAATCTTAAGTATAATGATTTTATTGATGCTTTTAATTAGAGTGTGGTGGGTTTATTATCGATGCAACCAGTAAATTATCATCAACTCATTTTTTGAGCAATATTTTGTATCTTTAGCATTACTCTTGAATCAAAGGCAAGAGCAGTTTTTGGCAGTCCGACACAAATTGTCTCACATTGGAAATTGTTTGATTATATAAAGATTTTAGGTTTCATTGTTAATTGGTTTTGATATGAAATGGATTTTATCATTGTATCATAGTTGACCTTTTATACGTACAAGTCAGTTTGGCCCCCGATGATTTAGCCACGCACCGCCTAAGTCTTTGTCCACACGTACGTCCGAAGTTCGGCTATGCTTGAGGGGGGCATGTTGGAGCAATCACCCCACATCAGAATCATTCCATACACGAAAATTAGTATACAACCATGAAACTCTTGAAACATAATCAACCACTTCGCTTGCGATTCGATTAACGTAAATTACATAAAAGTTAGAGTTCAACACTAATAAAATCTTATAATTGAAAAGGACACCTCAAAACTCGCTCATATCATGTGATGATGAGAACAAAGACTCATGCCCACCAATGCATCTTTTGATTAAACATGAGCGCGCAGTAATAAGTATTCTATGATCAAACCGAACAATATCTTGAGATGTGCAGATGCTCCTCCAAATAAGATATGGACACTGTCCGATCTAGGCATTAAACAAATTCCCACTATAAAAAAATATTGCTTTGAACAAATGACTTCTTGAAGCATCAGGATCGGCAACAAGTTGCCAACCAAATTTCTTGAGAATTATTAAGTTGAACAACAAAGTGAGATTAGTCCAAAAAAAATCCATTGAAACAGAAAACATATCAACACAATAAACACAAGGGTCTCAACAAATGAGACAAAACAAAGGGTTTAAACGAAGGCGATGAAACACAGGATCTCAACAAAGGAGACGAAATCAATTTATGTATTATAAACCCACGAAAATAAAAATTAAATGCAAATAAGATCAACCAACAATTGTTAATTTGTAATCTCAAAGTTGAGATTACAAACAATTGTAAGAGTTTAATTGAATATGATGGATAATCAAAACACAAAAGGAAAAGAGGGAGAGGGAGCCGGAGAGAAGAAGAAGATGGCTATTTTTTTAATACTAAATTGTACTCTCTCTCTCTCTCAGTTTAATGTTCTTACTTTTTATTTTGGTATGTCCCAGTTTAAGGTTCTTATTTGCTTTATTCCTTAAATAAAAATGTATGAACAATGTTTTGGACAATTTTGTCCTCATAAAGTTAATATATTACAAAAGAACCATCACTCACATATCTACTTTTCACCCATTTGTTTTATGAATGGACAATTATATCTTCCACACACTACTATACTTGACCCAAGTTTGCATTGGTTTATTAATAAGCGTGCAAAGTCAAACTAAGAACCTTAAACACCGGGACGGAATGAGTAGTAATAATTATTTTTTAAAATACTTTTATAAAAACTTGATAAAGGCGCCTTACTACTCTTTGGAGTTTAGTTATGCATTGACGAGTTTGCACTTGGGACAAATGACAAGAAACAAATGCCCAACCACTATGAGTATGAAGCACCATTCCAATAATAAATTAATAAATGAATAAAAAGATAGAAATAAATTAAGATAGTGTCTTTCAAAAAAAAAAAAAAAAAAAAAAAAAATTAAGATAGTGATTATTTTAAGGTCAAAATAGAGCATATGGCCGCCACCAAATTCGACCGTTACATCAAACTTTATCTATAAACGGTCTCTTCCTTTCCCTTTCCCTTTCCTTTCCTAACTCTTTCAACCAAACCCTCCTTCCTTTAATATCCCCCCCACTCTCCTCTTCCACTTCTTCTCATAATTCAGCCATGGACAATTTTCTTGAATCCTCTGCAATTCCATCATCAACAACAGATGTTAAAACCCCACCCCCTCCTCCTCCCAATCAATCAATTGAATCCAAATTAAATTCCCCGATTTCGATTTCGATTCCAGGCAAAAATGGTACTCCTGATCGACTTAAGGTCCCCAAGCCATTTAAGTATCCTGAAAGGTATGTTCATCTTCTCTTTTCAGTCAACGTTAGTCAACTCTTTGATCGATTCGATTCGAATCGGATGGGTGGATTGATTATCTTTTTAACATGGCAGGTATACGAGTCCGACGGATGCTATGATGTCCCCTGTTTCTAAAAGACTTCTTTCTAAAAGTAGAAAGCCTGCCCCTCTGTTGCCCCCCAGCTTAAATCTAAATCTTCACCAGAAAGAGGTATTTATTGAAATATTAGATGGTTCCTTTTTCTTAAATTAGTCAATTTGTTCATTCAAGATTTTCTCATTCTTGCAGATTCAGATTCAAGAATCAAGATTTGGTGATATGGGTCTTCTTCAAAGTTGAAGAATTAGTTGCAGTACCTTAATCCGGTTTAAAGAAATGTTATAGGGGACCAAATGTGGACCTCTTTCTTGTTCTTATATATGAAATGTTTTTGATTGAAAAGGAAGATGAAGTGCTATAAGTTGCTATACGAGAATTTCGATTCTCTTTGCATCACAAAATGAAACTTGTATTACAAACAGTCCGTTTAAAGAGTGAAAAAGCTAGCCAAGCCGTAGTATGTACTCACAATCTCAAGTGATAGTAAAATAATATAATTGCGTTTCATTCTAAACGAACTTCGTACCATTGAATTGAACCGACATCTCCATCAATTTCAAGTTCACATACAGATGTAACTAGGTAAGAAACAGCATCATCAGTGTTATCAAATCTTGCTAGGTCAAGTGGGAGAGTCTCGTTTGGCCAGTTATCTAGCCAACCCTTTAGTTTGTCTCTCAATTCGTCTTCTGTCACAAACATTTCTTCCTTTCCGGGTTCCATTAGGACGTAGGTGTCTGTCCCCGTGTTTGACCTTCTCCTCCTCAACGCGCAGACCTGTGACATCCCAGGAGGATTAAAATTTAAAACTGTACTAAGATTGCTTCCTTATTATAAACGCGATATTTATTTTGGGACAGACTAAAAAAGAAAAGTGTAATATTTATTATGGTACGGAAGGAAGGAGTATGCATTACCTTTACTGCAATTTTGTGTTCCATTGCCATCATGGGAAATTTGGGATGGATTTTGGTACTGAAGCTGCAGTGTGTGACAGCCGCATTTGACTTTGATTGACCAAATAGAGTGGTGTTTGAATGTTGTCTTGATGCTATCTTTGCTGCAAGATAAATGATATTAAATGATACCAGATTTAATCTTAGCAGCCATATGTTGACTTTTAGGCAATTGAACATGTTTGGTACACCTTAAAGCAAACAATTGACTACTATCTTGTATTCATTTTGAAGTTGTTAAGAAGAAACCAAAGGCAAATTAGGTTTCTACTTTCTAATACCAGACAGGAACCATTTTGCAATAGCTTTTCTAAATCATATTTCTTCGGTCCGTTCTCATAAAGTCATAATCTGTGTACGACATTATGAAATACCCCCTCCGTCCCCAAAACGGATGGCCGTGTTCGTTCTTGATAAGAACAGAAATAGACGATCATTTAGATTTAGAGACAGAGGCAGTTGTTCAAAATGAATGAACGGTAAAAAGAGAGAGAGAGAGAGCTTACAATCAAATTTTTTAATTCCGTTGCTGAAAACTTGAGCTGCTTCCATTGTTGTGGCATAGGTTGGAGTTTTAAGCATTGTTCCTTGTTAGTTGTTAGAGTAGGAAGAACACAAAAAAATATATGTGAACAAGAAAATGGTGTAGAAGATAACGTGGTGGTACATTTCTGCCCCCCAACTTCTTATCCATCAATATCATACAGTGGGAATTTACAGAAACATCCTTTATCTAGTGATATGATAATAAGAGAAAAATACGAGTTAAAAAAAAGGTCCTACCGGGAGTCGAACCCAGGTCGCTGGATTCAAAGTCCAGAGTGCTAACCACTACACCATAGAACCGAATTTATCTACTTTTTCATTAATATTTTATTAGATTTAATTTATACGTGATTAAACGTATAAATACATCAATAGTGATTCAAAATACTCTCTCCGTCTCAAAAAAAAATTATCGCGTTTGACTATTCAAACTTTTTAAGGACATGGACACTTGCTCCACTAACTATATTGTGTCTACTTTTAAGCTTAAATTGTAGAAATTAGAAGAAGTTTTTAAGATAACGAGAAATAACAAACGAGAAGAACATTTTAAGACGGAGGAGGGAGTACATGGGTGTATGAATAGAAAATTGAATCAAATTTGCTTATAAATTAACTAGGGGAATGAATATAAATAACGGCTCTCCCTGCATGGATAGTTGAAAATTGGGCGCTCCACCATCCTTTTTTAGCAACCCTTCTTGTTCTCTGATGTGCACAAACCCTTTACCCTCTCATTTTCTCTCTCCTCCATTACAATTCAACCTCTCTATCCCAATTGCTTCTTTCTTCTACTCTTTGATCTTTCTATTTCGTGCCTCGATTTTTTTTTATTTTTCAAATTTGATCTTGATCCAAAGGTTGATCAGTTAATATATTTCCGATTCAACCGTCTCGTTCAACCGGATTTTCCTTCAATTCAAGTAAGTTTCATTTCTTCACACCACTTTCATTTGATTTTATTTCATGTATTTGTTCTCTTTCAATTTAACGTTCGATTCTAGCATACATTTAAATGTTAAAGATGTAGTTATGGAATCTTCTTTCTTGTTTAAGGTTATTAGAATTGCTGAAATATAAACATATTTGAACACATAACTTGAAATGTGGTCTGATTTTGACAAATTGTTTACTGTTTTTGTGGTTAATCTTCAACAAAGAAACACAAAAATCAACATCTTGGGGGCAAAATTCAATTTATCCGATGATTAGAGGTTGAAACCCTAGAGAAGTGAAAGGGGCAGCTTCAAGAGGGAGGTTCTTTTTCGGCACGAGAGATTTTTTGTTCATTCTCAAATCAATGTCTCAAACATGTCTGAAACTTGAATAAGGTTCACGATTTTTCATTTGTCAAGGATATGTTATACATTTCGTGTGCAGTCTCTTCATTCTGTATTGTATATCATGGATAAATAGAAACATTTGCATGTTTCCGCGTAACAGAACTGCATCAACCTAATATCCGATTTGCGCTTTTTGTTGCCTAAAAAAATTAACAGTTAGTTTCTGATCATATATTTGCTTTTATACGCAGCAAAAAACTTGGTTATCTGACATGTCATTTGAGCGCTAATGGATAAAGCACAAAATGATAATGGAACCGAAACAAGTAAGAATCAAATTGTTCATCCTGAAGCTACTAGCAATGGCGAAAATCCATCTACGCGAGTGTTTGACCATTCATCTTCCTATTCGTCGTCCTCCTCTTCCTCTTCTAACCCATTCGATTTAGACACCAACGAACAGGAGCTGCTCAAGAATTCCTTCAACAAATCGGAACAAATTCCCAAATCCCCCATACCCGACCTTCCATCATCCCCTGATCATTCTACCACGACACCTCAATGGAGCATGATGAGCGAAACCCCAAGGGGTGGATCCGGAAGACTAAATTTCTCACAATCGGACTTCATGGCTCAAGAATGGGCTGCTGTGAACGCATCCCCCAACCAATATCCTCCGGTTCAAGTCATGGGCAGACCCCCGGGCTATGACCCCAACCGGATCCCATCATCCGTTTTCTCCACCAAGCCCACAACACCAACAGAATGGAGCGCGGCTTCGAATGAATCGTTGTTTAGTATACAAATGGGAAATAGTAGCTTCTCTAGAACTCATTCTATCTTGATGGGCAAGTCTGGGGAGCTCAATAATTCGCCTTACATGGTTAATAACGATTCAAAAACTGGTGATTTGAATAGCTTGCCAACGGTGATTGAAGCAGCGGGGGAAAATGGAGGGAGGAATGCTAGTATAGATTACGACGACGTATATGAAACCCAAAATGTTGGATCAAAGCGTTCTTCCTCGGGGGATGATGAAAGGAAACCGGGACCTACCCAGGTGGGGTCCACTACAACCGCCAGCGTTGCAGGTGAGACAGGTGGTCGTAATTCTGCCAGCACGCCTCGCCTTTCTGATGAGAGTGGCAATAGTGCAAGTTCTTTTGCATTTCCAGTGTAAGTTCTTTTTATTTTCCTTCTTGAAATTGGTTTATTTGGTATGAAATTTCGTTATGAAAATATTAATGGTTTTGATTTGGGTACAGGCTAGGAGGAGAAGGGGGGTCGTTAAAATCCGTGACGGTGAAACCAGGTTCATATGCAAAGAAGGAAACAGATGCAGTTAGTGAGCAGAAGAAGGATGAGGCGGAGCCACATTCTCCTTTCAACACCCCTAAAGCATTAGCCGGAGGAAATAAATGGTTCCCTTGCTTCACTTGTTGTCCGCTTTGCAGATAATAAATAATTTCCATGTTTCGAAGATGCTGACAGAATTATTCTCAGTCTGACAAACAAACGCTTCAAAAAGATGAATGAATGAATGCATGATTTGTCCATAATGTGGTGAAGCTGCTAGTTTCATTTGGAACAAGGCTACCTAGCTGCAAGGTGGATCATATGGTTATTAATATTGAACTAATGGAGAAGCCATCAGAGGTTGAGAAAAAAGTTGGACAGAATAATCGCGCTGCAGTCAATGGGTCAAGATGCAGCAATATCTCCCATTTTCAAGTTGTGCGGTCAACGTTAATTGAACAATATGCTGAATCCCGTCCATTTAACTGTAGCTAATGGTTTAAGATGCAGCCACATCTCCTACTTTCGAGTTGAGCGGTCAATATTATTGAACCATATGTTGGTCCCATCCAAAACACTGTTTGTCGCAATCGAAAAATGAGAGATTGCCAAACTTGTGCAGTTGTTTATTAGTTCATTTCATTTCATCCTGTAACTATTCATTATAAATGGAGGAACCAAATCGTTTGCAAGTTCTTTTGGTGGTGATGATTTTGCAGGAGTAATAAGCATTGATTAATATTCTTGATCTCACCTTGACACACACGTTCTTATTTTGGACTATCAATTTGGGACGGAGGGAGTAGCAACCAATACCCCTAGTTTAGCAATCTGAGCATGCAATTAGGGTTAGAAAACTGAACAATGGAATTGGAATTTTCAAAACAGAAATTCTTGCTACATAAAGATAACCACACTAATCCAAAATCACGAAGCTAAGTAAACAAAAGTTGTATGATTTGAGAAAGAAAAAAGTAACAAAATAACATTAATTAAAATATAGGCATGAGCGTTATGCAGATATGGCTGGGAGTATCCGCTTTTTCTCCTCGTCGAGTCTTGCAACATCTGTGATGGGAAGTAATGGTGGAGCTGAATAGGAGCAACACCGGTAACAAATAATAGCACAACATAAAAAGAGAGCGCAAATTTGAGAAACAAAGTGACGGGCAGCTATATAAACTAGTAACTGCATGGTCATGCCTAACAATATATCACATACATTAATGTCATACGCAATTCGGTGGAGTTGGGCCACCGCATGGAAGTTAAGAGTTATTAGCATCAAGTAGGCAATACAGTACTACTCGAATTCGTTACGCCCGACAAACATATATAGTAACAAGGCAGCCGCCATCGTGATCAAGTCAACACAAAATCTTGACCACCGCCCAATCAATTTGTAAGGCAGAGAAGGAAGTATGTACTGGGACACACCAATTACCATGCAGTATATCGGAGTAATAATCAACAATGGCCAATTTGACAGCATGAAATCCTTCGAGGCGGGTTCTTGCAGTAACCTGACCATGCCTAGTACGACCATTTCGACATCAAGAGTGCTGACCATAGCCCACACAAAAGCCATGCTTGTTTTCACTTCTTATTAGGCAGGAATACACCCCCAAAATCTTATAAGAAACTACTTTCTTTTCGGGTTTGTGACTTTTTGGTATTTTTCCATTAAAATTATGATATAATGATAGTATTTTTTTTTTTTACCTAAATCCAAAGATGGAGTATTATTTGTTTTCAAGATAGAGGAGCGTTTAGCGCCTTTTCCTCCAAAAATATTTATCCTTTTTTTGATTTATCCTTTTAACTCTCAACATTATCGCCTTTTCAAAAACAAAAAAAACTCTCAACATTATCGCCAGTAACTGCCTTGCCACCTAATACCACAGCTTATGAAAATTGGTCAATCGTTTTTTCTTAATTCAATAAACATGGGGAACTTCTTGTCACCTAATAGCACAGCTTATGAAATAATACCCAGAAAATCCCATACTACTACTAGTAACTACAATGCAATTGATCATGAATTCGATGGCGCTTTACCAGCAAGTTTGATGCTGGAAATCCTTCAAAGATTACCTTCAAAGCCATTGATGCGCTTCCTTTCCGTGTCGAAATCATGGAACTCTCTTATCCTCTCCCCTACCTTCATTGAAAAACATCAAATCTTTCGTCAAAACAACTTTATTACCTTTCTTCATCGCTACAACACAATCGAAAAGGGTGTTTGTTTGATCTCCAAGAAAATCGGTGATGGAGATGCTGTCGACGATGATCAGACCAATACAGAGGATGTTCCCTTACCGTTTATTAATAAACTCAAAGTTTCGGGTCTCCCTAACGGTTCGAAATGTTTTAGCCAAGTTTACTTTTTGGGTTGTACTAATGGACTGGTATGCATTCGGGTGTGCAAAACCACCATATTTCACAAGGAAAGAACTCGTTTCGGGTTATGGAACCCTGCCACTAGGCAGTTCAAGCTTCTCCCAATCAGTGGCGGACCTAAGAATTTTTTTGAAAGGGGGTAAAATTATTTTTATTAGTATAAGGGTATTTTTTCCTTCACTGAAAGGGGGCAAATATTAATTTATTTCACTAATTAATTTAAAATTTACAAAAATTGCACTAGTAAATTTTTTTTTATTTTTTTTTAGCAAACGGGGGCCGCGGCCCCCTTACCCCATAGGGTAGGTCCGCCGGTGCTCACAATCCCAAATATTGAAATGTATCGTCTTCCTGATGATGATCATGAACTCTTTGGTTCTATTGACGGGTTTTCTTATGTCCCAAGTATTAGGGATTATAAGGTTGTCAGGATTTTGGTGTTCAAAAACACGCGGAATGCTAAGATACGGTATTTGGTTCGTGCTCTTGTGCTGAATGTGGATGATAAAATTTGGAGAGTTTTGGAAAATCACGAGCTTCCTTATACTCGTTTCCATCACCATGCAGTGCTTGCCAGTGGTAGTTTGCATTTGTTGGTGTTTCGACGTGAAGGAGGGGAGTGTGACCATGCATCACTTCTTTCTTTCGTTTGATCTGGACGAGGAAAGGTTCAGGCATACATCCGTTCCGTACATTTGTAATCATTTAAACTGTGGTCTTAACAAATGCTGGAGGATGCTTACTCTTTATAACTGAAAGAAATATGCAGCTAGGACTGTTCTGAAAAACACTTGTACTCACAAGTGTCAAGACAGTTGTCCTGTCAACTGTCCTATCAACTGGCGACGAAAAGAGTAAATGCAGCGGAATTTTAAAAACAAAAATTAAACACTTCAGCAAGAATTACTTGCTAGAAAATTTTCATTAATAAAGAGGTCTTGCAGAATACAAGACAATGAAAGAAACAAAAACAACGAAAAAATCAAACCTATTCTAGATCTCTAGAATAAACCAAACACTAAAACACTTAGAGTTCTTTATGAATAAGAACTTCAAGAAAACAATGACTCTCTCTAAAAAAACGAAATTCTCTAAATGAATGCACAAAATCGGTGATGAATAATGGACGGCTCCCTCTTCTTTTATAGCCGCTCCATTCCTTGTTTGGTGAGAGACCTACATTCCTAAAATACAAAAGAGATAACTACCAAATATAAACATTAGTAAGTTAGTCAACTAAATCATAATAATAATAATAATTAACCTAAAATACACCATTCCTAAATAATTACAACTAATTCCTAAATAACTAAACTCTAAATATATACAATAAATAAATCAGAATCACAAAGATACAAAATAAACTATAAGAGTATTTCATACTCTTTCAATCTCCCCCTATCTTTATGGTTCTGATCAAAACATCCAAAACAATAATCTCTCCCCCTGAATTTGTACATTGAATTCTATTCCCCCTAAAAACGTCTTTAGAACACATCTTTTCCCCCCTGAATATGAAGACCACATATTTCTTCCCCTTTTTGAGAAGAACTATCAAACTCAAAGAAATAAAATTGTGAATATCTTCCACTTCCCCTAAATTTAAATCTCCCCAACAAAAATACCTCTAAGAGGATCTTACACCTTTCAAAACACATCTGTTTGAATCATCGAAGACCTCACAGATCTTCTTATCAAACTTGACATGTAGATCATCATCACACAATTGGCTTATGCTAATTAGGTTTGCTTTAACCCATCAACATGCAAGACATTATGCAAGTTAGGCAAACCATTAACGTTCAGTGTACCTTTGCCCATTACCTCACCTTGAGCACCTCAACCAAAATTGACTTTTCCACCTTTAAAGGCTTTATAGTCTTTAAAATGCTCAAGAGAGCCAGTCATGTGGTGGGAGCAGCCACTGTCAAAGTACCAGGCTCCTTCCACACTGCTCTTGAAGGAGGTAAACACTACTTGGCACTTTAGAGTGTCCTTTCTTACCCATGTGGCTTTTGGAGCAGACTGCTGTTGACTGGGCAGTTGTGTCTCTAACTGTGCCCACAACTGTCCTGTCAGGTGGCCGCTGTTCTTCTCCAAGCCAAGTTCCTGTTTCAACTTGTAACAAAATGGACGTATATGTCCAGGGGTAAAACAATGGTGACACACTCTCCTTTTTCTATTTCTTCTGTTTTTTGTAAGGAGACACGTGATTAGCATTAAATCTCACATTATTTTTCGAAGTGTCCTCACCTTCCTTAACAAACACTGGATCTCCATTGCCTAAATCTGATTTTCCTTGGTTCCCCATGTTCAGAACCTCTTCCAATTTAGCCTTGCCATTGTTAAGTTTATTGAGTGTAATGGTTTCTTTTTCAAGATTGCTTTTATATTTCTCACACTCATTGTCTTTTTTGGTAAGCATGACTTCTAACCTAGCTATGGAGTCCTTTTGAGAATCATTTTCACTTGACAACCTCTCATTCTCATACTTTAATTTCAGATTATCAGAGGTGAGTTTTTCATTCACCTTCTTGAACTCCTTGAGTTGTTCCATTCGTTTGGACCAGTCTGTAAACAACTCAACGTATGTATTGTGCAGGTTCTCATACGTGGCACTATCCTCTTCTTCCTGTGAGGATTGTTCAGATTCTCCTGTAGTTGTAGCATTCAAACAGGTATACACATCAGTGTTAGTTGTGCAGTCAGTTGACAACACATCTTCACTATCAGAAAGTGAAAACTGCGATGAACGTAAAAATGACAGATTTGCTGTCTGATCGTCATCATCAGAGTCACTTAGAGTAGCAGAAAAACTCATCCCTCTCTTTTTGAGTGTGTTAGCACACTCATTGGCATAGTGTCCAATTCCTAAACACGTTCTACACTGAATGGACTCAATAGATCTTTTGTTTTCTTTTTGTTTTCAGAAAAAAATTATTCTTACTTGTTTCTTTCACACTAGGAGTTAATTCATAAATGGTTAAGACCCCAATAAGTTGGTCAAAACTTAGAGTCTCGACATCATAAAATTCCTCTACCAAAGAGATTATCATGTTGAATCTTTCTAGCAGGGATCTTAATATTTTGCTTACGAGTCTAGCATTAAAGATTGATTCCCCTAACACATATAACTCATTTGCAATATTTATCAATTTAGAAGAAAAATCATTGATGGTTTCATTCTCTTCCATTCTCATATTTTCAAACACAATTATTAAAACTTTAAACTTAGTCTGTTGACAGTCTATTATGGCTACTTTCAAGGATCACTTCTCAGTGTATCGAGATCAGGTTCTGGGACCAATTGAATATGCAGCTAGGACTGTTCTGGAAAACAGCCACTTGAGAGTACAGTTGCGCTCACAAGTGTCAAGACAGTTGTCCTATCAACTGGCGACGAAAAGAGTAAATGCAGCGGAATTTTAAAGACAAAAATTAAACACTTCAGCAAGAATTACTTGCTGGAAAACTTTCATTAATAAAGAGGTCTTGCAGAATACAAGACAATGAAAGAAACAAAAACAACGAAAAGATCAAACCTATTCTAGATCTCTAGAATAAACCAAACACTAAAACACTTGAAGTCTTTATGAATAAGATCTTCAAGAAAACAATGACTCTCTCTTAAAAAACGAAATTCTCTGAATGAATGCACAAAATCAGTGATGAATAATGGACCGCTCCCTCTTCTTTTATAGCCGCTCCTTTCCTTGTTTGGTGAGAGACCTACATTCCTAAAATACAAAAGAGATAACTACCAAAGATAAACATTAGTAAGTTAGTCAACTAAATCATAATAATAATAATTAATCTAAAATACACTATTCCTAAATAAATACAACTAATTCCTAAAATAACTAAACTCTAAATATATACAATAAATAAATCAGAATCACAAATATACAAAATAAACTATAAGAGTATTTCATACTCTTTCAATAACGAACATCTTGCTATGTTTGTTTCTCCCGAGTTTAAAGAGGAGGAGGAGGAGGAAGAGGAATTTTCCTTTGAACTATGGGTTTGCGATGGGTTGACTTGGTCTTGGTCGAAAAAAAATTAGTTTTGGACCGTTGTCGAGGCGGAGTTTCCCCTTTGGATTTTGGAGCGATGGTATAGAAGGACAAGGTCATTCTTGAAGGATTAAAATGTAAATATAGTAGAGTTCAAGGGGCAGAGTGAAAGTGAGAGGCCAAGTTAGTTTCGTAAGTGAGTGGATAGAATTCATTCTGTTACATTCTGTTATCTTTTGTTATGTATGTATCTTGTATGTATAGTGAGCAAGTTGAGTGGTATTAATAGGGCTTTGTATATCATTGATATCAATACACAGAAATATGAGCTTCATTCTATACTTTGTCATCTCTTTCCTTGTAATATGGTATCAGGCTTACAATCCAATTCCTCTCTTCCGCCATTAAAATCAATCACAAAACCTTCAAAATCTCAGTTCGAGTTTTTGTAATAATCTCAAATGACGATCAACGAGCAAGATGATTCTTCAAATACAACAAATCAAAGGCAAAATCCTCCACCTCCGTTTGTCGATGAATATGAAATTGCTGAAACAAATTTACAGCTCAATCCATCTCATCCTCTCTACCTAAATCCAAATGATCATCCTGGTATGATTCTCGTTACTGAATTACTCACTGATCTCAATTACTATCAATGGAAGCGTGCAATGACAATTGCACTCTCGTCGAAAATGAAATTAGGATTAGTGAATGGAACTCACAAAATTCCTAATTCTCAAAATGACAAGCCTAATCTGAGAAATTTGTAATGTCTATAGGGGCCCCACACATCACAATGAATAAGACCAAATAAAGTGGTACAGTGACTATCACTAAGAGGAAATGAATTTCTAGTTTGTTTCCCAAAATGACAAGCATCACATATGGTGTTCTCACAATTATTGATACTACAAGGAATAGATGGAATGATTCTGAGAAATTTGTAAGAAAGATGACCTAATCTGTGGTGCCACAATTGAGAATTAGTGGTCACAGAAGAGGTACAAACAGTAGAGAAAAGAGAGACATTAGAATTAGAGCTATGCAAATCAAGTTTATACAAGCCTCCCACTAGTGTACCAATCCCCTTCAAGGTCTTCAAGGTTGAGTCCTGCAAAAGGCAGTAAGTGGAATAAAATGATAGACACAAATGATTATCAGCTGTGAGTTTTCTGCCAGAAACTAAATTGAATTTGAAGGAAGGCACATAAAGAACATCTAAAAGAGTGATATGGGGTGTGAGATAAACAGTGCCTTTATGAGTTATAGTGGAAGTGAAGCCATTTGGAAGATGTATGTATGACTGTATAGGAATATGATTAACAAGATATTGAAAACAGGAAGTAATATGATCTGATGCCCCTGTGTCTAAAATCCAAGTGCTAGTAGATTGAGGTGTGTAGGGGTTGTGAACAACACTATTGAGAGAATAGTGGATACCTGCACAGCCAGAATTGCAGAGATCAAGGTTGTCTAGATGAGAAGAAGTGTGTGATGTCAGAACTTGAGCTGCAGTATGAGGAACATTCTGACTTGTAGAAGGAGTAGTCTGAGTGAGATTGATAACATGATAAGAAGTTGTTCTGGGCTTCCAATTCTTAGGCATCCTGTTAGGATCAGGTTTTACCCCGTAGAACTTGTGCCATTCAGGATAGCCAATAAGGAAGAAGCAGCCATCCTTAACATGGCCTGTGCCTCCACAGTGGGAACAGTGTAGGTGACTCTTTTGAAGTGTTCTCTCATTTTTCCTTACAGTATAGGAAGTTTTGTCTCCAGAATGAGCTTTAGAAAATAGAGCTGTAGAAGAATCATGGAAAGAAATGGAGGTGGAATTCATGGAAGAACAGTTCCTCAGTTTCTCATCTTGAGTTAACAGAGCAAGAACTTAGCTTAAATTGGGCAGAGGTTTCATTGTCAGAATAGAACCTTGAATAGGGGAGAAAGTGTCACTTGGTCCCATGAGAAACTGAACTATTTTCTGCATCTCTTCATACTCATCAAGAAGTTTAGTAGCACCACACACACAATTGCACATGCACTTAGGAACATGGCTCAAATTGTAAAATTCATCCCATAGAGCACGAAATTTGGTGAAGTAAGCTGAAACTGACATAACACCTTGACTTAGGGCCATTAACTCCTTTCGAATCTGAAAAACTTGAGAGGCATTGCCTTGTGTGAACCTAGCCTCTAGATCAGCCCATATCTCATGAGCTGTCTTGAGATAAACCACACTAGATCGAATGTCTGGTGAAATTGTGTTGAGAATCCAGCTAATTAACATATTGTTACATCTATCCCAATGCTCTCACTACTTCTGATTGCACCATTCCTATGTTTGTTGACAATTCCAATAATATTCCTGTGGAGGATCCTATTCCTCATTTCTCTGCTCCTAGTGAGCCTTCAGTTGTATTTGATTCCTTGAATTCTCCTATTCCTTCACCTTCTATTTCTTCTTCCCCTGCTATTGCTCCTATTCCTTATAGACCCCAAAGAACAAGAACTATTCCTTCTAAGTTTCAAGATTATACTGGTCTTCCACCTAGCTTTCCTATCACTGCAAGGTCACAATGTACTAGTCACTCTCTCCTTTCTTACACTTCTATTTCTCCTTCTTACTATAACTATATTTGTTCTATTTCTTCTATCACTGAACCCACTACCTATCACCAAGCCATAAAGTATCCTCATTGGTGCACTGCTATGGCCACTGAGATAGCTGCACTTGAACAAAACAACACCTGGTCCTTAGAAATTCTACCTCAAGGCAAAAAGGCAGTAGGATGTAAATGGATTTACAAACTGAAGTTTAAAGTTGATGGCTCTCTAGATAGATACAAAGCTAGACTAGTGGCAAAAGGATTTACTCAGACAGAGGGTCTTGACTATTTTGAAACATATGCTCCTGTTGCTAAGATGACAACTGTCCGGATTATGTTGGCAGTGGCTACTATTCAGTCTTGGGTTATTGATCAAATGGATGTTACAAATGCCTTTTTGCATGGAGATCTAAGTGAAGAAGTGTACATGAAATTGCCTCAAGGGTATCAATTACCCTCATCTTGGTCAGCTCACAAAGGCAGTCAACCTGTAGTATGAAGACTTCTTAAATCATTGTATGGGCTTAAACAAGCACCAAGACAATGGTTTTATAAATTCTCTACTGCTCTCATCTCTTATGGCTTTCAGCAATCCAAGAATGATCACTCTCTGTTCATTCTGAGGTCTTCTACATCCATGGTGTTCATTCTTGTCTATGTAGATGACATTTTAATCTCTGGTCCTCACAATGAATCTATTGCTGCAGTCAAAAAGTTTCTTCATAGTCAATTCAATATCAAAGATTTAGGTTCTCTCAAATACTTTCTGGGTATTGAAATTGCTAAGAATTCTTCTGGTCTGTGTCTTCATCAGAGGAAGTACACACTTGACATTATTGCAGATACAGGTTTATCTAATGCTAGATCTTCTGCTGTCCCTATGGACCAACATCATAATCTTGCTCTTGCTGATGGTGCTCCTTTGGATGATCCTGGTCAGTATAGAAGGTTAGTGGGCCGACTTATCTACTTGACAATAACAAGACCTGATATAGCTTATTCAGTTCATATCCTTAGTCAGTTCATGGCCTCCCCAAAGCAACCTCATCTTCATGCTGCTTTAAAACTTGTTAGATACCTCAAATCTTCTATTGGTCAAGGTTTGTTCTACTCATCTACAAGTTCTCTTAATCTGTCAGTCTATTGTGATGCTGACTGGCTGCTTGTCCTACCACTAGGAGGTCATTATCAGGTTATTGTGTTATGTTGGGATCTTGTTTAGTGTCCTGGAAATCTAAAAAGCAATTGACAGTGTCAAGAAGCTCTGCAGAAGCTGAGTACAGGAGTCTTGCCAATGCCACTTGTGAAATCACTTGGCTGGTGTCTTTGTTAAAAGACTTCTCTGTGTCCAATTTAACTCCTGTAAGCTTATACTGTGACAACAAGGCTGCCTTACATTTGGTTTCCAACCCTGTTTTTCATGAGCGCACCAAACATATTGAGATTGATTGCCATCTCATCCGAGATAAATTTCAAGCTGGACTTGTTCTTCCAGTTCATATTGCCACTCAAGACCAACCAGCAGATATGCTCACTAAACCTTTAGCTTCTACTCAGTTACAGTTTCTTCTATCCAAACTACAAGTGCTCAATCTGTTTCACACTTCTAGTTTGAGGGGGGATATAGAAGGACAAGGTCATTCTTGAAGGATTAAAATGTAAATATAGTAGAGTTCAAGGGGCAGAGTGAAAGTGAGAGGCCAAGTTAGTTTCGTAAGTGAGTGGAGAGAATTCATTCTGTTACATTCTGTTATCTTTTGTTATGTATGTATCTTGTATGTATAGTGAGCAAGTTGAGTGGTATTAATAGGGCTTTGTATATCATTGATATCAATACACAGAAATATGAGCTTCATTCTATACTTTGTCATCTCTTTCCTTGTAATAGATGGGAAGATTGTTGTACGGGAAAATTACTGTGATCAAGGGAATCATCGTCAGCAACAACCACTTGATGCATATTTATATAACCCCCGCGACAAAAAGAGTAGTCGTATTCCCTGTGCTCACAAGAGGGAAGAATGCAGCTTAGCATTACATTCCTACGTTGAAACCCTTGTTCAAATTTGATTGATTTGACAAAGGTATGAATGAATAAGAAATAACATGCACCATGCATGAATTAGAGAAAAGTAAGCTTAGTTTTTTTTGTTTTTTTTTTGAATTACTCCCTCCGTTCCACTTAAGTTGCAACAATTTGCCATTTTGGGCATTCCATTTAAGTTGCAACAATGCCAAATAAAGAAAATCTTTATTACTTTTATAATCCTCCACTCATTCTCTCTCTTCCTTTCAACCACTCATTATTCTCCACTCATTCTCTCTCTTCCTCCCAACCACTCATTATTCTCATTTCTTAATTTTTGTGATTCCCCTTCCATGTTGCAACTTACCAGGAACGGAGGGAGTGTAGCTTATTAATCCCTTCCGGAATAAGTGTTTTATTTTAGTTTTCCCCATATCAAATGTCGCATTACTAAAAGTAGGGTGTGAAATTTGGTGATGTTCCTATACTCTGACCATTTGAAGAGGCAAAAATATTGCAGTGTTATAGGAAATGACATTCTACCCACATGAATAAATTTGGGAAATCAAGAAAACATAATTAAAAGCTTAAAAACATTGATTTATCAAGTAAGTATGACATTTAATGGGAGAATGGGGATTTGTACCCCTGTACTTAAGGTTTACAGGCAGATATGCCCTTAGACCAGTTTATTGGCAATTATGCCCCTATACTCAACTTTTAGACCCGCAAATATGACCTCCGTTATATTTTCATTCAAAATTTAACGGAATTGTTAATTGGGCATCCTAATTGGCAAAATTACTTATACACGTGGACCATTTAACAAAACGAAGTCGTTTGGTTGAATAAATGAACGACCTCACCTTGTGTTAAGTGGTCTCGTTTCACCTAGGTGTTGGTATCTATTCTTCCATTCATCTTTCTGCTTCGACCAAACTAATATGTAACAAATTAGGTCACTTTTCTCTTTAAAAGCACCAATAAAAGATAGAACACACTTAATTTCTGGATGTATAAATTTTAGTTAATCCATCATGGTTATGAATTTAAAAGTTGGTAATATAAAATAAGTTTACGTAATTAATTCTTTTATGTTAGTTTCAAATTCAACAAATCCAAAGAACATGCAAGCAATTAATTTATTAATATTTTTATTGGTATAATTTATGCTTCAAAAAATTAATTTAAACTCAATTGAAATTTGAAGATTTAATAAAAAAAATTATACTAATGAAATTATTATTGGTAATATTTTTGTAATAAACTAAGAATTTGTGATATCTTAATTACATTTATTGAAATTTTATTAAAATAATAACCAATTAGTTAAAATTCACTTATATTAAATGTAAAAAAAAAAAAGAGCAATTATGTGTAAGAAATTAAACAGAATAAGTTGATATTATTGTGATAAAAAAATAGTATAATTGTCTCACGACAAGAGTATGGAGAAATTTATGTTATACAAACGATTATATTTAAATATGTAGTACAGCGTGTTAGTGGAAGCAGAAAGGGCGTGTAATACGTTTACGTATCAAGTAATGATGGTGTGTCATATTGTGATTAAAAGCACCAATAAAATCTCGACACATCATTTTGTGAGTCAAATTTTGTGACTTTATATTTACCCTTTAAAATGCTATAAATTTCTGGATGCCTAGTTAACAATGCCGTTAAATTTTGAACGAAAATGTAACGAAGGTCGTATTTGTTGGTCCAAAAGTTGAGTATAGGGGCATAATTGCCAATAAACTGGTCTAAGGGCATATCCGCATGTAAACCCTAAGTACAGGGGTACAAATCCACATTCTCTCGACATTTAATCTAAGACAGGAGAGTAACAAAGTAACTATACATTTGAGAGGCTCTCCTTCTTGAATGCATTTAATTTCCTTCATGTTTGTTTAATTTGTATCATTCCATGCATGTTCCTTGTCAACTTAAAAGCTAGACATACATAAGTTTTCTTGAGTAAGTGTTGGGGAAAATTAGTTTCTCCCTAATTTATAAAAAAAAATATTTATTTTCAACTCACAAGCATTTCGCGAATATTAGGAACAATTTGAAAAATATGACTTTTTATAGATCAGTTGTGCAAATAATAACTCAAATGAAAACATATGAGACCTGATTTTCGGTGGAGTCACTGGAGTGAGGAAAGATATAATAGGCAATATTCCAAAACAACATTACTAATCCATCAATTAGTATTTTATTTTTATTTTTTTTATAGAGGCCCCATCAGTATTTAATTTTATGGCAGTGAATTTAGAAGGCTCCCATCCTATTTCGACGGTTACTCTGCTTCTCTTTATTTCTTTAGGAGGATGTATGAGAAAATATGAATTAACTTATTTGGAGACCACCAAAGAAAACTGGCGAGGATGTAGATTTTTATGTTCAAAAAGCCACTTATTTCGGGCTTTCCACCCCCACCAGTATTTGGTAACAAGGAGCGAAAGACTATATAAGTTTTTATTTGAGAAAGAATGATGTTTTAGGATACTTATAAACAAGTTTGGAGATGTCAGGCTTTCAACATTTCCCATCCATCTTAAGTCCTCTAAAGCAGGGCATACATTGATTAAGATGTAAAAAATGTGTGGTAGAAATGAAGAGGGAGAATGAGTGGAGTTAATAGTAGGTTGGTTGAATGAATTGTGTGGTGAAAAATGAAGAGAGAGAATGAGTGGTGGGGTAGATTGAATATAAAATTATAAACAAAATTACCATTTTGGGGAGTCTCAAGTGAACTGGGACATACCAAAATAGAAATAAGTTTCAAGTGAAGTGAAACGGATGGAGTATATAATTTAGGATTGGTAATCTCTAGTTAGGATTATGATCATTTGTACAAACCCTATATTTGTATCTCTTCATCAGTTGAATAACATACTTTTGACTGCATTCTCTTATATGGTATCACAGCAAAAACCAATCCTATTCCTCACCACCTTCTTTCTTTTCTTTTTTTTCCCGCTACACACCTCTCCACCATGGCCATGTCCTCTGCAACTCTCACCAACCCCGACGATCCCTCCAACCCCATTTTTCTCGCCAACCTCTCTCAATGTAAATCTCTCAATCCTCTCACATATCTCACTTGGGCGTCCCAAATAACTTCACTCCTCTTCGGCCTCGACCTTCTAAAGTATGTCGACGACACACACCCACTACCAGCCGCCACAATCAAAGATGGCACTACCGAAAAAGCCAACCCCGTTTTCACAACCTGACAACGCCAGGACAGACTCATTCTCGGCTCCCTCATTGAACCCTAGATCATACGGTTGCACCCCTCGTTCACCAAGCCAAATCTTCTAATTTCGCATTTCTAAATAAAAATAAAAGTAATTTCACAATTGTACGGGGCAATATGTCAAGAAATCGTGTGGGTGGAGAGGAGTATGATGGTAATATTGTTTATTACCTCCAATAATTACAATGGCCTAACCATTTATTTATACATAAACCTAACCCCAATACTTGGTCAATAATCTTCTTCCTAATTTACATCTACTAAATAAGGTAACAATATTAACAAAATATGTCCAGAATATTTACTTGAGATATACACAATCTCATAATTTCGTTCAACTTGATCTTGTGCATATCTTGTGGTCGATTTGATCTCGATCTCAATATCTTCAACTTGGTCCGCCTCGATCTCGATCCATCTTATTCTCCAACTCAATACACAATTTATAAAAACATACTATTTCCGTCTCAAACAGATAGTCTTGATCAACTTTAACGAAAAATTAATGTAAATCCAATCAATAAACCTATTTTTAAATAATAATTTGAGTTACTTTTAATTATTTTAACCAAAACTTCATTCCCAAAACAATGGTCCTTTTAGACTGATATCATTAAAATCTTATTATTACCCTCCCATTAAACATGCTGTTGTACCGATGGGGTGAAGTCAAGTATGAAAGAGATAATTACTAGTATTTTAAAAAGTAAATGTCTGACAATTTCACCTTCACATCGAATCAAGATATTTTAATTATCCACATTAATTAATTAATCAGTAAATGAATCTCATGTAATACCTCAAATTTAAAATGTAAATTTTAAAATATTACTTTTTCTCCTTTTGATGAATAAATTAATTATTAGTAAATTGATAATCATAACAAACTCTTTATCCATTAAAAAATATGATTTCATTTAAATTGTACTCCCTCCGTCACATAATAATCTTCCTGTTTGACTATTCAAACTTTTAAGGATATGAAAACTTCAAGTCATGTTTTGTTTATGCATTTTTAAGCATAAATTGTAGAAATAAGAAAAACTTTTTGGGACAATGGAAAATGGCAAACAGGAAGATTATTTTGGGACGGAGAGAGTATTATATTTGATGATAATTTTTCTATACATTTTTTCTTCAAAATAATATTGAGGAGAATGTACCTATGAATATTTCTTATATTTAAAATCGAGTTAGAGCTTTTCTCTAAAAGTATTATTTGAATTTACAACTTAAAATTTTGACTTATGAAGATTTAAGCCCGCTAGAAAGTAGAAAGCATGTTTTTTTAGTATCTGTCATTTTTCTTTAAGTGGTGTTGTAATAATTTACCTAATAAGAGATCTTTTGTATTGCAAATTAAAAATTAAGATAAATAATAGAAAATTTTAAAAACAATATGATGAATTTGACATAGAAAAACTAATCACTAATATAAATATAATTTTAATAAAAGAAAATGTGAGCATGCTCCTCAATTTATATAATATATGAAAAAGAATACAAAAATTATTATCCGTATATAATAGTATAATATAATATAAATGAAATAGTAATATTTTTTAAATTGGAAAAACAAATATGAATTTATTAAGAATTAATTCATATTTTATCAGAAGGAGAAAAAATATAAAATGTACATTAGGTTTTTTTGTATTATGTGAGATTTATATAGTGCTTTAATTGAGGATATCTAAATTTATTTGAAATAAAGTAAAAGTAAAATTGTCAATTCCATGAAATAAATTGATAAAAGAGAATAAGTGAGATGAAACAAAACTTCGAGAAAAGACTTTTTCAAATGTACAATGATATACATAGTGAAAAATTATAATGAAAATTTATAGTGAAACTTTGTAATCTGTTGGATAAGCTTTTATTAGTGGGGCTAAGTTATTACAATCTAACGGATTACAAAGTTTTATTACGAGTTTTCCCTATAAATTTTCATTATATATATATATCATTATCCTTCCCAAATTTTAGAAGTGAACGGTGAAATTTAGAGAAAGTGGGAGAGATAAAGTGGGTAGGGAGTTTTTGTTGTGAGAATGACAAGTGAGTCTCATGGTCCATTTTAAGTAATAAAGCAACTAAAAACCTTAATCTAGGATAAACAAAAAAGAAAGTAGCTAAAAACCTTAATCTGAGATAAACAAAAAAGAAAGTAGGAATCTTAGTCTGGGTGTCACCGGTTCAGTCGGTTTCTGCGGTCAATAATTGAACTTAGAGATGAGGCGTTGCTTGGACCAGGTGATGCATTTATTGACCGGCAATGAGCCAAACCCACACGTCCCTCTCACAAAACAAAAAAAATATGTCCGTTGGGTCCCGCCAATCCTCCTCTCCCACGAAAAAACAGCAACTCGTAATATAAAAGAACATTTTATAACAATGGCCCTCGTGGTTTAGCAATTAGCACTACCACACCGCAATGTGAGATAGGCTAAGTTGTCATGCAAATTAATGGAGACGTCCCGCGCGAACTTTCCGCGTCATCTGAATGATCACTTGTACCCTTGAAGGGAATCGGACCCGAAACCTCGCTTAAAAAAAGCTCTTACACGCTCATCCAGAACCACTAAACCAAGAAACCATTGGTATACATACAATAACTGAATAATGGAAAATGTGCATGAGTGGTTTATTCGTAGGTGAATGCTAAGTATTGCTAGTTTAACATGTTGGTGATTTTAGTGTCATCAACGATTTTATGTAATTGGATTTACTAGAGACCAATGCGATCTCATATTAGGCTCGGATATGAGTAAGGAAAAGTGTGGAGTACACACTCATTTTGAGTCAATATGTTTTCGACCACGATAAAGAAGCAGGGGTCAAGGGGGCAGCGCCCCTTGTTGGGGTCCCGCTCCCAACAGAGCGGGCGGCGGTCGAGGGGGAGCCGCCCCTCGCGGGGCTCGGGGCAGCACCCCGAAACCTAAACGGTATTGTTGGTACTGCAATTAATCTCCCGTCAGTTTTCCCACCAAAACCCGCCAAAAACCAAGAGACATGATCAGTTAAATATTATGACTGTTGGGCCAACAGTCATGACTGTTATAATCTAATTTTGGATCTCAGTTTCATTTACGAAAAACTCAAATAATAGTTTTTGATCTGTTTTTTTGGCCTAAGATACAGATTGTTTTGATTGTCTTATCCCAGTGAAGATTTCGTGAAACCTAGGCTTAAAGGGTCGAAATACTTTACTCGGATAGTGGATTGTACACGATTCAATCAATAGCCAGGATTATCAATTTTACCCTCACCCCAATTTCTATAACATAACAACACCCCTCTAGAGTGAGGCTCACTAAATCATACTACAATGGAAGGATGGGAATTGATCAAGAAACTTGTATGAACCATAGACATGCAAAAAAAGTTGGGTTTAATTTGAAGAAAAGGACAAAGAAAAAAAAAATACTCTATAATGTCTTAAAATATTTTTTTCATTTGATTATTTAATTTTATTAAGAATATGAACACTTGTTTTACTAGCCATGTTTTGTTTATTCACTTTTAAATTCAAATTGTAAAAATAAATAAATAAAACATTTTGAGACAATAAAAAAATCATTTTTGGAATGGAAGGTGTATTAAAGTTATTAAGAAAACTCATAAATTGATTTAGCAATAATTGAATGAATGATGTTCTCGTACACCTCAATACTCATTACTCTCTCCCTTTCTAAGTAAGCGTTTTAGACTGAAATATTGTTCCTAAAATAATTGTAAGTGACGTTTTGAAGAATTTTAATTTTAATACTAGACAATAATATTTACACTCTTTTTATTTTGTAGTTATTTTGATTCGATTTTAAGCAATTATTTTAGTTTAATTTAATTATTTAATAAAAATTTAAAATTTATTATTAATAAATTATTATAAATACCATTACTAATATTTTAAAATATTCATTTAAATGCTTAAAAGTGATCTAAAATTATCAGTACAAATTTGTTCAAAATAATAGAAAAATAAAATATTATTTTGAAACGGATTAATTATTAATTACACACAGCTCTCAATATCATAGACTCTTTAATAATTCTTGGTACTATTACCCTAAAACCTAAAATGTTTAACTAAATATCTCTCGGAAAGAGAGAACGTGAAGTTCAGAAACAAATTATTGACCAAAGGCCTTCTGCCGAGTGGTATCGGGTGGGTGTGTTAGGGCTTCTCTTGAAGGGGAGGTCCTAGATTCGATTCTCCCTTGGGAGAATTTGTGGAGAACCCTTAGTTTCATAACCCCATAGGGGTTGGCTGTGCACCTACAGTTGATCATTCAGATGGCGCGACGTCTATGGCAAGAGGATTACCAGATGGCGCAAAGACGTCTATAGCAAGAGGATTAGTAGATGGCGCAAGGACGTCTATGAAGGATTGCATCATCAACTTGTAGAAGCAAATATCATTCGCTGTAATAGGTTCGGCAATGGTGAAACTTCATATGAACTTGTAATAGACATTGCTATAGATCGGCAGGTCCTTAGATAAGATTGTAATAGATTCCATAGGAATTTGTAAACTATGGCAATTGCCTTGAAATGAATGATATAGTTCAGCTGTTAAAAAAAAAAAAAATTATTGTAATATGCCTAAACTACAAGGATAATTCGTGTAAAGTCCTATTCAAACAAAATAAAAAAAAAAAAAAAAAAATAGAGGCCACAAAATGAAAATCGAAAAAAAAATTCTTAAACGATTTGGACAACGCGTTTTTCTCAAAGAACCTCCACATCCACTGTTCAGTTTCTCTCTCTTCCCCTCGTCTCTGTCCTCCATGTTCTCTCTCTACAGTGTCGGCAAGAATCAAAATTAGGGTTAGGGTTTACTAACAAAGACACACAGGGGATTAGGGTCTTCATTTTCTATAAATTTCTTGGCCCCTTTTGGGGTTTCTTGCAGTAATGGGTCATCTTCATAAGCCCTTCAAGCTGTTTGTTATTGCTCTCACTTTCCTCTCTTCCGTCCACATCAACGCCGTTTCCAGCGGCGATTCCGATAAATCGGTGTTGCTGGAGCTCAAGACTTCATTTTTAGACCCCTCTGGAGTACTGGAAAGCTGGAAATCGAGCAACAGTGATCACTGTTCGTGGGTCGGAGTTACTTGCGGGTCAAATTATAGGGTTGTGGCGCTTAATGTTACTGGTGGAGGTATGGGATCTTTTACCTGTGCTCAATATGATCAATTTCCTTTGTATGGGTTTGGGATTAGGAAGGACTGTTCGGGTGGTGGTAATAATGCCAAATTATTGGGTAAGTTGTCTTCTGCGATTTCGAAGCTTTCAGAACTTAAGGTTTTGTCATTTCCATTCAATGATTTGAGTGGTGAAATTCCTGCTGAAATTTGGGGCATGGAAAAGCTGGAAGTGCTTGATCTTGAAGGGAATTTGATTGGTGGGTCGTTACACACTCATTTCAAGGGTTTTCGGAATTTACGGGTTCTTAATTTGGGGTTTAATGAGATTGCAGGGGAAATACCTGATTCTCTGTTGAACTGCAAGGGTCTACAGGTCTTGAATTTAGCTAAAAATCGAGTCAATGGTTCTATTCCGAGATTCATTAGCCAGTTTGGGGATTTGAGAGGGGTTTACTTGTCGTTTAATGGGCTGACAGGTTTGATTCCAAACGAGATAGGTGATAATTGTGCGAAACTTGAGCATTTGGAGCTGTCGGGTAACTTCTTGGTTGGAGGGATTCCTAGCAGTTTGGGGAACTGTAGTGGATTGCGGTCCATTATGTTGTATTCAAATTTGCTTGAAGACTTCATTCCGGTTGAACTCGGTCAACTTAGTATGCTGGAGGTGTTGGATGCGTCGAGGAACAGCCTCAGTGGTTTGATTCCTCTTCAGCTGGGGAATTGTTCTGAGTTGTCCATCCTTGTTTTGTCAAATCTGTGGAGCCCTCTTCCCGATGCCGTGATTTCAAATCTCTCGTTGGGGCAGCTGGCTTCTGCTACACCGGAGTACAATTACTTTGAAGGTGCAATGCCCATGGAAATTATTACTCTTCCGAAGCTGAGGTTATTATGGGCCCCTCGGGCAACTCTGGAGGGAAGGTTTCCCACCAATTGGGGTGCTTGTAATAGCTTGGAGATGGTGAACTTGGCTCAGAACTACTTCACAGGAGGTATTTCTGATGGGCTTGGTAACTGCAAAAAACTTAATTTTCTTGATTTAAGCTCCAACAGACTGACTGGAGAGCTTAGTCGGAATCTTGGAGTTCCTTGCATGACTGTGTTTGATATCAGCAATAATCTTTTGTCAGGTTCGATTCCTTCATTTCAGTACCCTATTTGTTCTGCCATTCCATCTCTAAACGGGTATCTTTCAGAACCCTTTGATCTATCATCAATATATCTGCGATTTTTTGAGTCAAGGGCGTTGGATGAAATCCCTTTGCCATTAGTTGGAGATGTACGCAATCTTGCAGTGGTCCATAATTTTGGGGGCAACAAGTTCACAGGTACTTTCTCGTCTGTACCAATTGCACCGGAGAGATTAGGCAAGCAGACTGTTTATGTGTTCCTAGCCGGTGGAAACAATCTTACTGGACAATTTCCGGGGATATTATTTGAAAAGTGCTCCCAACTGAGAGCTATGATTATTAATGTCAGCTGCAACAGATTATCAGGCCAAATTCCAGTGGACATTGGTTCAATGTGCAAATCACTTGGTGTTTTGGATGCTTCTGGAAATCAAATCTCGGGCATGATTCCATCAAGTATTGGTGACTTCGATTCTCTTGTTGCTCTTAACTTGAGTTTTAACCCATTACACAGTGTCATACCTAGTTCCATTGGCAAGATAAAGGATCTCAAGAATCTTTCATTGGCTGGAACTTACCTCACGGGCTCCATTCCTGCGAGCTTGGGACAGTTAAACTCTTTAGTAGTGCTTGAACTTGATTACAACTCTCTAGTTGGGGAAATTCCAAAAGATCTAGTTAATCTGAGGAACGTTACAGTTCTTCTACTTAACAACAATAACCTCTCGGGTCAAATACCCTCTGGATTAGCAAATTTGACCACTCTCTCCACATTCAACGTGTCCTTCAATAACTTGTCAGGGCCATTGCCTGTGAATGAGAATTTGATGAAATGCAGCAGTGTCATCGGGAACCCTTTATTACAATCTTGCCATGTGTTTTCTTTGGCATCCCCGTCTTCAGATCAGCAGGGAAATTCAGGGGCAAGGTCACAAAACTATGAAGAGTCTCCATCAGACAGTCCTCCGCTCAAAAGAGGGACTGGTGCTTCAACTCAAATTGAGATCGCAGCCATAACATGTGCATCGGCTATTGTATCGGTTCTTGTTGTTCTCATCGTTCTCTTTGTATACACCAGATGGAAGCCAAGGTCAAGAGTTGGTGGGACCATTAGAAGGGAAGTTACAGTTTTTACCAACATCGGGGTCCCTTTGACATTCGAGAATGTGGTTCGTGCCACTGGGAGTTTCAACGCTAGCTATTGTATCGGGAACGGAGGTTTTGGAGCTACATACAAGGCCGAGATTTCTCCAGGAGTCTTGGTGGCAATAAAGCGCCTTTCAGTCGGACGTTTCCAAGGGGTGCAACAGTTTGATGCGGAAATCCGAACCCTAGGAAGGCTCCGCCACCCAAACCTGGTGACATTAATAGGTTATCACGCTAGTGAAACAGAAATGTTCTTAATCTATAATTACTTGCCCGGTGGAAATTTGGAAAAGTTTATTAAAGAAAGATCAACAAGGGCCGTCGATTGGAGAATACTTCATAAGATTGCTTTGGATGTAGCACGTGCTCTTGCCTACCTGCATGAACAGTGTGTGCCCCGTGTTCTTCATCGTGATGTTAAGCCCAGCAACATTCTTTTAGACGATGATCATAACGCTTATTTATCTGACTTTGGATTGGCCAGACTTTTGGGAACATCAGAGACGCATGCTACAACTGGCGTTGCAGGGACTTTTGGCTACGTCGCTCCTGAATACGCAATGACTTGTCGTGTATCAGATAAAGCAGATGTGTACAGTTATGGGGTCGTGCTGCTCGAGTTAATCTCTGACAAGAAAGCATTGGATCCTTCATTTTCATCTTATGGAAATGGGTTCAACATAGTCCAGTGGGCTTGCATGCTACTTCCATCGGGCCGGGCCAAAGAGTTTTTCACCTCAGGCTTATGGGATGCAGGCCCCCACGACGATTTGGTTGATATATTGCATCTGGCAGTAATGTGTACTGTTGATTCTCTTTCGACCAGGCCTACAATGAAGCAAGTCGTACGGAGATTAAAGCAACTTCAACCGCCCTCGTGTTAGCCTCCTCCATAGCAATATAGAGAAGGTAAATGAGATTGTAATTAGAGGCTCTTGCTGGGCTTGTAGCAGTTTGTAAATTGTAGTATAGTGTTTGTTTGTGCCTGAATTTTTCGATGCAATGGTGCCTGATTAAGGGTCTCAGAAATGAACCTGCAGAAGAGTGCAGATATATTTGTCCCAAACTTTTTGTATGTCCCTCTCATTTCTTATTGTTGTTTGTTTAATAAAAAAGAATTGAGATGTTGTGGCCAATGCTTGACTAAAATTCTTTGTTACAAGCATCAAAGTTTAATTCTATAATTCTGATTTCTGAAGTGTACATGTTTAAAACTTGTAAGATTTTGCTAGTGAGTATCGAGTCATGTTTTTACTGTGAATCTTCTCACCTTGTGCTTATTTGACTCATCCCTTTTTTGCCATGAAGATGAGAAAATATTAGTTGCAGCAAGTTCTAAAATACACATTTTTCAATATGGAAGACGAGAAAGAGCTGCTGAAGTTCTCCTCTGATTTGGTATGCTAATTTAATTTGAATGAACCTTCCTTTCTAATGCATAAACTGTTTTTTAACATTTGACCTTTCTTTTTTCAGGGTGCTGTGCAGCATGTGTGCGCATCAGGCAATGCGCAGGCCATTATTACTTCAGGGCTCGGTGAAAAGACACTAAACGTGCCATTTTTTAGTATTCAAGCACCATCGTAGGTCCAACACCCCCCTCCCACACACACCACACATTGCAGGCACCAAGTATTTCCTGGTGTCTACCGACATAACTATTATGCTACCCCGTTAGAACTACACTGTCCTGTCCTGGACCTAATCTGTAGTTTTTTGCTTTATGTTGTTCTTGATCTCTATCACTCTATGATTCTATGTTATCGCCTCTATTTGCAATTGAAGTGTTCTCTGTGTAATGCTTTTGATTTTGATTTTGATTTTTTTTTTTTTTTTTTTTTTCATGTTTTACATTCTGGTAACCGTGTCTCCTTAAGAGGGCTATTTGTTGAGATTTTCAGTTATACATTTATGTGTGAGAGCACTGTGTTGTTTAGTGCTTGATTACGTATTTCTTACGATATTTGGTTTGGAGGACACAATATCTTGTGGTATTCTGTTGCTCTTTCAGGAGTACACCTATTATGTACCCCTCCGTCCCGAAATGATATTCGCATTTGACTATTCAAACTTTTTAAGGATATGAACATTTGCTTCACTAGCCACGTTGTGTTTTTAAGACCAAGTTGTAGAAATGAGAAGAATATTTTGAGACAATGAAAAATGGCAAATGAGAAGACCATTTCGGGGCAAAGGGATTAACGAGATGGTAATTATCATAAAAGCTGAATTGTTGCATGAAATTTCTCTAAGAAGTGTCAAAGCTTATTCTGTTCTAGAAATATTCCCTTGTACTAATTCAAATCCTTACAGGTCTAGTTAATGTGCAAATGGAAGCGGATGCAGGGGAAGAAAAAACCGAACAAGAAACGAGCAGCGCCTGAATTAGAATCTGAAAGCACATAAAAATTCCTCATTGATGGTAAGCAACAATTATCTTTTTTGACATGTAAAGCTTGTTTTGAACAATGTAAACCTAGATAGCATGCCTTGAATCACCATCTGCAGATTTGAAATGTCATTTGATCAAAAAACTCAGATGTTTTTAAGTTGCGTGGACCAAAATGTTGCGGCTCAGTCCATTCAACCAAGTTTGATTGGGTTGTTCTGTTGTACTATATAGTAGAGTCGTGCACAGCAAAGGGCTTCACAATGATTTGTTATATTTCCCTTTATTTTTCCAGTTAACGTAGTACGTGATAGGTTCTTAGGTTGGATCCTGGTTCATGTCCATTTTAGTGCATGATTTCATTTTACTTTTTTTTTTTTTTTTTTTTTTTTTTTTTTTCTGATTCGGATTTTTTGGGGGTCATGAAATTGATAAAAGAGTTTTGTTTGAATCATTTGTTCGAGCGTTACTTAATTAATTAAAGTCAAAGATAATGAAGGGTTTGATTGGTGTTGCAGCTCATAGAATCTCGATCATCAACTATCAAGGCAGCTCTTCAACTGTCGTCTATGCTTTACCCTGGGGTAAGTGTTTCTGCAATCTGATCAAACTGTCTTGTCATCTCAGGCCGCACCTCTTTAATTTACAAAAAAATGAATCTTGGCACAAGAATTAACCAACTAATTAAAAAGGTGATGTGTAGTGAACGAATGTAGAATTGTAGATAGTTGGGTAGGAAAGAGAAAGTGAGGTAAGGAATAGTTAATGAGTAGCAGTGATGATTATGCCAAGTGGGTCTCATATTTAAAGTTTCCATTTTTGAATTTTGCAGATTAAAGTGGAACAATCAAAACGATAATTTTTGTTAATTAAAGACGGACGGAGAGATGATGCTGATGAAGATGGCCCGACGGAGCCAATCATTTACGAGACTTATGATGATAGTGGTGAAGAGGAGCGATCTGAAGAAACCATCAAAGTTTATCTACCATTTTGTAGACTTCTTTTGTGCCTTAGTATTGCCCAATTCTGATTTCTGAAGTGTAGTTGTTTAAACTTGTAAGCTTTTGCTAGTTGGTTTTGATTTCTCAGATCAACTGAACTGAACTGATTTCATCACTGGATTAAATAAAATCCTAATGAGCATGTTTCCAGATCACTGTTTATTTCTATCAACAGACCTTTATCCACTCGACTTGGTCTCAAATTAAAATTTAAATTGAGAATATTGAAAGGAAGTCATATGGGAAACAAACGACGACGGCAGCAACAAAAGCCTTGATTTCAAAATGAGGAGCAAAAAAACACCGCAATCGAAGATTAATCAAATGGGAAATCTGCCTTCTAAACAGGACGCTAAAAGCGTAACTACTGTTGAAAGATATGAAAAAACAAACACCCTAATACAGAAGCTCTTTCTGCTTCTCTCCAGTTTTTCCCAGAGGATAACAACATTTTAACTTGTATACTTACTATCATCGTTAGCAAAACGGCGCGGGGCAAATAACTATATGCCTAAGTGGGTGTTCAACTTCGCCCCCACCCCCGTGTTTCACAAACTCAGCTGGAGAGTGGAAGTTACCGTGACACACACACATTATCTTCACTTCTTCACCTTTCTTGTATCTGTACAAAAACCCTTGTATCTTTTTACCATCAGCTCCTTCTCCTTTTGTAGTTACGTAAGGCATGTCCCCCATCATAATATTCCTTACCATCTCCTCCTTTTGATTCTTTCTACTGAAAACGGAGGATCCATTTTCAGTCACATTGCCCGCAGCTGCAGCGGAGGGTTTCTGCTCGGGTTGGGAATGCTCGCTGGGTGGGCTTGTATTATCCGTATATCTACTTGTTCCTGCAACGCAATTCAAATAAATAAGAAATTTGTACAATTTGAAAGAGGCCATGATCAGAATCTCTATAATTCGTTACTTTGATTTGTAAGAGAAAAATATATTGTACTCAATAATAAATCTCTCTCTGTTCATATCAATAAATGTTGCATTCCAAGTAAGAAGATAGTCTTAGGGAAATTTGACTATTGTACAAATAATGTATGACCAAGTAGAACACGAAAATCTTGACAAGTCAACAGGGGCGGAGGGAGTACATAGCAAGACACTCTTCTCACACCCGCCAAGGAATGCAAGTTTAGGAGCTCTCCTAATCGTACAATTTCACACTTAAACGACAGTTCAGAGTTATAAACATGTTCCCTCCGTCCCATAAAAAGTAAGGAGGCACAAATTCCATTTCTGATTGTTCCATTAATAAATCACATTATCCAAAATAAAAACTTTATAATCTTCGTCATTCAATAGGAACCACATATTATACTCGCAACAACTATCTAGTCTACCCCAATTTCTCTCTTGCCTTACCTTTCATACTCGCAAAACCCACTCCACTACCATTATATTTGAATATATTTACTCTTCTCCTCCATTTAGTGCATGTCTAATTTTGTGTCATTATAGAAGGGGGGAAGTATACATCTACTTCCAAGGATGATGATGCCTAAATCCAAAACACAACCTTTCATTCACACCAAATCTATTGAGATATCAGTCAAACTCTTAACAATATTCCAGTCCATCTGAATATTATTCCCCTCTAACATCCCATAAAAGAATAAAAATTGAGATTCTCGTCAAAGTGTACTCCCTCCGTCCCACTCGAATTAGGACAAAGTTTCATTTTGGGTGTCCCATTCGAATTAGAACCACCCCAAAATGGAAGTGTTATATTTAATGGAACCACTTTCACACTCACAATAACTTTTCACTCATTATTCTCTACCCACTTTCTCTCTCTTACTTCACTTTTCATACTCACAACACCTACTCCACTAACACTTTCTCCTTAATCCCCATGTCCAACCAAAAAAATCTTAATTCAATTAGGGTGGGACGAAGGGAGTATATCTTTTATTGAACATCCGACATCGGACATCAATTTTCGGATGGAAAGAGGAAAATGAAATCACAATGTGCATTATATTGGACCGGGATTCTGGTGATGAGATTATTTCCTTTCCATTAACATCTTCTATGTTTTATACTCCCACTTTCCATTAACATCTTATTTGTCATTTTTCATTATCCCAAAAAGTTCTTCTCATTCCTATAGTTTAAGCTTAAATGTGTATAAACACATCGCTAGTGAACACGTGTTCATATCCTTAAAAAGTTTTTGAATTGAGAATTGTGTCACCTCAGGTCAGCGCACCAAAAAATAAAATCAAACAAAATCCATATCTACCCCCCAATACAAGAAGGGGGGGGGGGGGGATAAAAGGGCACAAAATATATGCATTTACTACCAAATTTCTTTATATTGAAACCAGTAAAAACAACAATAACAACATAATAAACCTAAAAATCATGCTAATAAATATAGAGGGACTGGAAAATAATAAGAGAGTTGTACCTCGAATTGGTTGATTTTCAAAATCAGAAATTCCAGAAGATCCTTGTGACCCAATTGACCCTTGTGAATAAACTTGTGACTTCTCCACCCCTAAGTTTTCACATTTCAATTCCATCCCTTCACTATCATTATTTACAACCGACCCCCTCCCATTATCATCGGAATTTTGGTCACCTTCCAGTAGCTTTTCTTTGACCACCCTCCCATTCTTCATCTTCTCAACCCGTTTCCTCTTTGCCTCCAGCCGCCGCAGCGACTGCATCTCTTTCTTTTGTTTACACACCTCCTCAGTCGCCGCCGGTAAAGAACACGTCCTCGTTATCGGAAACGCCGCCTCCGCCGTTTCATCGGTGCTATATCTCATCACGAAGTTTGATACCGAAGAGGACCGAATTAAACTATTACCCTTGTGTGGGTCCACCCCAAATCTACCATTCATAGATAACCCCAAACTCAGTTCTATATTTTCGCCACCGGCAATTCTTTCCTCCGCCGCATATTTCACCGGAAAATCGCATACGAATCTCTGCAATAGATCCCGTGGCTTCGAAACCTTATTATCTTCCATCTCCGCCATGGTTTATTAAAAAAAAAAAAAGTAAAATATAACCAAATTGAATACTATTTTTAAAGAAAAAAACGCGCCGGAGCGTTGCCGTGAAAGAAAGGCCGGCGAAAGAAAAAAACAGAGAGTTTGGAGAGAGAAATGGGAAGAGGAGAAGGGATTTTTATTAGTGGGGATTTAAATGAAATGACGAAAATGACCTTAAGGGTGATGAAACGGAAGAGGGTGGTGACACGTGGAGAGAAAAGGGGTGACGTGGTATTGACAACCTGGTTTGGAGGAGGACGCCAAACAAGCGGTTTCATAGGGATAGGGGTGTCATTATTGAAATCTCGAGCTTTTTGTTCACGTTAAAAAAAAACGTACACGTGTCGGTTGTTAAAAAATTTGGATGGGGATTGCCACGTGTGTTATGGTTCATGAAGAAAAAAGAAGTGGCGACGTTTCTGTTATCCCGACTTTTCATCTATCGTTATTGTTTACAGCTGTCATGTGGAATTAGGTTGCGTGGACACATGAAATGTGAACACGTGGACAAGAGTTGCTTTTTGAACGGTAACGGCTGTTTTGAGGAGAGGATTACGGAATGCGAAATTTTCTCCCAACTATGCCACCTGTGTATATCGAAAGGAAATCCTCTGTACCACACTTTCGTAATAACAACGAAAAAAGTTAAAACCATTTTGAGGAGGGAATATAATTCCACCGTTTCAAAACAAACTTCCTCTATTCCAAAACAACTTTTATTATTAGTAAGTCTCACTTTCATAAAATATCTAATTTTTATTTTTATTTTTATTTTCATTTATTTTACCCCATTTGTAATACTCATACATTTAAAATATGCGTCTCATTCTTAAGTCACTATACTCACAACTACTTTTTCACTCACAATTCTTTTGATATAATATATACTTACTTGATTTTAGTGACGAGATAAAATAGTGCAAACTGTTTAAAGACGAAAAGAGTATTTATCTATGAAATAGTGCAAGTATTATTTCGGTGTAATAGGTTCCTCCATTTGAACCTTTAATAGACATGGCTATAAATTTGTAATGAAATGTATAGGGATATGTACGACGATGATAATTGCCTTGTTATTATGAATGATATCTTACGACCTTGTTTAAAAAAAAAAATGAAATTTGCTCTCATCTTACTATAATCTTATTTTAAGAGAATAATTGAATGTTTTAGATACTCCCTCCGTCCCAGAGTAAGAGTCCTACTTTCCATTTTGGTACGTCCCAGAGTAAGAGTTCTATTCCTAAAATGGCAAAGAATCTTTACTATTCACCCCACTCATTCTCTCTCATATTTTACTGTTATACTCACAACACTAATCAATTCACTATTCTATCTCACTCATTCTCTCTCCTACTATACTTTTACACTCACAACATTTACATCACTTCCAATATTTATTTATAAGCATGCAAATGAGGGGTAGGACTCTTACTCCGTGACGGAGGGAGTATTTATTTTAAGACGTAAAGAGTAATATTCTAAGCATATATTCACTGTAAATTTCCATATCTACTCCTCTCTCTCCTTTTCAATAAATATCGTTTTGAACCTTAATCCTCTCAATATAGTTTATGCGTAAGGACAAATATCTAATTTCTTACGTAAACTATTTATTTTGAAAGTTTAACCAATTTTATCATGGTAACCAAAGAGCTCTAGCTCAAGCGGTATCCGGTATTAGCTTCCCATGCGGAGGTCTCGAGTTCGAATCCCGTTAGGGAGATTTGTATTAGCCTATTTATAGGCCTAGTTGTAGCCGTCATGGCCATTTGATGTAGCCTTAGGGCAATTTATCTATCATTAATGAAATAAAAAACCCAATTTAAAAAAAAAAAACAATTTTATCATGGTCAAAATAATATAAAAATAAATAAAACACAATTTTTTTAAAATGTTAACAAGTTTAATCACTACTTGAGCTACTCGTATGTCAATAGGGACAGCTGCCTTGTTTGGTTAAAAAATAAAAAACATAATAGAATTTTTTTTCATAAATGTAATAAAATTTTAAAACTATATTGCAATGAATAAAAACATATTATGTCAAGAAAATTATACTATTACTTCATTTGGTCCCGTTTAACATAGTATTATAGAGTATTTCATAATATTTATTTTTATTTTAAATCATAAACCACCTAATTCAATTCTAACCAGCAGATGGTATCGAACTCAAAACCTCTACGACGGAGAGACTTAAACCTGTTTAAAATGCCATTTGGGCACAAACCCTTTGCTATATGGTCTGTTAAAATTAAAATTAAAAAAATGAAAATGAAAAATGAAGAAGCTTCATAGTTCCAAGTGGGAACTAAACGCGTGGGTGGTGGTAATTAACACGATCATATTTAATGTATGTATGGTACGAAATAAATTACTCAATTTAATAAATTGAAAGAATAATATATTGCAAGTGGTTGTTTTAAATTTACGGGAATAATAATTAGGCCACGTAAAATCTAGTCAATTTGCATCAACGTGAAAGAAAAAACAAGAAGAAAAAAAATCAAAGTAGGAGTATAATAAATTAGCAAGTTGATTACCAAGTGGTAATTGTTTACTAAAATTAGGCACTTGTATGTCATCAAACGTAAAATGGAAACAAAGCAATGGTACCACTTGACTTGATTATTGCAGCTGTGAATATGATCATTTGGTTTGTTTTGAAAACCACACCATGGTGGCCCCACTTAGATGGGCCCAGTATAACTTGCATATGTTTTTCTTGAAATCTTTCATATTTTTATTTACTGCTACCCCTCTCTGTCCCAAAAAGATAATCCACATTTTTTTGAAGGAATTATGAGCAGTGATAAATGCTACTTATAATTATGTTAATGTGAATCTAAAAATTGATATTAATAGTATTTATAATGGTGTATCAAGAACAATTTCAAAAATTTAATTAGAATAATTAAAAGTAACTTTAATTATTACTCAAAGTTCCTTCGTAAAACCCATAAAAATAGGGGACTATCATTCTGAAATACTATGAAATATGGTGAAAAGGATAAATCGAAGAGTCAAGGTCGAACCATGTTTAGAATACTTATACACTAGAATTTCGTTCATCTGGGTTTCTTTGTAACAACTAAATATTTATTCTTATATTATCAGAGGGTTTTAATCGGAAACCACAAGTTCACCCCGCTTAACTAGAGGCCGGTCCACCGCATTTCTGGCATCATCATATGTATGGACAATTCGACTATATTTTATTTTAGTTTTAGCTTTCACAATCTTTTTCTTTTATGACAATATTGTCAATTGATCCTAAATTAATTCAAAATACTTTCTTTGTCCCATAATAAATGTCTTCATTCTTTAAATTTTTAAATTTTTGTTAAAATAATTTTATTAACTTCAAATTATTGCTCAAAATTCTTTTAAAATTCTTTCGTACTAAAATATAAAAAACGGAGACACACACACACACACACATATATACACACACACACACACACACACACACACACACACACACACTAAGGTGCTCGGACTCTTTGGTTGACCTCGCCAGACTCGTGTTGACTACACTAAAATTGGAGTGTCCGACACGGGTACGGCGGGGTAAACCAAAGAGTCCGAGCATCAGAGCATTTACACACACGTATACACTCAAATATCATACTCCCTCCGTCCCGCTCGAATTAGGATTCTTGGTCAAGCAATTTATACTTTGACCAATAATTTGAAGAAAAATAATGATGCTAATAAAAATTTAAAAATTGTTATTGTATCACGATTAATAATAAACTAAATAATTATTTTTAGATTTTCATTAAGATAATTATTTTTATTCAAATTGTTGGTCAAAATATAAATTGCTTGACAAAGAATCCTAATTTGAGCGGGGCGGAGGGAATATGTGTATATATAAAAATATTATACTCCCTCCGTCCCAATTTAAACTTCAAAACAAATTTGGGTTCAAGAATTAAAAAAAAAATGATATATTGTGAGTGTAGATGGTTTGGTAGGAGAGAAAGTGGGGTAGTGAATTGTTGTGAGTATGACAGACATGTAGGCCCACAAATAAAAAAATATATAAAAAAAATCCTTTTTAAGTTTTGAAGTTTAAAACGGGACACCCAAAATAGAAATTTTTGAAGTTTAAAATAGGACGGAGGGAGTATGTGTATATATGTATACTCGCTCTGACTCATTTTAAAAGACAAAAATTTCCTAAATGGGCGTCCTATTTTAAGAATCAAAATCCTAAAATGGAAAGTGGACCCTACATGTCATATTCACAACAATTATCCACTAACTTTTCAATATCCAACTTTCTCTTTCCTACTCAACTATCAACACTCACAACACATCACATTTTCATTAATTCTTGAACTTACTCATTTTTGAATGAGACGGATGGAGTATATGTAGATACACTACATCCATTAAAATATCAGAATTGTATTTATTTTACTCTCTCTGTCCTAGAATGACAGTCCTCCTATTTTTATGGGTTTTACAAATGAACTTTGAGTAATAATTAAGGCCACTTTTAATTATTCTAATAAAGTTTTTGAAATTATTCTTAATGCATCATTATAAATACTATTAATATCAATTTTTAGATTCACATTAACATAATTATAAGTAGTATTTATAACTGCTCGAAAATCTCTCGTAGTAACAACGAAAAAATATGGACTATCTTAATGGGACTGATGGAGTATTTTAAAAGAGTAAACCACACTTCTGACATCTGTACTATATCAAGAATATCACTTTAACCTCCGTACTATCTAAACAACGAAAAAAACCTGCGTACTATTGATTAATTAGCAAAACTAACCAAAATCGTTAAAAAATTTAATGGACGTTAAAAACTTAACCAGCTATTTTTCTGAAATGCCGAAACTACCCCTGAAACCCTTAACAAAACCCCACCCTCCCATGCCCTCGGCACAGACGCATGGAAATGCATCTCCCAACTTAAAAGAAAAGAAACAAATTCAAGAATTGAAATCTCATCACCTCTCCCAGCTTCAAGGTAATGCTTGACAGCAACCCTCATATCATCAAATCCATCACACCATCCATTGAAGAACTCCATCAATTTATTAAGTTATCATCCACAAACGGCGCAATCGGAATTGCATTCTCTGGCTACAACCTGTACGAATTCGGGTTATTATCAACAATCACGGCTGATTCAAATTCCCCCCCCCCCCCCCAGTTCCGATAAGTCTTTAACCCTTCCCCTCCCTCTCCTCTTCCTCAACCACCGATCCCCAATCCCCCAACTCCGCCCCAACCTCCATCTCTATCCCACTACCGCCCCCTTTCCACCTTCTCCCCCAGCCCCGCCTCAACTTCCCTGCAACCCCATCAGATCTGAACCCTCTGACCCCTCCTCTTCCTACCTCTCCCTGTCACACTGCCCCTTTCTCTCCATCTCTCTCGAGTCAAAGCAACAAGGACCGATGGCTGTTTATGGTGCTATGTCGATTTAGTTTTCTTGAAAAACCCAGATTTTGAAAGGGAAAAGTTTGGATTTGGGTTTTATTAGTGTTGTATTGTTGTAGTTGGATTTTGTTGATTTGGGTTTTGGTGTAAACCCCCAACATTTGAAGATGATTTTGTTGATTTGGGTTTTGGCGTAGACGGCGGAGAAGTAGCCGGAGAAGGGGGTGGGCAGACTTAGAGAGACAATGCTGGAGAGAGAAATCAAACAAAATTGTGATGTGGGTTTGTGAGAATCAAAATTTGTTTGGTTATGGATCAATTTGAAAATTTTAAAGTTACATCTGTTAAAAAACTAACATTCATTAATTTTCAATAACATTGATAACGATGTTGGTTACTTTTGCTAATTTATCAAAATTGTACGCATGTTACTTTTGTTGTTTCGATAATACATATGTAAAATTAAAAAAAAACTGGATAGTACAGATGGCAAAAATGCGGTTTACTCTATTTTAAAATGAGGAAGTTTCAACGTAATGAATCAAGTGGGCGGAAAAAGAATCTTGGAGGGGCCAACACAATCGAGAAGGAGATACGGTCGGGTCGGGACCCAAAAACTCACAACTTGCACTTTTGCCATCTATAATAAGCCACGTTTGAGCCAGCCAGTTGCAAGAACACGTGTCAGATGTTGAATGACCCTATAGCTAATTAAGGAGCATGAACCTTGTACCACAATGTCAGAGGGGGTTACGTGTCCAATGCCCAATGGTTACATAACGTCTCAAACAGCTCTTTGTTTATTATCATGGGCCCATCTTCACGAGCTATCCCTACGTTTCAGTACTCCCACCTTAAATAAATGCACTTTACTCCAAAATAGAGAAAAAACTTTTGAAAAACCCATGTTGTTTGTTTTTTCGCTAATCACTTTTTTAGCCATTGTATTTTTTAAAAAAATCAGTTTTAACCGTTCATTTTTACTACTCCGTCTGTCCCTAAATGAGTGTCCATTTTCAAAAAATCTTTGTCTCAAAATAAGTGCTTTTTTTGAACATAACTTTGTCCCTAAATGTTATTTTTTCGAAAAAAATTTCACCTGTTTTTTTATACGTGTAAAACTAATGTTTAGAAAGGAGATTACAAGATTATATATGAATCTTTGCTACCAAATTGTACACAAAGTTGAGATTTTCAATGTCCCTTAAAATGAAATTTGGACACTCATTTAGGGACAGAGGTAGTATTAGTTTTATTCAGTTTATTATAGGGTTAATTTCACCGCCTACCCCTGAGGTTTGGGTAAGTCTCAGTGCACCCCTTGAGGTTTGTATTCGTCTCACTCACCACCCTTTTGATAATAATTTGACTATTTTACCCCCACTTTAATTTAATTAGTGCATTTATCTCTCATTAAATAAATTCATTGAATAATTAAATTACTACAAAATCTAATATAATATGAAAAATATTTTTTTGTTATGCTCACTTAGCCTCTATATAAGTAAATAAATTAACAAATAAATAACTATCTATCTTTCTCAAATATAAATGTTTTTAAATTTACTCCACAAAATAATTATATTTTTGAAAAAAATAACTATATAAACAATTTAATAAAATATAAATTCAAATAACAATTTTATGCTTTAGAAAATTAAAATTTGATACTCCCTATGTCAAAAAATAAACATTAATTATTATTTTTAATATTTGATAACCATAAAGCTAACATAATAAAGAATAAATTCCAATAATAATAAAGAATAAATTCCAATAACCATATAGTTTTTAAAGAAAAAAAATTATTGGAATAAAAAATTTAAAAATGATTGTCATTATTTTTTGAAATAGAGACTATAAAATATTAAAATTTAGAGCATAGTATTATTATTATTTCATCATGATAAAAATTAAAATTAATTTTTCTTCAAAATATTGTTTAAATTTCTAAAAAAAATGTTATTTGACTTTATACTTTATTGAGATGGTTATATGATTAATTGTAGAATTATAATAATTTCTTAGGAGTTAATTTACAAAAGATAATTGCGAGAAATAGTTGATTGTTAATTATTAATTTATTGATTTATATACGTAATGTACATTGAGCTTAAATATAATACTTATTTTTAAATTTCTCAAAAAATAAAATGTTATTTGAATTTATAATTTAATTAGTAATTTGATTTGTTTAATGAGCGACAAAGACTATCTTTATATGAAAGTAAGGGTAAAATAGTCAATTTATTGCCAAAATGGTGGTCAGTGAGACGAATTCAAACCTCAAGGAGGGCACTGAGACTTACCCAAACCTCAAGGGTGGGCTATGAAATTAACCCGTTTATTATATATACGCATTCAGTTCCACCTCACCCCTAACGGCATTGAAAATAAATTAGTTTTTGTCAATAAAACTAAACAAAACTAATGATAAGTTGCCAAAAACTAACTACATCCAAAAAAATTAAATGTTGAGTTGGCCGAATGTAGTGGGTTGATTGGAGGAAAGGGCCAAAGTGTGTTGTTTGACCTTGGTGAACGTTGGTAGCACTTGACGGCAGATTTGGTGTGATTATGGATTATCCGAATCGTGTGTCGGTGCGGCGGTGAATCTAACTTTTTTGAATCTCGTTAGCTTTTAACGGATTTTTGTTAGATTTGTAAAATTTTATTAACGAAAGTTAACCCTTGTGGATGTTTATAGGGGATGAGGTTAATTTCAATGCGTATATAAAGCAGGATAGTTAAAACTGTTAAATATATTTGAATTGTTAAAATCGGAGCTTCATTACAGTACAATGAGTTAAAAAGGAGACGATGAAGCTTCCGTTAGAAAAAAAATATTTTGTAAGAGGTTCAATTTTGCAAGTTTGTGGCCATACCAACCTCCACTCCACTCCAAAAAAAAAAAAAAAAAAAAAAAAAAAAAAAAAACTTTATAAAGTTTATAAGAATCAAGCTTCACACCACTTTCTATCTTCTTGACAGCTCCTATAGTGAAAAACTTTGGCAGATAATTCACATTTGACCCTCAGTGGATTCAAAGTAAACATCCGTTGCGCGGAAGCAATTTACAGACAACAAAATTGAAAGCCAGCCTACATTTAATGGCTAGGATTTACACAAATCCAGTTAGAAAGAATAGCTGAAACTACAGCAGAAGTCATTTCATATTAAGCAGCCAAAAACAACACAGTTCTTGGGAGTTCTAACAAATGAGTAACGACTAAATCACTAACCTTCCACCCTTTGAAGAGCTTGATACTGACAGCGGAAATTGTCAGAAAATTGCTGCCAACAAGCTCCGGTCATAGTTTCATGCGACAATAACACTCTGGTTTGGGCCACCACTTCTTCCTCTTCCTTGCTGACGGAAGCTCTCTCCACCTCGTCCACTTGGACCCCTTCCTCGCCCCGAGTACTCACCACGGCCCCCATAGTCACTCCTTACATATCCCCTGCCCCCACTGAAGTTCCCACGACCTCTGAAACTGTCATTCCGGAAGAGTCCTCGTCCTGAAGGAAAACGGCCCCGTGTGCTGCCAACTGCAAGAAAGTTGAATTTTTTTTCCGACATTCATTTTGGGACGGAGGTAGTATAAAATAAGGGTAATATACAACAGCTGAATTGCTTTCTTAAAGTACTAACCTCGTGTCGTCGTTCTCTTTATCTCGACAGCAGCCTCCTTGTCCCCAATAACAACAGTGGAAGCCTAGAAATTTAATTTTTCCATCACCACCAAAGAAATTAGGACAGGTATTAATATCCAATCGCTAACAAACTGTCATGTTACGTTCGACGAGATCTTGGCACCAAGTAAAGCCAGACTGAAATGCATGTGTAATAAGACAAGAAAACTGTTTCAAAGGAGAAATCATGGATTTGTCCCTATACGGTCCAAAATGGATAGTATCCATTGGATACACTATGTTTTCTTTTCCATTTTTATAGTAAGTACAAGGAAAAGCTATGTTCTTAGAGACTGCCTAATTACTCATTATGGAAGAAGCGAAAAAAAAAAAAAAAAAAAAAATCTATTCGGTTCTTTAAAAAAGGTAAGCATATAATAACATATTTTTCCAACTCAAGGCTAAGATGATTATTATAAAAATTATGGCACATACTCCCTCCGTCCCAAAATGATCTTCTCATTTGCCATTTCTCGTTGTCCCAAAAAGTTCTTCACATTTCAACAATTGAAGCTTAAAAGTACCTAAACAAAGCATGACTAGTGAAGCAAGTGTTCTTATTCTTAAAAAGTTTGAATATTCAAACGCGAAGATCATTTTGGGACGGAGGGAGTATTAAATAGGTTAACTAATTCCAAGCTAAAGCTCGCCGAACTTTATCCCTTCAAGCAGTCACCCACCCACCATAATCAACTCCCCCATTTACTGCAAATAGACAACTCATACTACTGAACTGTTTAATGAGGCAGAATTGATCCATTCAGTAAGCTCAAAACTACACTGACGAATCAAAGCTAATGCCTGCCAAAGTTTATCTATACAATTTTGTCACACCTCTGTTAACCAATAAGTTCATTTACTGTGCAAAAAAATAATTATGGTACTCTGCTAATCAATTTGGACGAATAAATCCATACCGTAAGCACATAAATACAGAACAATCCTAATAATCTGTAAGGGCAAAAGCAGAACCATGGACATTGAAGAAATGGACAGGTGAAACCACTAACTTGGACAACATTAAGAAGTTTAAGCTTGGATTATGAACCATGTCATCTAGCTAAATCATACAGAAATCACAGCACAAGAAGAGAACAAAAAGGAAAAAATGAAATACAGAAGATGGGGGAAATATCCACAACCATGGAAAAAAAAATCAAGAAACAGAAAAAACTAGGCTTAAAGAGGATAAACCAAGTAGCTTGCATCTGACATGTTAGACAAACGAAAAGGACTCGTGTGGCCAACTTCACATAATTGGATCAGAAGCTACGATTAGTATGACGAAAGAAAGAACAAAGATCACCTAGAGAGAAGAACATAGATAGGTCATTCCCACTAAAAAAAAAACTACATGCCTCCTCCCAGATAAAGACTCTCAGATAATTTTTCATATTCTAAAGTGCAACATAGTCACATTGCTGAAATACTAAATAGATGCAATGGTGAATGCTCAGGCTCCAAACAAGTGCACCAATCTGAAGGCATCCCAGAATATGCATGTGTTTATGCGCTTGCAAAATTATTGGTTTTTGGCAGTCAATAAAATGACGGGATCAGATTAGGGACAACCAAAAGTCATTAGCAGTGTCTCAATAAGAGATATGATTCTCTTCTTAAACATGGATGGGGCAGCATGCCAAGAAGCTGAGTGCCGAGTACATCACATGTAGTGTTGGCAGGGGTATTTAGGTTGAAATTGAGAGTTAGGTTGCCCAAGTAGGGGTTCAAGTGGACTCAACTAAGAGGTGTTGGAAAGATTATACACGTTACACGTAGTGCCCATCAGATTTCAAACAAGAAACTTATACTGAATACTTACCATGTGACAATCCTAACCCACGTCATAAAGCAGCCAAGGTAGAACTAATGCCCAGCTAGGAGAACCAGCCATTTACTAATATCATCAGGTCAAAGATCTGGAGAGAGCCACTGCTCGATTACTTCGACTAGACAAGGTTGCTGATGATAGAAAGCCGACTTTAGCACTACCGATCTACATCTAGATATCCCAGAATGCTTCTGATCCTTGCCACTGTAGCGACAGTGGCATAAGCTTCATCTCCTACTCTCTGTCTTTGTTCTTCTTCAATCCTCCTTTTCCTCCCTTTTTCACTTGCCACTAACTCAACTAATATTATAAGCTGCCATAGCAACTTGGGTGTCATATGGAACCTGTTCGTCTCAGGTCAAAAAAAGTGTTCTGGGAGATATACCTTAAGTCCATCTGACAGAGCATGTAGATAATACTCCCTCCGTCCCATAATAAGGGGCACAAAATGGGAAGAGCAAGGGAATTAAAGAGAGAGTATTTATATTTATAAATATTGGTAGTGAAGTAAGTGTTGTATGGAAAGTGAGATAGGAGAGAGAAAGTAGGGGGCGGATAGCGAGTGAACAGTTGTTGTGAGTATGACAAGTGGGTCCCATTGAATAAAGAAGTACAAAGTTTCCATTTTGGGTAATGCGACTTATTAATGGGACACCCAAAAAGGAAATTTGTGCCCCTTATTATGGGACAGAGGGAGTATGCCTTACTAAAAGTAACAAGCACATAGATTTTGATATCCCTCCGTTTACTGAAACGCCTGCAGTGAAGCTTTTGGTGCAAACTACAGATTTTTGTTGGTCGATACAGATCAAATTCTGTCATAGAAATGTTGACTATATGGCGATTAAACGCCTACTGAAATATACAAATTAGAGGGCCAGTGCACAAACTGACCGAACCAGCGGTTATTATCCCACTCTCAAATTTACAAAAACGATCTTGTCTCAGATATGGACTTTACAAATGTAAGGCCTTTGATACTTGGCTACATTCAGGGCTCCAAATATAGTGCTTTCTTAGGCACTTTGGAAAGCCACATGTGGCTGCCTGCTTCTCTGATGAGAAAAATAACTTACTCCCTCCATACAGGAAAGATAGTCCCACTTTTTAAGTGGTAAATTTGATTAAAGTAAGACCAACAATTTACATTAATTTAATTGTCCTGATGAAGTCTTAAAATTGTTACTAGTAGTATTTTCATTGGCGTACCAATAACAAGTTTTAGAATTTTATTGAGATATATGTTTTCCTAAATCTTTGGTCAAAATTAATCAAATTAACTACTAAAAATGGGACTATCATTTAGGGATTTCATAGTTCTCACGTTGCATCATAAGCATTAGAATCAAAATTGCAGGAAACTTTTAACTCATGTTAGTACAGGATTTTTAATTAGCTACCACTTATGAACACACTTTGAAACAACCATAATATACTACTACTAACCCACACATAGTGGGAGTTCTTGTAGAAATAGGTTGCCCTTTACACACACACTCACTCTGTCTTTTCTGATAGTTCACACTTTGCCATTTTAGGTGTCTCCTATAAAGGTTCAGACCCAAAAATGGAAGTTTATAATTATTCTTTATTCAATGGGGATCACTTGTCACTCACAACCACTTTCTCTCTCCTACCTCACTTTTATACTCGCAACATCTATTCCACTACCAATATATAACACTTTCCCTTTAAACCCGCGCACACCCTTTGGTGTGAATTATCAAAAAAGGAGGGAGTGTGCGTGTGTGTGACAGTGTATATGTACACACACACACACACACACATAAATATATCCACAGTCCACACACACACACATCATGTTCTAAATGACACATAAGAATAACCGCATAAAGCTCGTTCCGAATTACACATTTCCCACAAGTCCCCAACTGCCCCATAGAATACTATGTATCCCCCCTTCATTCGAGCGACGACTGTAGGAGTCCGTCTCTGACCAGGGTCCTTCTCTTCTTCCCCTCATCATCCCTATTCAGATTGAACGCTCAAATTTTGGAAGCTCAACTATAAACAGGATTGATTTATTTATTTTTCATAAACTTGATCACTACATTTTTCCACTTATATTTGATATATTCTTGATTTGTTCACTTGTATTTTTGTATTTTTTTTTAATCATAAAATAATAAAGCTATTAGAAGAAAGAATTAGTACTCCGATCAGAGGAGAAGTCCTCCCAGAGAAATAAAGCGAAAATAGAAGGAAAATATTAGGAAAAACAGCAAGCACTCCAAGTTGACTTCAAGAACCAAGAAAGCTAACAAGTTGGAAAACCCATTTATTCATTTATTGATTGAAAATGTATTACTCCCTCAGTCCCACATGAATAGTCCCATTTCACAAGACAAACATTGTAAAATTATACTTATATTCCTACATATTTCCAATAATTTACATATTCATTTATTATTATTATTATTATTTATTTTATTTTTTGTGATGCATCTCATATTATGTTTTTGACAAGTTTTTTTTTTTTTTTTTTTTTCCAAACGGATGTTTATAGGTTAATAGATACAGGATGTTAGACTACTTTTGGGTGACAAGAAGGATTATTATTTGTGCACCTAGTTTGCAATTTTTGTAACCAACCTCATCAAACTAGTTGCACCACTAAGCAGACCCTTCACCTCTTTACATTATAAGGAATCACAGTCGACAAACCAAGCCAAAGCATAAAGGTCAAAGATTACATCAGAATCAGATGCAAACTGAGTTAAAACACACACCTGGATTGCATTGTGCATGGAGCTCGAATCTTGAAACTCAACGAAGCCAAAACAGAATCCCTGTTCCTTGTCAAATGGTCATTGAGAAAACCAATTAACAAAAAAAAAAAAAAAACAAGGCCAGAGAAAGAGGATATTAGACGCCAGGTACATAAAATCAACCTTGTTACTTCTAACTTGGACACCTCCTTCTTTAATAAGTCCAAATTTCTTGAACTCCTCTTCAAGCTGAGTAACTGTTGCATTTAGTGGTAAATTGCGGACATAGATGGAATGACCCTCACCTATAGGAAGTACTGTCCATCAGAATGGATAAATTAAGTGCTGCTAAACATTAACTCTACGATAAAAATTTCAAGATCACTACGTGCAGAAAACTGTTTCAGCTCCCGCAAAACTATATACAAAAGTCTTTGTTCATTATATATGTTATCTTAAGAAAATTTGGGAAAAAATAATAATACTCCCTTTGTTACAAATCATCATCAAACACCAAGTTCCAATCACACTTACACTCATGATGCAATATGGTGAGATCATTAAGAAATTTTATGTGCTTATTAAAAATGCTTAAATCCTAACTTTCTTATTTCTCACTCAAAGCTAAAATTGGACAATCATTTTGGGACAGAGAGAGTAATTCAATAATAATACTCCCTCGTCCCAAAATGATAGTCCCGTTTGACTTTTCAAACATTGTAAGGTTACATTATACGTTTTGGAAATTCAGTGATTTTGAAGCCTTCATTTTGGAAACGGGAGTAATTTTCGGAGACAAACAAAGAGGGGAAATGGGACTGTCATTTTTGGGGGGAGGGAGTAATACTTTTTCTATTACTATGATTATTATTTCTATTACTATTATGACAATTACTACTATCACAAAACAATAGCAGGTATCGCCACCACCAAATAACATGTTCAAGCACAAACATTCACAATCTAAAGCAGAATTCATGGCGTGATAGTATTAGGATGAGTGTATACCATCATCATGACCATCGCTACTTTCAGGATATAAAGGAGCTGCCACCTCTCTTGCTAGAGGTTGTGCCACAGATATAGGCCGTTTTTCGGTCTTTGAAGGAGCCACTCTGGAAGCATTTGCGGGCACATAAACCTTAGTAGGCCCTGGAATCCTCTTCTTTGTTTGTGAACTTAAAATAGACGCATAAGACATCTTTGGAGCATCCTCCGGGGGAGTAAAAGATGATTCTGTAACTCCAGACATGGGATTCTCACTTGGATGGTGTTCAGGAACCGGCACAATATTCTCCTTTTCAAATGGTTTGTGGGCTTCTTCTTCAACATTCTGAAAGTCCTCTGCATGAAAAGTTGTCTGGTCTGGAATAGGAGGATCGACCTCCTGAGAAGGTTCTGAGAACAGAAATAAAACAACACACACACAGACACAGACAAAGAAAAGAATGTAAAAGTCTTTCTAAAGCAAGTGTAAATATGAAGGATAGGAGAAGAGGAAAGAAGAAAAGATTAGAATAGCCAACCTGGTTCTGGAATCGATGATGCTGATGGGATATCATCTACTCCTTCAACCGTCACATTACTGAGCTCCAGTGGTTCAATTTCACCCACATACCTAAAAACATCATTAAAAACGAAGTACCCCTTGTCTTGTGGAGCAAGGAAAAAACTTTGTGAGAATTTCCTTTGCACATTGTCCTTTCCTGTTAAGCATCCTGTCACCAAAACAACTACCCCGTCCTTATAAGACTCCTGTGCATCTGCTGTCTTTATCTCTGCCTTGTAGTTCGTGTAATCCAAGGAACAAATTTTGTCATTGATACCCTGATTCAAGGTTATTAACAAAGAGAAGATTATCTCAAAAACAACTGAACATCCTACTTGAACAAATTAGTTTGTCTAGTTGGTTTGAATCATATACAATTTAAAGACATGGTGGACGAGCTATTAGATTTTTATAACACCATAATCACTTCCGACAAAATAGGATGTCTGGGACTGACCGTTATTCCAGCTCATGGTGTTAGCATACCATAGATTATACTCCCTCCGTCCCAGCACAAGTAGGATTTCTTTCCCTTTTAGGCCATCCCAAAACAATTGAGACTGCCCAAAATGGAAATGTTTTAATATATTTATATTCAACCAACCCCACCATTTAACCCCACTCATTCTCTCTCTTCATTTTCCACCACTCATTTTATTCAACCAACACTACTATTTACCCTACTCATTCTCTCTCTTCATTTTCTACCACACATTCACTACTTTCTCTTAATTATTATGCCCACTCCTCTAGTCCTACTTATGCTGGGACGGAGGGAGTATTTGACACCCCATCTCAAAAAAAAAAAGTAAATTTAACAATCAATTTACATCTGGATTTGCGGCAATTTGACTTCCAGGATCTAATCTGTACTTTCCAGTGCCTGCAGGTATATGAATACTTCCAACACCAACTAATTCTTCAAAGAAAGAAAACTTTGAGGCAATAGTCAGGGTAATATACAGGAGACACTCAAAGCGTTTTATATCAAATTGAATCATTTGAGTTGAACAGAGTCATTCTACACTGATACAAAGTTATCCAATGGTGCAAATCTCGTTTCGTATACTCTTACATTTCATACATCGAGGGTGCTGACATTTCCAAGACACAAGCTAGCAACTGCTATGCCTAGTTATCTTGGGCACTTCATGTATGACAAATATGAAACCTACTATCCGGGTAAAACTAAATCAGATGGGGAGTATAAGTCTGATATTTAGTACTTTCAATTCATCGAGAAACAAGATCAAGCAAGACGATTTTCAGCCCAAATTATACCATACAGACCGTGGAATTTACCTTCGCTTTTATGTTCCTTTTTCTGTCTTTTGAGTTAAGTAACTATCACATGAAGGGTTTACTAAAGACATGTAAATTCTCAGGTGGAACTGCCACGGAATTCATATTAGGACCTCATATAGAGTAACTTTTCTTAGGCAAATGGATGATATTCAGTTGACCGTTACAATATTCTTCCCTTGTTCTGTTTTCCTACAACTAACAAACAGTACAGATCTTCAGAACCATTATGCCTAAGACAATAGATTCTTCAGCAGCGAAAGAGTGGGCTAAACTGAAAAAGACAATCCCTTAAGGAGAAAAGAAAATATATCTTAATTATTCCAAGTTAACTTACTTGCATGGTTGTCACTGTTGTCATGACACCATAAGGATCGGGTCGGCTAACCACACTTACATCCTGATAAAATTTATATACCAGCTCCGGAGACTGGTGGAGTATTTGGTAATACTGTTCCACAAAGGCATTGCCAACAACTTGGACGCTGGGAGTGGTAGACGGAGTTTCTGCCTGCATGGCCATTTCTGGAATCCAGTAGATACATATTACAACAAAATTCTACTAAATGTTCATCAGAATTGGTTATCAAAAGTCCAGGAATCAGTAATACCTACCATCAGCCGAATAAAACAAGGCACATTCTTAATAATATACTCCCTCCGTCCCAAAATGATAATCCCTCTTTCCATTTATGTTTGCCCCAAAAAAAATAAGTCTTATTTCTAAAATTGGCGTGTTAAAATGATTGAACTTCCAAACTTAACCTTATGATGAATCTATTGAGTAATGCATTGTTGCAAGAGAGAGTTTAGTGAGAGTAATAATTGGACCTCACCAAGTGTAGTAATGAAAATGACAAATGTTATTAATATGCTTGAATAGCCAAACGGGACTATCATTATGGGATGGAGGGAGTACATGGAAACAAAAATTATACTCCCTCTGTCCCGGAAAGATAGTCCCTCTTTTTTCGTTGTTACTACAAATAAACTTTGAGCAATAATTAATGCTACTTTTAGTTATCTTAATATGAATCTAAATATTGGTATTAATAGTATTTATAATGGTGTATCAATAACAATTTTTGAATTTTCATTAGAATAATTAAAAGTAGCTTTAATTATCGCTCAAAGTTCCTTCGTAGTAACAACGAAAAAAGATGGACTATCTTTATGGGACAGAGGGAGTATGTAGCAGAAAAAACAATGGTATTACTACGTATTTCACAACATTGATAAGATATGATAACTCTCTAGCTCAAACATACGCACCGAAACAAACACGAGGACAGCAAATGTGCAAGTCAAAGAGACCAAAGTTCAAGTGCAAAGAGAGATTACTTTCAAAATAATCCACATCAAAACATCCGTAAAGGCTGAAGGGACTTTTATCTAAAGTCCGAACTCAACAATAAAGAGCCTACTCCAGATAAACAGCTGAACGCTAATGCAGGTTATGGCACCGGTGCATCTTGCAATATGTTAAGCCTGAAAACATGTCATTCTAATGAAACAACCACGGGATCAAGTGCACAAATATGAGCATACATTTGAAGGACATCAATGCAAGCAACTTCACACACATCGCAACCACATTGGTGGGAGGGGGGGCGTAGACAAATTTACGCAAATTAAGTAAATAAATAGAGAATATCCCGACAAAATAAACAATAGATCTATTCATCAAATTCCAGAAACTAAAATATGAGAACAACAAACCCTAGAACATAAACAGTACAATATGATGAATGTTTAAGTGGATCAATCAATGATTTCAGGCTCCAATTATATTTATATAATCCGAGATTGAAACATTAACATGTGAAGTAAACAGTGAACTGAGACATTAAGCACCGCCGTAAAATGCTGATCACACCGTGAAATTCAAACAACGTATTGAAATGATTACGCAAGTAACGTAAATATAAATAAAAAGGACCCGATTATAATACAGATTGAACTAATGATTAGACACTAATAAGCTCGTAAATGCCGACTGGTCGCCGATGAATTAACAATGAGGAGTAGGTACCTGAAACGGAAATCTCAGACGATGTCGATGGACGAGAGAGAAGATTTGTGTGTATTGTGTGTGTGCACGCGCGTGTGGAGGGAGAGATTCGGTGACCGGACTGCGTGTAGCGAAGAGTTGTGGCGGAAACAGTTAGCACCCGAAAAGGAAAGGCTCTGAAAGCTACCTGGCTGAGAGTGATGGTGTGATATTGAAGTGTACGGGGTGTAAATGGTTCGGTTTAGTTTCGACCATTTTAGAAACCGAATCACTAGTCATCGGTTTGAATTTTTTTTAGATCGAATTGAAACACGAAAAAAGTTCAAACTTAACCAACCAAATCGCCGTGGTTTGGTTCGGTTCAGTTTAGACCGCGGTTCGGCAATGTGGTTCAAACTGCAGTCTAGAATGTGGTTTAGATAGTGGATCAAAACCATTCAGACCGAGGTTCATATGACCTTCAGACTGAGGTTCATATGACGATTCAACTCATGATTTAGACTTTGTTGAAAAGAGAAAACCCGGAGAAAGAAGAATATTTAACGAATAAAAAAGACGAATGAAGTAAACACACTACATAATTTTTGTTAAGCATGTGCCTCAACAGATATAACACGTGATGAAGTGATTATTGAATAAGATGCAAAACGAGATTTAAGAATAGTCTGATGTAATGTATTTCTTTTTAATATTTCAAAGGTGCATGTTACTTAACATATAAACATATTACTAATATATGCGGTCTGACGGTACGGTCTGGTGGTTAGGTCTGATGATTCAGTCTCGTGGTTTGGTCTGGTTTGGTTCGGTCTGAAGAGGTTAGACCACAAAGCAAACCGAACAACGCGGTTTACCAATTTTTGAGACCAAACCGAACCACTCGTGCTTGAAAACCGAACCATGTCATATGGTTCGGTTCGGTCCCAAATCGCAGCCTGAACCAAACCATTGACACCCCTAAAGTGAACACACAATTCATATCGAACCAAACTACCCGTGCTTGAAATTGTGGATGTTACTTAACATAAAAAACTGTGACTAATATATGAGGTCTGGTGTTTCGGTCTTATGGTTTGGTTTGGTTTGGTCTGGAAAGGTCATACCACAAATCAAATCAACTAAGCGGTTTACCAATTTTTAAAATCGGACCAAACCACTTGTGCTTGAAAATCGAACCAAGACGTATGATTTGGTTCAATTCAATTCCAAACCGCAGTCTGGACATAACCACTTACACCTATAACGAGGAGTGAAGAAAACGAGGTTGTTTTTATTTTCGGGAGACACTTGATAATTAGGTCAAGGGGATTAAGAAGAAGAAAGGTGGTGGGAGGGGGGAGTTAGGGTATATATTTTCCGTCCCATTTTAAACTTCAATTTTTTATTTATTTTTGGTGTTCCATTTTTAAACTTCAAAACTTAAAAACAAATTTTTTTATACTTCTTTATTTATCGGCCCCATATATCATACTCATAATAATTACCTACTAAGTACTAACTATTTCCTACCCTACTTTTTATCTCCTACCAAACCATCTACTCTCATAACACATTTTCTTTTTCTTAATTTTTGAACCCATTTTTTTTTTTAAAGTTTAAATTGAGATGGAGTAGGGAGAGTAAGGAAGGAGTAAGCTGGATTTGAGAAGAAGGGAATATTTTGGGAAACAAGGTACTCATTCTGTCTTTTTAGTCTGTTTACTTTTGGTCAATGAGAGTAAATTTTTAACCAAATATTTAATATCAATCTAACAATCCTAATGAAATTTTAAAAATTATTATTGATAAATCGAATGATTATTTATCAATTACAGTTTTTAGAATTTCATTAGGATGATTAGATTGACATTAAATGTTTGATCAAAGTTTGCTCCCGTTAACCAAAAGTGAACAGACTAAAAAGACGGAGGGAGTATGTATTTTGGTGGCCTTTTTCTTGGGAAAAAAAAACAAAACAATTCAGGGGTTCTACTTAGATACTCCCTCCGTCCCACTAGAAGTGAGACTTCTTTCTTTTTTGGTCAGTCCCACATCAAGTGAGACTACCCCAAATGGAAATATTTTAATATACTTATATTATCATTTCCCACCATTTAACCCCACTCTTTCTCTCTCTTCATTTTCCACCACTCATTTTATTCAACCAACACTACTATTTACCCCACTCATTCTCTCTCTTCATTTTCTACCACATATATATCACTTTATCTTAAATATTGTGTCCACTCCTCTAGGATTTTTATTTAGTAGGAATAGTAAAAGGTACGGGCGATGCTAGGATTACAAAAGAAATTCATAAAATAATTCATGCAAAAAGGGAGGTGTCGATATTTTATTTGTTACATCGAGTTTAGATCCGCTACACTCTAATTTAAAAATATCAACACAATTATGATATTTTATTTTATAAACCACATTTTGTAGCCATTTTCTAACTTTTTTCCCAGAAAAATAGTCCTATATTGATTTTTATGGTCAACATATATGAACTTTGACCAAGCATTGATGTCAATCTAATATTCACAATGAAATTTTAAAAATTATTATTGATAAATCACTTAATGATTTGTCAATTATAATTTTTAGAATTTTACTAAAATGAATAGATCAACATCAATATTTGATCAAAGTTCATTTATATTGACCATAAAAAGTCAATACGAGACTTCTATGAGAGAAGACATTGGGATTATTTCCCAAAAGAGTACCTTGTGAAAATGGGTGTCAATAGCGCCACTCAATAACATCAATTCAGGTTCAGATGAACTCCGTTTGAAACGCTCGAGGAATCCAAAGCTGCAAATCAATCTCGCCACCGTTCTCAAAGTTTCCGGCCAAACCAAGCAGATCTCAACCTGCCATGGCTTCCGCGGCTAAATCCTTTGTTCAAACCCTAAGACGCTACATCAAAAAGCCATGGGAGATCACCGGACCCTGCGCTAGCCCAGAGTATAAGAGCTCTGTACCACGCGCCACCGAGTACCGACCGTTCTGCCCGGCCACCGAGCCTGCCAAGGCCATCGTTCCCACTTCCGACCCCCAAACTGTCTACGACATCAAGTACTTCTCCCGTGACCAGCGTAGGAACCGCCCGCCTATTCGCCGCACCATTCTGAAGAAGGCCGATGTTGAGAAGATGATGAAAGAGACCAAGTTTGATGTGAGTGATTTCCCCCCGGTTTACCTGACTGCCACAGTTGAAGAAGATTACAATGCCCGTGGTGGAGGCTATACTTAGGTCAGTTAATTTAAGCATCATTATTGTGTTGATAATTGATCAATTTCCTGTAATTGTTATATTTCTTTTCGTATGTTGCCTCAGTTATTTTTAATTGTTTAGATTTATCTTTCACCCTTGAAATTATTATTTCATCATTGGAGTCGGGCAACTATAATTCCAAATTCCAACTGGTGGATCGTTTATTGATTTCTTAGATTAAAGCGAATCTCATAAGGTGATGGAAATTAGTTCATTTGGATGTTAGGGTTGTTTGATGTGAATGAAAACCAAGGGCAGGAAAGTAAATTTGATTCTCCACCTTGAAGGTTAGTGAGATTGATTAATCGTAGATACTTGTTTAGTCTGAGTAAGAGTAAGATCAACCAGTTGGATCGATGGAGATGAGTTCATCTTCTTGGATTTGAAAGTAAATCAAGATAACTAGTTATCGCACCATTATTGGAGCTGGTAAGTGGAGATAATGATATCATGGTTTTATTAAATATAGTAAACCAGTTGGGCAAGAAGGGATCGTAATGTAACCTTCAGTAAAATGTGACGTTTTACCATTATCTATCACGCGGTAACACATAACTATGCTACTATATGCACGGTAGACTAAATGAGACTCTGATTGGCTACTTGATTGGTAATTTGAGAATAAATTCGTGATCTGTAAATATGGCGGGAATTCGAGAAGGAATGTTCATCATCTAGGCAGCAACATCAATGCACTTGCACGTCAGGAAGGCCTAAAGTGACTATGATAATGATCCACAAGTCTTGGAGACCCTTGGCAGGTCTGGACCATAGGAATCACCCGATCTTTTTGCAGGTAAGGAGGCAGCTGGTGCATAGGGCAGTCCTTGACAACTAATAAGGGAGGAGGATCACCATAAGAGATACTCCATCCCTCCCAAAACAAAGTACCCATTTTGCTATTTTTGGGTGTCCCATTGAAAGGTACCACTTACCCAAAAAGGAAAAGATTCTCTTCACTTTCTCTCTCCTTCCCGCTCACAACAACTATCTACTAACTATTCGCTACCCCACTTTCTCTCTCCTTCCCACTCACAACACCTACTTTTCCAACATCTTTCCTTAATTCCCGTTCCTAAAGTAAATGGGTACTTTTTTTTGGGACGGAGGGAGTACTAATCAACTTTTCCAACTGAGTCCAACTCTTGCACTTTTCCCAAACATACCCTTTATGATTTTGGAGTGAAGAAAGGGGATTCTCGAGTAGCTTATTTGGAACTTGTTAGTTGAGGATCACACTTTAGCATCTTCTTAGAAGATTAGTGACTAGTGTGGTTGAAGCACTATATCTTTGCTGCCACATATCTGACTTTAGTCCCTATATGGCATATCCAAGAATAACTGATTTTATCAGATGTGTCATTGATGGCCTTTCACTATGCAACATGATTGTCTCGATTCTAGCTAATTATTTCTTTAAAATTGTTGTGTATATTAGAATTAGCCAACCAAAGCCTTCACTGTTTCTATGTTTACTCTTCTTTTGAAGGGTTCTTATTGGTTGGGGTTGAAAATGAGTCCGTAGAACTTAATGTTTCCGAGTGATTCAGATTTAGATTTGCTTAAAAGTTAATCCCTTTTGTTTTGGGTGGTTGGCGGTTGGTGAAGAGGTATATTCATTTGGTTCATATGACGGGTAGTGTCCCTGCATGGAACCTTTCTACATTTTTTTTTTGTTTATTTTGAAGAACAAAATCAACGATGTATGGTGTACGAATGTAGCGGACCCAAAACGAAGACTACAAGTATGCCCAACTCATCTCTCTCTTTACATATATACATATGTATGTATGTGTGTATGCATATGTATATTTAATTTTAAAGGGCCTTATGCCGGATAGTTAGGTTCTTAAGAGCTCTATATATTTTAAACAAATTCTTGCTAGTGTGAAGAAGTGATTCATCTTATTTTGGGCGCTTAGGTGGTGGTTTAGCCGAAGAAACGGAAAAGAAGCTGCCAATACTAAAAGATACATGAGTATTATACACTTTTGCAAATCAAGTGCAAGAGGCACTCATGAAATATGTATCATGCAATTATATAACTCTCAAGTGCAAGAGGCACTCATGAAATCAGTATGATACACTTTTGCAAATCAAATCAATGCGAGTTAGAAAGGAAAAGCCTATTGGCTTAGTTTAGTTACAAGTAGATATCAGTGAGGTCGAATATTTGGAAAGATAAAATCCTTGAAACGATGATTTGTTTGTCATCTCATAGCCTGTTAAAAGAAATAAACCACCTACACTGTCCATATCTGCAAAAAATCTTTTATTCTATCTCTAAAAAACCAACTTAATTTTGCTTTGGTTCAAGCCTGAATGCACACATATATGTATTGTCAAGGAGATAAAAGACTATAAATGTAAAGGCAAATAACCCTAAAAGATTGTAAAGGCAGGAAGATTTTATCGGTCCCACGGCAACTCTAACTTCTCGACCTCTTCCCAACGACAACTCGAAGGTGTTCATCTCCCTCTCCATCATGAAAAGCAAGCCAAGGTCAATTTCTACGTTGCTGACTTTTTATATTGCGGTACGATGTTTGAGTGCTTTCGGTCGAGTTCCCTTGTGAACTGGGACGAAAACGACCCACGATCCGGGGCGCGCGCTCCGGGACGTGGGACGAGGAGGGGTGGGGAGTTCCCGGTAACTATTATCATCGTAAACCGCCCTACGTGTAGAAGAAGATGATGAAGGAGAAAACTTGTGATGTACAGTGGGTTCCCTCGTTTGTTTGGCTTGCAACGGTTGAAAAGGATTACAGTGCATGCGGCAGAGAACGTCACATACTTTGTTGGCCTCTTTGCCTCACTTCCGTCTTGAAATTAGGGTTCTTTTGTCAACAATTTAAACCTTGGTCATCCTTGGCTTCAACAGAATGCTTATAGCCTTAATTTTGTCTTAGATAGGACTTTTGGTTGGGAAATCTATTTGAGAGATGAATTATAAATTACCTCCTATTAGGGGTTAGTGTTTATTGTGACTAAATACTATCATTCCATTTGGAATTTGTCATCAGAGATAGGGGTATTAGGCTAAGGCTTTTGATTTGGCAGAAAAATTCAAGATTCAAGTGAATACTTGGTAACTGTTCAATGCTTTTTAAGCTAGTGACCTGGGTACGGGGGTACTGAAAGTAGAATAACAATGGTTTTCGAACTGGAATATAGGCGTTTTTTTTTATCTGTTGTATTGTCTATGAGAATTGACAAACTGGTAATGAAAAGTGATATCTGTTGTGGCGATGTTCATGAAAGATCTAATCGATTTTGCCCAAAATAAATCATAATTCTGTTAATCATGCGCAAGTTTCAAATCAAGCAAAATCAGGTTGTTCCACAACAAATATTTTTTCAAGAGAAGTATGGGTGGGGTTCATTTGGTGGACCTTGTGGAGTGGTGAAAAGTGTTAAGCTCCATGCTGATGTGCACAAAGATTCTAGGATTCAGGTGTAAGAAGGGATTTTGCTCACTGACGTCTGGATGTGGGTCTGTGCCTGTACTTGTGCCTGAATGTGAGAGTGTGTGAGTGTGAGACAGAGGGAGGGAAGCTGATATAGCTCATATGTTACGAGGCAGCGTGGTTCTGAATGGTCTTTGTAGATTCAATTGATCCCAAATGCCTCTTTGTCTGTTATCTGTTTCCAAGAACTCTTGATATCCTTGATGCCTTTACTCTTCACTGACCCAGAACTTGCAAACAGTGTAGTCTTCCAATTTCAAACATTATGGTGATTTTGGGATAAGCTTTCAGTTTCTGTAGATGGTGTATTTCTGTTTCGGCCTTTACATTTTGGTTTATGAAGGTGGTTTGGTGTCTTTTATTAGGGACTTGGGACTTTAGTAAATTATGCTGTTTCCAATAGTAGTCCGATCAATTTGCTCATATTTTGGGATATCAATTGTATGCCGTTCTTGCCTTCATTATGCGTGAAAATTCAGATGCATATAAGAAGAGATAAAAAAACCTTAGCAAAAACACAGCCGACTCCAAGCTGTTTTCTCCTAGTGCGTCTTGGGCATTGGGTGCCACTTCTCTCTCCTATTTTATTGTTGCTCGATGCCTTAGTGTGGTGGTCGTGACACCAGTGGCGAACCATTAAGCCTATGGGGGTCGACCCCCTTGATTTTGAAGTTGTGTCATTTTTAACCCTTTTAAGTTTAGAAAATAACATTTTTGTCATTAATTTTTTTTGGGTTAATGACAATTTAGACCCTAAAGTGATATACCACCCTCCCAAACGAACCCTGATGTTTTTTTTTTTCGCCAGATCAGACATTGATGTGAAAAATAGTCGCCAGTTAAGGCCTTTTTGACGGAATTCGTTAGAAACTCAGTTAAAAAGCATGTGCTTGGCACATGACTAACTGAATTGGGTTGTTTGAAGTTGACATTTCTTTTAAGGGGTTATATGAAATATTTTGAAAATGAGGGGTAGAAATAAAAATAACAACTCCCTTCTTCCCCTTTAAAAACCCAGATTTTGGTTTGATGATGAGATGAGGGAGAAGGGGAAACGATAAATTCATAAATCTTGATCAAAATTCAAAAAAAAAAAAAAAAAAAAAAAAAAGAAGAAAGAAGCCAAGAATAAAAAACCCAGATTTGGTTTTCATCAAAATACAAAATCTGGGAAAGGGGGTTAGGGCGTTAGTGTTGGAGAGAGAGAGAGGTCGAAGGGGTTAGGATGTTAGTGTTGGGGGGAGAGAGAGAGAGAGAGAGAGAGAGAAAGAAACAACCGCCGATGACCACCACCACAACAACGACGGCTTCGACGCCTACGGTGTCGCCTCTGGTTCCGATGAATCAATCGCCGCTGCATAACCCAGTTTCTCTACCGACGACGTTGCTATGCAAGACATTCATGTTGACCCTTTAACTTCCACTACGACGTACTCCCTCCGTCCCAAAACACCTTGCACTTTTTTTGAAATGCACGGGAATTAAGGAAAAAGTATATTTATTCAAATATATTCTTAATGAGGGATGTTTAACTTTTATTAAGAGATTTTTTTTATTAACTTGTACTATTATTAAATCAAAACACACCCAAATTTATTGTCTACAGCGAAAACACAACCACTGCCACCACCGTCCACCACATCCCACCACCATCAACCGCCACCTTCCACCGTCAACCGCCACCGTCAACTGCCAAACTACCACCGGCCACCGCCACAGACTGTCGCCGCCTTATACCGAGCTCAGTATCCACGACCACCACAAACTAAACACAAATAAAAAATTGAAAATACATGAAAAAATTCCAACATTATGAATCTTTTATGCTCCGAAAGGGTTATAGTCCATCGAACTGCAACATAAATTTTTAGACACTCTAAAAAAAATCAGATCTGGGTATGCTTGCAAACAATAAACCACAAAGAGAGATAGATCCACACAGATCTGTAACTTACACACACAAACACAACCTAACACACACAGATCTAAAACCCTAGCTTCTAGATCTAAAACCCCAAAATAGAAGCAAACGCACAAGCACAACGCCCATACACGGACTAAAGAGAGAAAGAGAGAAGTAATGGAGACAACGAAGGGACGGAGAGATACGCACCGTAAAACGAAGCTAACGGTAAGATGGCGATGGTAGCAGTTGTGCGGATGGTGGTTTTGGCATGTAGATCTTGAGCGAAATGGCCGTGGCTTGAGGGTTATGAAGTAAGGAAACCATCGAAATGGAGAAGAAGATTAACGAGAGAGGGAGAAAGAAACGAAAATGGTGGTTGCAGAGTGCGGTGGCGGTGACGGCGGCGGCAGAGGGGGACGGTGGTTGTGTCTTATAGAGAGGAGTTGTTGTGTGGCAGAGCAAAGGTCTGGTAGAATGATTTTAGGGGAGGTAAAATATTTAGGGTTTTATATTGGGTTTGGGCTTTGGGTAATTGGGCTGGGTTAAGTAATTTTGTTATTGGTTAATTAAGTTTGATTAGAAATAAGTGAGTGTCTTTCTTAATATTAAAATAATATTTTCATTTCCATTTTGGGTAATGAGACTTACCAATGGGACACCCAAAGGGGAACTAAGTGCAAGGTGTTTTGGGACAGAGGGAGTATTTTTCTTCTCGATCCCGCTGTTGGTAAGCCCAATTTCAAAATGATACGGATTAGGGAGTTTTAGATATTATGTAAAAAAGGGATCTTGGTGGTTACGGGGGTTATTCTCCGGGTTTGGAAAGGAAATTACCGGTGATTTTGCAGTTTCATGGTGCTGGGTTTGTTAGTGGGAGCAATGATTCAATTGAGAATGATATGCTTTGTTAGTGTGTGATGCGATTGTTGTGGCGATTGGGTATAGGTTGGTCCCGGAGAATCAGTTTCCGGCTGCTCTTGAGGAAGGATATGTGGCAGTGAGGGTGGAAGGCTGCAAATTATTAATGGTTGCTTATGTTGATCCTTCATTTTGGGTTTGATTTGATTCCAGTGAAATTAATGGGGTTTGTAGTTTTTTTTTTTTTTTTTTTTTTTTTTTTTTGAATTTGTTTCTCTTTCTAGACCAAGCCATAACCCAGAAATTTCTATAATTTTTGAGTTTCTTTTTTCAATTTGAGATGAACACATAACTTTTGCAATTGAATTATTTGCTCAATTGATAGGTTTTGTAGTTTTATTTGCTAATTAGAATTAATTTATTGTTTGGATTTAGAAAAAATGAAATGAAAAGAATGAATTGGGTGTTTACTTTTGTTAATGGTGGCGGCACGGTGGTGGTGGTGGCACTGTGGTGGTTTCAGGTGGTGGACATTTTAGTGATGGAGGGTTGTTGTGGAAGGTTGAAGATGAAAGATTACTCACATTTATTTGACCCCCTAATCTATAGTTTCTAACCCTTAAGTTTCAGAATTTTCATTAAATCCCTTAATAGTTAATATTAATTACAAATCCATCCATTTTGTCGATCATGTGCCATGCACATGGTACTTAACTGACTTTTCTAACGAATTCCGTCAAAAAGGCCTTAACTGGCGACTATTTTTCACATCAAGGTCTGATCTGGGGAAAAAAAACATCAGGGTTCGTTTGGGAGGGTGATATATCACTTTAGGGTCTAAATTGTCATTAACCTTTTTTTTTTTTTTTTTTTTCAATTTTGCCCCCCTTAAATTTAGAAAAAAATAACTCTATATCATAATTTCGACCCTCTTCCACTAAATATCTGGCTTTGCCACTGCGTGACACAATATGGAATTTCCACCATGCGCCTAACCAAGAATGTCATTTAAGGGGGTTGGCCTTGTAAGTCTAATCCAACAAGCGCAAGGGGGGAGAAGGGACTGATAAGGAAATCAGAGAGGGAACAAGGACGGACTGGGGAATCAATGTCAGCTTTGAGAAAACTTTTATATTCAATGGTGAAAAGTCATTTTTATAAGAAATGAATGTGTCAAAATGATACTTTTGCATAATCGAAGGGGGTCAACTGCCCCATTCCATGTTTGTGGCTTGACCACTTAATTGACGCGCTTCTACATCATAGCCTTCAACTGATTCAACTTTTGCTTCTGCTTCTGCTAGACGAGAAATACGAAACTTGACCAATAGAACAATGGATACCAAAACAAATGCAACAGATCCCATCAGATTTCGCTGTTATGCGTGCTTAGGCGAGTTTAGTACTAGGATGGGTGATCCCTTGGGAAGTCCTCGTGTTGCACCCCCTCCCCAGGACCCTGACCCTTTTCATCTCTTCTTTGACGCATTTCCTTTTTGACGAGTCCATATGACGATTCATGTTAGCGACCCCAAATCATTTTTGTGACTAACGCTTTAAGGTTATGTTGTTGTGACTTCCTGAAGAAATGACAAAGAAACCACCTTTATTTATTTTTATTTTTTTGGGGGGAGAGGGGGGGGGGGGGGGAAGGGGTGATGAGCCTGTGACCATAATGTTGATGGAACAAAGAGAAATAGTGAATCTACATTGTACACTGCGCATGAAAAAAAAATCCTGAATTACTTATCAATGAGTAGTACATAAATAAACGGGGCATTCATGTCCTAATCCAATGAATGTGGGCCACAGGTACTACAATAACAAGTAATCAGTTAACCTGATCAATTAATTTATCCTCTGCTGTGACCATGCAATTTCTCTTGGTTTTCTCAGATTTCTTGATCACTAATTTGTCGTTATTATAGCTAATAAACTGATATTTTACTTTTGTCTGGGCTCATCACGAATGCAAGTATCAGTTTTGATGGAGCGGAATTTAGTGTCATGCCATAAAGATTGTTGTTTATGAATACATAGTAGGGGATACAACATATATCTGCGTTGTTCACAGATTTGTGTTTAAGAGAGAATCTTATTTCCAGTGACTTTGTGGGATTGTCCGTGCCTACTTTAGAATGAGAAGAGACTTGTTTCTGTGACCAAGAAGATAAAGGCAGATAATAGTGCAAGACTTGAATGCTTAAGCAAGAGTTGTAGAAACTGAAAGAAACTTGCATCTGTAGAAAAGACTAGTGGTGTCTTTGGTAGCATCAAGTATTTGATGCTCTTCTTAATACACACGGCAGGTGATTTGGATGTAGGGTGCGTATGATAACATCGAGCGCTAGATCTTGAATTTTGAATCTCGACTGAGTGGGGCTCTTACTTCTTACTGGTTAAACAACCCGTATCCAGCTTCTTTTACCTTTACCCCCCCCCCCCCCTCATAGTGAAGCCCTCTTTTTCTCACTTCTGATTAGTTTCATGTTTTACCGAAAGATAATATTGTGCATAATTTTTCTTACCAGGTCTTGGGCTCGTGCAGTGGGGACTTGTTGTCGACCAATAAATCAAGTTGTGTGCTGTTTCATATTGTTGCGAGGCTTTCACAGTACATTCCTTGACAGCAAATGTGGCGTCTTCTATTGTTTTCTTTTCTGTCTTTGTTATAAGCATGGTTAGATACATCTTTTACCTTGATTCAGTTTCTGTCGTTAATTTTTTGGCGAAAGAAATATTATGCCCTTTTTAAAAACTCCTGTATGCAAACATCAAAACTGACTACAGAATGTGTTACAAGTCCCCACTTGTAGCGTCTCCATTTTGTTGGCAATAGAAACTCGATTGTCTTTAGTCAGTTCTTTCAGTAAACACAACCAACTTGTGGCAGAAAATGGTTCAGCTCTTAGTTTGGTTGTTCTGATTGTCTAGCATGCTCGTTATTCGTAGTTATCATACGTCCCCGTTAAGGAAACCGATTAATAACCGAATTTGCTTTTAATCAAGAGTATACTCGGTCATTCATTTTGGGTTAGAGGTAGTACTAAATTTTTAAAGCATCTCTAAACATAAAAATGAAGAGAGAGATTTATTTAAGGAGTTATGTAAGACCATCTCCAACCGTTTAGTGCAAAAATTGCACTATTCTTTATAATAGTGCGATTTTTATACTAAATATTTCCAACAGTTTGCTTCAAATCTTATACTAAATAAGAATATAATAACAATATTCATTATTGTTTCACATATATAAATAATAGTAGGCTATATAATTTTATATTGTAAAATATTTTCATATACATATCAAAAAGAAAAACAAAAAATGGATATTTAAAAAGAAAAAGAAGAAGAAAAATGGGATAGCGCAACACTATCTCTTGCACCAAATTTGAAGCAAGTGATAGAGTTGCTTTATTAATTGCGCAATGTTTAGAGTTCCATTGGAGTAAAACAATACTCTATTTTTGGAGTTTTAGAGTACCGTTGGAGGAAGGTTTTAAATGGCAAATTTGGCCTAGGAACAGTTAAAAGCCGTAGCTAGAACAACATTTTTGGGCAGACAGCCTGAGGAATAAAGTGTCCTCTAATCTATATAAACAAACACGACAACTCTTTGAAAAAAAAAAAAAAAAAAAAAAGCCGAACAATATGGCACGCTCTATGTTCAACCACTACTAAGAAAATGCTTTTATATTCGGAATTTTTCCCCTAGGGCCCCCGGTCCTTAGATTTAATTTAGATAACTCCCAGACCAGATCAAATGTCAGATAAGGAGTTGGGCCGAGATCCAAATTCCCCATACACCCCTAGGCCTACGTTGACCAGTCAAACTAAATGCATAAATACCAAAATTACCCTCACTCTCAAACAAAACAATACCTACCTCTCCTCTCCCCTCATTCAACACACACGCGCGCGCGCACACACACACACACACAATCTCTCTCTACGAAAACACAAACGGCGGACACACACACCAGCGCCGGCGCTTTATCTTCTCCGACGAACATCACCACCATGTCAGACCTCGTTTTCCTTCTCCGTCTCCGACGATCTCATCCCCGGCGAATCCAGTTTCTCCGACGCCTTCGGTTTTCTTCATTTTCTCCGGTGACTTTTCCTCTTCCGATTCTCTCACTCCGATCTCCTTCTCCGGCGTCACCACTTTCTTCGATCTCTCTAGATCTGGCCGCCGGAGACCTTACACCTTCGTCCTCACCGCCTCTCTCTCTCTCTCTCTCTCTCTCTCTTCATCTTCTCTCTCTCTCTCACCGTCTCTTCTTCTCCGATACCGGCAGCCCTCCCCAACGCCGTTAACTACCTCCGGCATCCTCAGACTCCGAGCACGACTTCTCCAAGGATCTGAGTACAAATCTACAAATCCGACCAAATTTTTTCAGATCTGCAGATTTTACTCTTTGATCTCTCTCCATGAACCATCATATAAATCTTTTAGCCTCTGATTCATGGATTTATATCCTTTTTTCCCATGGATTTATCACCTGAAAAGCATTTGGTGCTGATTTCACAATCATTTGGGGATAAAAATATGCATGTTAACCAAGATCATGAAAGAAGCTTCCTGAATGCATCACCGTAATAATATCAAATGTGGAATACACTAGAAAAATTAGTATTCATTCTTTTGAAAAAAAAAATATGAAAAATTACTATATAGGTCTTATAATATGAAAATAGTTACTCTTATAAGATAAAAATTGATTCTTAGTCTTATACTATACTCCCTCCGTCCCACCCGACTTAGAACAAATTACCATTTTGGGCGTCCCACTCCACTTAGGACATCCCTAAATGGCAAGTTTATATTACTTTAATATTCAATGAGACCCATTTGTCATACTCACAACAACAATCCATTTAATATTCCACCCACTCATTATCTCTCCTATTTACTTTTCATACTCACAACACATCCTCCACTCATTCTCTTTCCTCTTAAAATAATAGTTCTCCTTAATCCCCGTGTCGGGACCAATTGTCCTAAGTCGGCAGGGACGGAGGGAGTATATATAAGACTCTATTTTATTAATATATAAGACTTTTTATGATTATAAATGATTTTATTTTTTTGTTAAATTATAAAAATGTGAAAAAATAACTCTTATACTTCAATAATAAGATAGCAATTGGTCTTATATGTCAATTATAAGACTTTGACTGAGTTTGATAAGATAATATTAACCTTTTTTTTTCTCAAAAATGTAAAAAAAAAATTGAATATTTTTTCCTCTTATATGTTAATTATAAGAGGTGGACATATCTTATGTGTCAGTTATCAGAGTTGATTGTTGTTTGACCGAATATGAAAGTCAAGAATAATAAAATGTTATTATTTTTAATTTATTTGTGAAAAAAAATGTGAAGAAATGACTTTTCTACTTCAGTTATAAGAGAAAAATTGGTCTTATACACTTTTTATAGGAGTTTGACTAACATTTTTCCCTAAAAAAAATGAAAAAGTGTTTTTTTTTTTTTTTTTTTTTTACTTTTATATGTTAATTATAAGAGGTGGGCATGTTTTATATGTCAGTTATAAGAGTTTGACTGCTGTTTGACCGAGTTTGAAAATATTTGACCAAATAATATTATTTATTTTTTTATATAGAAAATGAAAAAGTAAAAATTTTCGAATCTTATATGTTAATTATGTGTAAGTTATAAGAGTTTGACAGCTGTTTGACCGGGTTTGATCAAATAATATTTTTTATTTTTTTCTAAAAAAAGAAAAAAAGTTATTTTTTTTTACTCTTATATGTTAATTGTGTGTCGGTTATAAGAGTTTGATTGATGTTTGACCATATTTGACAAAATAATATTTTTATTTTTTTTCTATAAAATTGAAAAAAATGATTTTTTTTTACTCTTATATGTTAATTATGTGTCAGTTATAAGAGTTTGACTGCTGTTTGACCAATTTTGACCATATTTGACCAAATAATATTATTATTTTTTTCTGAAAAAATGAAAAAAAAATATTTTTTTGACTCTTATATGTTAATTATGTGTAAGTTATAAGAGTTTGACCAAATTTGACCAAATAATATTTTTATATTTTTTCTAAAAAAATGAAAAAAAGAGAAAATTTCGACTCTTATGTGTTAATTATGTGTAAGTTATAAGAGTTTGATTGCTGTTTGACCGGGTTTGACAATATTTGACCGAATAATATTAGGGTTAATTGCAATTTGGTTCCTGACTTTTTCCAAAATTTGCAATGTTGATGCTGTCTTTTCAATTTCGCCAATTGGTATACTCACTTTGTCATTTTGTTGCAATTCGACTACAAAAGTAACTGGGAGTTAATTTTCTAACAGATTTTATGTCATGTGTGTGACTCACACATGACGTTTAAAGATTTTTTTGGAGCTACACATATCCGATTGATATTATTTTTTTCTTAAATTGAAACTAATATTTAAATTTACATTATATATTTTTTTTGGCAATTTTTTGGATTATTTTAAATTAAATAGTATTTTAAAATAATAATAAAAAATAAAACACGTGAAATAATAATCTTAAAAAGATATTAGCCCCAAATATGTTTCATATGAAATAAATGCTATGTGTGGATTATCAGTTCATAAAAATATTTGATAGGAAAAAAAAGGATAGGAATAGGAGGATGAATCGGGGGAAGAGTGTATGTGGAAGGGGTGATTTGGGAACGTGGCGGAGGGGTGAACGAAAGTAAACGTTATGAAAGAAGGTATATCATGGTGAAAAGCAGTGTTCTAAAAGACGGCCGCCTAGGCGCTAGTCGGGGGTGGTCCGCCGCGACTTTTGTCAAATCGGCCAAATTAGGCGGATCTAGGCGGAGCTAGGCGGATCTAAGCGGGCTTGGCGGCTAGGCGGAGTAGGCGGGCTAGGCGGATTTAGGCGGGGCTAGGCGGGATTAGGCGGGTTTAGGCGAGCTTGGCGCCTAGGCGGATTAGGCGGTCTGGGCAGATTTAGGCGGGCTAGGCGGGCCTAGGCTGATTCAGTGAAAAAAGATTTGTTGATATTTTATCAATATACTACTCCGATCCGGCCATAAATATAAGCAAAAAACCTAGCTTTACACATTTTAAAAAGTTAGTAAAAAATTGTTCAAAAAAAAAAGTTACTTAAAGTAGTCGATTATCTTGATTTTATAATAAAAATATATTAATATTACTAAGATTTCCGCAAATTAAAATTACTATGGTTTGAATAGCTACATATATGTTTATAAAAAAAATTATTAAAAATGCGCTAATTTCTCGTCCCCGCCTAGGTGCTCTAGGCGTTGCTCCGCCGCCTAGCGTTTTTTAGAACACTGGTGAAAGGTAGTAATTTTTCAGATTGTTTTTCCCATGTCCTCTATTTTTTTAAAAAATATTTTCATTTAATTAAATTACAAATTAATATAATATAATTAGTTCACCAAAAAAATTTCCAAAAAATATATGTTGTAGATTTAAATATTAGCTTCTGTTTAAATAAAACAATCATACCAATCAGATATGTGTAGCTTCACAAACATCTTAAAACGTCATGTGCTAGTCACATGACATAAAATCTGTTAGAAAACTAACACCCAGTTACTTTTGTAGTCGGATTGCAACAAAATGACAAAGTGAGTATACCAATTGCCGAAAATGAAAAGACAGCATTACTATTGGAAATTTCGGAAAAAGTCAGGAACCAAATTGCAATTAACCCATAATATTATTATTGTTTTCTAAAAAAAATGAAGAAAGTGATTTTTTTTGTTACTCTTATATGTTAATTATGTGTCAGTTATAAGACTTTGACTGCTGTTTGACCATATTTGACCAAATAATATTATTTTTGCTTCTAAAAAAAATGGAAAAAGTTATTTTTTTACTCTTATATGTTAATTATGTGTCAGTTATAAGAGTTTGACAGCTGTTTGACCGGGTTTGACCATATTTGACCAAATATTATAAATTTTTTTTTTCTAAAAATATGAAAAAAGTGAATTTTTTTTGGCTCTTATATGTTAATTATGTGTCAGTTATAGGAGTTTGACTGCTGTTTGACCATATTTGACCAAATAATATTATTATTTTTTCTAAAAAAATTGTTTTTTTTTTACTCTTATATATAATTATGTGTAAGTTATAAGCGCTGACTAGGATTTGACCAAAAAAGTAAGGGTGGGATGAGATATGAGGGCATTTTAGACTTTTTGCATCTTTTTGCTGGTGAGGGGTGTATGAAGAATTTTGTATCTGGCTTTTCCTTTTTTTGGTTTATATCTAGGCTCAGGGGTCTTAGAGTCCAAGCCCCTTTTATATTCCTCCCAAGTCCCTATCCATAAATGATGAATGTCCTGTCGAAAATAAATAAATGATGAATGTCATTCTTCATTTTTTCTTACAAGAAAAGTACTCTTTCCGTCTCAAAATAAATGTCGTTTTGGTGTGTTTCACACATATTAGAAAATGCCATTAATGCATGTGAAGAAGTCTCAAATACCCCTAAAGTAATTCAATTATCTAGGTAATTAAATGGTTAGGTAAGAGATAGTTCACTATCATTATTAAGGGTATAATTGGTATAAAACAATAAAAAAGCTTTGAAACTAGTGAAACGACAAGTATTTTGAGACAAAATTTAACTCTCAAAACGACATCTATTTTTGAGACGGAGGGAGTAATAAGTTTGATTTTTATACAAAAAATATCAATTGTTACAATTATTTATAAATACTTCGATTTATAACAAGTTAAAATGAGGATATCTATATTATGCATAAAGACGGAGGGGTCAAAATGCATGAAATTTGACACACTTTTTGAGCTTTCAAATTTACCTCAATCCCATAGCAACAATCATTTTCGAAATTCCAATGTCGTCGTTATATTTACCAAAAATTATTTTGGGATTACACACTTGCGCGCGCGCACATGTATAGTTAAAAAGGATAATTGAATTTGAGACTTAAAACACAAGGATTAGATTATTCAGAAATGAGACTGTTTTTTTTTTTTTTTTATAAAGAAAAAAACAAACCAAAAATGGAGGTTTAAGATGTGTGAAATTAATTTCTCAATCAAATTGAATTGCATGTATGAGAAGAAGTTTGAAAGAGAAGAAACGTTTATGTTACGCATTAGTTGATGCAATATATAATGAATGGGACACATATTTTATAAGATGATCAAGAATATGACACCACCACACAAGGGCTAAAACTACTACATCAGGAATGTCACATTTCAATATCTTTAATTCCAATTGAAAGTCAATAATGGCTTATGAAATTGCGCACGCTTATAATCATCAAAAATCATTTTGAGATGGGGGTTTATCGGTACAACTATATGATAGAACAATTTTAATCCCTGAATGCCACACTCATATTTAAGTAAGAGAAAGAGGAAGAGATGAAGCGGAAGCATGTAATAAGTGCATACCTGTTGAATCCATCTTGATGTCTTTAAGGGAGAATAAGAATGAAGTAGAAGATAATGTAGGGAGATGATCTTCTAAATGAAAGTGTCTCTTTGTCTCTCAAAAGTTCTTTCAATAATGAAGAGATAATTTAGATGAGAGAAAGTAAGAATCAAGTATGTTTAAGGCTTGATGGAGGGGCCTTTATATAGTAAACATGGTGACTCTTCAAATAGGGACCATACCTATTCATTTCCAAAGCAATGTTGATTTACCATCTTGCCCATCAAAGATAGATAAATAACATTTCAGGGATTCTACACATTGACTATTTTGACCATACTTTATATTAATGTCATAGTTATGATTTTATTAATGGAAGGTACCAAATTATTTGTGTTGCAAGTCATATTGATCTAACAATCTCCCACTTGGGTTGCAAAACAAATTTCTTCCTTTAAATCATAAGTACAACATAAATGATAACCCAAATGTGCACTTTGTTATCACTTATAACAATCTCGTCCATTAGCCATACAAGTATAGAACTAAAGGGGCAGTCGTTGTAATTGATTCGCAACTAAACCCACTATAATTACATATACTAATTCAACTAAATGACATAGATCAAAAGTATGGATGTGTAGCATGGATCTTAATGAATATATACATATTCTTCCAACTAGTCCAACTTAACCAAAAGAGATCAAACTTTAAATAATAATAGAACAATAAAATTGAAGAAAACAACATAAACTCCCACTATATTAAATGTTATCAAAAGTTGTTACACCCATATGAGCAACATGCTCGTGAAACACTAAAGGTGATAACGCCTTAGTAAACGGATCCGCTAACATAGAGTTTGTACCAATAAGTTGTATTTCTATTTGTTCATTTTGTACCCTCTCTCTTACAACAAGAAATTTAATGTCAATGTGTTTAGACTTTGACGAGCTCTTGTTATTGTTGGAGTACAAGACCGCTGCCCTATTGTCACAATAAAGCTTAATAGGTCTTTCGACACTATCAACAATTCGCAGTCCCTTAGTGAATTTACGCAGCCATATAGCTTGATTGGATGCCTCGAAACAAGCAACGAACTCGGCTTCCATGGTGGAGGAAGTAACGAGTGTCTGCTTGGCACTTCTCCAAGAAATGGCTCCACCGGCTAATGTGAAGACATAACCAGACGTTGATTTACGGCTGTCTTGGCATCCAGCAAAGTCGGAATCGGAATACCCAATGATCTCGAGATGATCCGACTTTGAATATGTAAGCATGTAGTCCTTGGTGTTTTGTAAGTACCGCATCACTCTTTTGGCTGCGACCCAATGTTCTCTCCCCGGATTGCTTTGGTATCGACCAAGCATCCCAACAATAAAAGCTAAGTCTGGACGAGTACAGACTTGAGCATACATTAAGCTTCCTACTGCTGATGCATAAGGGATGTTTTCCATATACTTGGTTTCAAAATTGTTTTTGGGACATTGATTGAGACTGAATTTATCTCTTTTAGAGACAGGGGTGTCATGTGGTTTACAGTTTTGCATGCTAAACCTTTGTAATACCTTCTCTATATAGGCCTTTTGTGATAATCCTAAAGTACCTCGTGAGCGATCACGGTGTATTTGGATTCCTAATACAAAAGATGCCTCACCAAGATCTTTCATTTCAAATTTGTTTGAAAGAAATTTCTTAGTTTCTTTTAGAAGGTTTATATCATTACTAGCTAGCAAAATATCATCCACATATAAGACTAAGAATATAAACTTACTCCCACTGAACTTATGGTATATACAATCTTCACCAATATTCATTTCAAAGCCAAATGAAAGAATTACTTGGTTAAATTTGAGATACCATTGACGGGAAGCTTGCTTGAGCCCATAAATAGATTTCTTAAGTTTACAAACTAAATGATTAGTTTGTTCCAAATCATCCACCATTTCTGGTTTCTTCATATAAATGGTTTCCTCAATGTCTCCATTGAGAAAAGCAGTTTTTACATCCATTTGATGAAGCTCAAGGTCATAATGTGCCACTAAAGCCATAATGATCCTAAAGGAGTTTTTAGAAGACACCGGAGAGAATGTTTCTTTGTAGTCAATACCTTCTTTTTGAGTGAAACCTTTGGCAACAAGACGAGCCTTATATCTTTCCACATTACCTTGTGAATCCTTTTTGGTTTAAAATATCCATTTACAACCAATCGGTTTCACATCCTTCGGTAATGAGACAAGATCCCAAACGTCGTTGTCTTTCATAGATTTTAACTCTTCATTAATGGCATTGATCCATTTATGAGAATTAGGACCTTTAATGGCTTCATGGAAGGTGAGAGGCTCATCTCCCACTAAACCTAGGTGTCCTTCATTCTCTGCAAGATACACCTCATAATCATCCGAAATGGCACTTCTTCTAACTCTATTGGATCTCCTTAAAGGCACTGGTTCTTCCTCATTTTGAGGTTGTTGAATTTCCTCATTTTGATCAACATTTTCATGTTGTTCAATATTTATAGGGGAGTCAATATTTTGAATATGTTCCTCTTGAATTTCAGGTACAAGTACTTGATTTTCAATTGGGACTACTAAGGGAAGAGGTATAGAAAAGGATTCCTCTTCCTTAAATTCAAAATTATTGTTCCTAATTTCCCCTCTAAATTCAACATCCTCAAAGAACCTAGCATTTCCCGTTTCAAAAAACGTTCTAGTTTTCGGGTTGTAAAATTTATAGCCCCTTGATCTTTCGGCATACCCTACAAAGTAGCAACTAACTGTCTTAGCGTCCAATTTTCCTTCGTTAGGCCTATAAGGCCTAGCTTCTGCTGGACAACCCCATACATGAAGATGATTTAGGGACGGTTTCTTATTCGTCCATAATTCATAAGGGATTTTATTGTTAGTGGCCTTAGAGGGAGCCCTATTTAGAAGATAAGTTGCGGTTTTTAATGCATCGCCCCATAATGAGTGAGGTAAAGAAGTACAAGAAACCATACTTCTTACCATATCCTTAAGGGTTCTATTACGTCTCTCAGCTACACCATTCATGCTAGGCGTACCCGGCATAGTGTAGTGAGGGACAATCCCACACTCTTCAAGATAGCGAGCAAAAGGACCCGGACGTTGTTCTCCCGAACCATCATTCCGACCATAGTATTCACCACCACGATCGGATCTAACGTTCTTAATAGTCTTACCTAGTTGATTTTCAACTTCGGCTTTAAAAGACTTGAAAACGTCCAAAGATTGAGACTTTTCATGAAGCAAATAAATGTATCCATATCGAGAGTAGTCGTCTATGAACGTAATAAAATATTGTTGACCATTCCAAGAAGGAGAAGGGAATGGCCCACAAATATCCGTATGTATTAGTTCTAAGACGCTTGAGGCTCTCGAGGATACCTTTCTTTTCGAGTTTGTAAACTTTCCTTTTAGGCATTCAATGCAAAAGTCCTTTTCAGGAACATCAAGTTTATTTATGATTCCTTCTGACACAAGCTTATCAATTCTCCTTTTGGAGATATGACCCAAACGCCTATGCCATAAGGTATAAGAATTTTCACTTGAAAACTTTCGCTTCTTAGATTTAGTTTCATTATTATGGGACTCATTGATTGTTTGAGTAGTGTTAAGCAAATAAAGATTATCACTACTCGATAAAGTACTAGTACCAACAATAATGGAATTGAAATATAAATCACATCTATTATTACCAAATGAACAAGAGTAACCCTCTTTGTCCAAAACAGTGATAGATATTAAATTCCTTCTAAACGAAGGTACAATAAAAGTATTATTTAATACAAAATAATATCCTGTACTTAACAACAATCTAAAGGTTCCAATGCCTATGACTTCTACCGGGTTCCCAGCTCCCATATAGATGAATCTTTCATCTTCACTGGGTCTTCGGTAATTCAGGCAACCCTGCATAGACATACTAATGTGAGTTGTTGCACCAGAATCCAACCACCATGTATATGTAGGAATTGAAACTAAATTAGCCTCAGTACAAACAAGACCAAATGACATACCTTTCTTAGCACGCCAAGCGTGATACTTAGGGCAGTCGTACTTCATATGACTCGGGTCCTTGCAAAAGAAGCACTTCTTTTCCTTACGATCATCAGATGATCCTTTAGGCTTCTTATTGCTTGTTACCGCAATTTCCTTCCCTCTTCTCTTAGTCCCATGAGAAGAGGTAGATGCTAAGTGAGCACTTTCAATTTTAGATTGCTTCAACCTATCTTCCTCTTGTGTCAGATGTGAGATTAATTCATTAATATCCCACTTGTCTTTCTGACAATTATAGGTCACCTCAAGTGACCAAACTGAGGAGGAAGAGAAATCAACACTAAATGGACGAGAAGATCTTCCGATATCTCTAACTTAAGTCCTTTTAGTTTAGTTGATAAGTGAAGCATTTCTAAAATATACTCCCTTAAGTTCCCGGTACCCTTGTACTTCATGGAAACAAGTTTCCTTAGGGTAGAACTTGTTTCCGACTTTTCGCTTTTAGCAAAGCGCTGCTCAAGGGTTTCCAGAAAGGTCTTAGCATCAACGTCCTCGGGGACACTGTTGAGAAATGCCTCCGGGACAACATTTTTCATGATCATAAGACTTACGCGATTAGAGCGTTTCCACTTCTCAAAGTTCAAGCGATCCTCAGCGGTGCTATCTTCACTAAGAGGAAGAGGAATTGGCTCCCTAAATGCGAGGTCTATGTCCATGCAGCCCAAGATCATAGTAATTTTGTTTTTCCAAGTTTTAAAGTTTGTCCCATTAAGCATTGGAATTGTGCTCATCGCAGCAGTAATAGAAGAAGCGTTAAGTAAATCTGGGAATCGAGAACAAGAATGAATACAAAACAATAATAAGTAACTACATTATGAATTAAAAGATTAATTATATCAAATGAAATCCATCAATAAAGCAATTAACATGACATCAAAACTAATCTTTGGATTGCGAATTGACTCATAAATAACTACTTTAGATGACAAGTAATTTGAACAATATTTGATTAAATGCTTAATCTTCCTTTGGGTAGTCTTAAGCATTTAATAAAATTACCAAATGTTCATTTTATATGTCATCACAAGAATGCTTAAGACTTTCTTTAGTACGTGGCGTTGTTCAACCTTAGTCGTTCCACCAATCCGTTCGGATGGTTGAGGAGACCAGTCAAGGTTTCCAGCCTGATATACCATCGTTAGTCAAATGTCAAGATCTTCTTTGGAAAATTCAAGTCATTCATATCTTAAACATTCAACACTTTAATAATTTTGCATTTAAATAACGTTAATCACTTAGGTGATAATATTATTTAAATAATGAATAAAATTATTTAAGCATATAATTAATCAGGGCTTTAAGGTTTGAAAAATTAATGTTTTGTCCAAGGGAAACAAAAGTTGTACAGAAAATAAGAATTTTTCCAAAAAATCTGTGAACAGTGACTGCTCGGCCGAGTCAAGGAAAGTGCTCGGCCGAGCACTTTAAATCAGATTGTTTGAAAATTGATCTGCTCGGCCGAGCATAACAAAGGACACGGCCGAGCACTTTTAATCAGAACATTTTGCCTTTGTTGACATACAATGCGCGGCCGAGCAAATCCAAATGCTCGGCCGTGCAAGTCTTGGTCCGACCGGGCAAAGCCAAAAACCCGACCGGATTATCAAGAGAACCGAACCGGACTAGACCAAAGATCCAACCGGTTTATGTCAATTTTGGCGCCTGTTCATCTGCTCGGCCGAGCAAAGCAAAGGACTCGGCCGAGCAAGGCGATTTTCTGCACTTCTGAATTTTGTTTAAAACTTTCCCAAAATTAATGAATTGCAAGTAGATCCACATGGTATGTACTTAAAACATAAAACCACGTTATATAGGGACAATCTTGCTTTAACTTAGTGGAATCAAGTGAGTAGATCCACATGGTATGCATTTAAACATAAAACCATGTTATGAAGGGATAGTCTTACAAGAACCATTTTTTAAATAACAAAACTTTTTCAAACCATTTACTTAATTTAGATGAAGATCATCAGTACTCTATAAATGAATTAGAGTCCTTAATCAATCATCAAATACCTTAAGATTCAACAGGGAAAATGAATCATAGCCAAAGCATAAAGCTTTAAAACAAGAACTCAAACTCAAACTAAATAATGAGCGGGGCTCTGATACCAATTGATAGAACAATTTTAATCCCTGAATGCCACACTCATATTTAAGTAAGAGAAAGAGGAAGAGATGAAGCGGAAGCATGTAATAAGTGCATACCTGTTGAATCCATCTTGATGTCTTGAAGGGAGAATAAGAATGAAGTAGAAGATAATGTAGGGAGGTGATCTTCTAAATGAAAGTGTCTATTTGTCTCTCAAAAGTTCTTTCAATAATGAAGAGATAATTTAGATGAGAGAAAGTAAGAATCAAGTATGTTTAAGGCTTGATGGAGGGGCCTTTATATAGTAAACATGGTGACACTTCAAATAGGGACCATACCTATTCATTTACAAAGCAATGTTGATTTACCATCTTGCCCATCAAAGATAGATAAATAACATTTCAGGGATTCTACACATTGACTATTTTGACCATACTTTATATTAATGTCATAGTTATGATTTTATTAATGGAAGGTACCAAATTATTTGTGTTGCAAGTCATATTGATCTAACACTATATGCCACATGATCATTGGCAGAGCCACACAACGGCTAATGGGGGCAGTTGTCCCCATTTAATTTAGAAATGGAACAAACACTATTTTAATTTTTGTCAAAAAATAACTCTAAAATTAAGGATCTTAACACAATAAATGAAATTATGGTCATATTTAGGTAAAAAAAAAAATAATATTTTTCCCCCTGGCAATTCCCTCAAAAATTATCCTGCTCCGTTACAACACATGATCATTATATATGTATATATATATATATATATATATATATATATATATATATATATATATGCTCAAATGAGAACCACAATTGCGTGAGAACCAAGCATAACCATTAGATTAGAATCAAAATCAAGGGTCTAGATTATAGATACATTGGATACACTTAGATACAATACATAAATTTTGATATTGCACTTGAATACAGTAGCTAAATAAGTACTGTATCTAAGTGTTGCACTTGGATAGAGTAGGTTAAAAACTAATGTATCCAATTGTATTTTTGAAAATTAGCTACTGTATACAAGTGTATCAAATGTATTTATAATCTGGACCATTGCTTTTGTATTTAATCAAACAGTTATGATTGGTTCTCACGGTTCTCATTTAAAATGGTTTTCACAGGAGCGCACCCTATATATGTATGTGCTCAAATGAGAACCACAATTGCATGAGAACCGTGAGAACTAAGTATAACCATTAGATTAGAATCAAAATCAAGGGTCCAGATTATATATATATATATATATATATATATATATATATATATATATAGCAAGATTCTAAAAAACGCTAGGCGGTCGCTAGGCGCCACAAGGGCGCCTAGCGCCTAGGCGGGGCCGATAATTTAGAAATAGCTATAATATCTTAGACGGGACATAAACGTTTCATGAACGCCTAGCGCCTAGGCGGGGCCTAGGCGGCCTAGACGGGGGTCTTTTAGAACACTTATATACTGTATAGTATATATTTCCAGGTTTGGCAAACTGATCATTCTAGTGCGCAAGAAAGCTAGTCAGGATTGAATTGCACAAACAAACTTCCTTTTCTGGTAAAGAATTTAGTGAGTGTGGTATATCAATTGCAATTGACCCTGCAGCCATTTTTGAATTATTGCTTCTTTTCTGCCAAATTTAAATTGATTGATTATGGGACCCTCCCTCCCTCCCTCACTATCGCATTCATCTCTGCATCATCATCAGCATCTGCAAGTGAGCTTTATTTTATGAAAATAGGAAAGTTAATTAATCTGACTGTCAGGGTAGATACACACAAGTAAATTAATGTAACAGCTTCACCAATAAATTTACATTGACATAATTTTTCTTAATGAATGACAAATATGATAAAATTTCATTAAGAAACCATGAAAATATGGTGGATTTAGCTTCGTAGTTTTGAATTAAAGTTCATACACTTTAATGCTCCACCTTATAAGAATATGACTAATTTTTTTTGGGATAAACAAATATAAAAATAACAATATCAGATCATTCCGGGACGGAAGGAGTATTCTAGCCTTTGTTCTGGTATCATTGTTATAATCTGAATCTGCTAAACCCTAATCTTGAAGTATCCATGCCTGCTTGCTGCCTGCCTGCCTGCATACCCTTTGCCCTTTGGCCAGTTCTTTAGTTTTTTGTCTCTATAGCTCAGAAAAAGGACATACAAACACTACCTTCTTATTTTTAGACAGAGAGTGAAAAAGTGAAACTAAAAGTGAATTATTAAATTTAATACTAGTAATGGAAGAGAAATTTAAATGGGCAGATTTGCAGTGAATAATGCAAAAAATGGCAGAAGAAAGTGAGAGACAGTACTTGCAAAACATGCATTTTCACCCATTCATTACCATCTACTACAAAAAATAAAAATAAAAATATCCATCTACAAATTAAAGCCTTTTTCTTTCTTTACAGTATTATTATACTCATTAAATAATAAAATGTTATAACAAACTTGCCAAACTTTATTAAAAAACTTGCTTTACTAATTTACATGTAGTTTGGTATAGAGTAAAATTATACAAAGATTATAGATAACAAGTTATTTGCATCTTCGCCATTAAAATGTATAAAAACACACATATTTCCATAGTGTGCCTTGAAATGAAATTTGAATATTCATTTCGGGACGAATATCTTAATATCAATCTTACTGCATGGGAAGTAAAATAAATTACGTACTCCGTAGAGTTTATTGCTCCATTTATATTTTCATTTTTATGTACCTAATTTACACCCTCCGTCTCAAAAAGATAGTTTCATTTGATTTTTAAACATGTAAATTTTGACTAAACATTAATATCAACGAAACATCCCAATAAAACTCTATTTCTTTTACTGATATCACTTAATGTTTTATCAATTACAAGTACAATTTTTAGTATTTGACAAAGATGATTAGATTGTCTTCACTATTTGTCAAAGTTCACTTGTGTTTACGAATATCAAAAGAGACTATCTTTATAGGACAATGGGAGTAATTGGTAGTGACCTAAGTTTGACCTCAATGAACAAATTTTGTTAAAACTTATTTTTCATCAAAAATAATTTTGATAAAAAATAGTCATTCATTTTGAGACGAATGAGTAGAAGAAAGTTGATTAACAGTTCAAGAGTGCAAACCCCAATCACTCCCCATCCATTCTTAAATCAACATTTCCTATTGGTGGAGGTGCAAAAAGATAAGAGTGTGTTTTGGAGGAAACTAGTTCCTCCATAAGTTATAAAAAGTCCTGTTTTTAACCCTTGAAACACAAACCTAAAACCCTAAACCCTAAACCTTAAACTCTAAACCCCAAACTTTAAACCATATCAAAACATGACTTTTTATAACTTATGGAGAAACTAGTTTCCCCCAAAATTTTCTCAAAAGATAATTCTACTTTAGTTTTTGATCCAATGGATGCCAAAGAGATTGAGCTTAGAATGCATCCGGCTTTACTTTTTAATGAAAAGTTAGGGGTTCAATCTCTACCCAGTACGTATACGTGAAAGTGCACTTTTATAATAGCTTAAAATATTTATAAAAAACCCTTTTTTATTAAAAATAAAATAAAATTGATCCAATAGATATAATGGACAATATTTGGATTGTTGCACGACAACCGCAACCATAATCTAGATCGTGATTTTTTTTTAATCTTTAACAGTTATGCTTTGTGATTGGCAAATAAAAAGAAAAAAGAAGCAAAAATCAGCCAAACCCTAATTCTATGAAAATAAAAAATAGGACTATAAAAAGGGATCTGAGTGTCAAAATCAGCAAAGATTCTGGAGTTAGGTTAAAAGAAGTAAAAGAAAAAGAGTACACGGGAATTATGAAAGCGTAGTATATGATAAGTAAAAATGAGGAGCAAGAAAGAAAACAGGAAACAATTAAGAGGCTGAGAACAAATTGTAGGCTGATGATAACATTATACTCTCCTCCATTTTCCATATGGGGCGGTTCAGTGCTGCCCTACTCTCTCTCTCTCTCTCTCTCTCTCTCACACACACACACACACATATACTGTATACACACACTCACACTCACACTCACACTCACACTCACACTCACACAGTTACTTGTCTTGTGTGTGTGTGAAGACTAAAGATCAATTTTTTTTAACATTGTTATCTCTATGTGGAATAATACTAGGGGCACTAAAAAGTCACAAAAACTTGCTCATAAAATCTTAAGTGTATTGATATTATATATTGGTGTTTTTAATTAGAGTGTGGCGGATCCATTATCGATGCAACCAATAAAATAACGTCACCTCATTTTGTGAGCAAGATTTTATGACCTTATTTTATGCCCCTAGCATTGGTCTTCTACGTGACCGTGAGCTTCTTTGCTTTGATAAAAAAAAACTGTCAATGTAAATGCTACTACTCCTGTACCAATTAGTACTACTTTTGACCAGTTTGTTTGGCAAACTATGTACGGACTCTGTGCTTTAAACCAAATCCACTTTCCATTCATTTTGGGTCGTTTTAAAAGGGTTTAGAACCGTTCTAGTGGATTTTCCTTAATTTTGCCACCTCGCTCTCTTTGTGTGCTCGATAGATGATACTCCCTTCGTCCCCGTTTAAGCTTCTTATTTTGACTTTTCACGCTTATTAATGAATTAAGACAAATTTGAGTCAAACATAGTAGTGTATGGTAGTGTGTGAATATAATTATCCATTTATAAAGCAAGTGAGTGAAAAGTAGACATGTAAGTGATAGTTTTTTGTAATATATGAACTTTATGAGGACAAAATTGTCCAAAACACTGTTCATACTTTTCCATTTAAGGAATAATGCAACTATGAACCTTAAACTGTGACATACCAAAAAAGAAAGTAAAAACTTTAAACTGGGACAGAGGGAGTATGTTTTTTAAGCTCGGCAGGACCCACAAATTTTTGAACGATCTCAACATGCACACACAAAAAGAGCAAGACGATGTAGTAGAATCGAGACTATAACCAAGAAGGGAGGAACAAAGATTTGGTGGCGCAAATCCATGTCCATATTAGAATAAGGATATTTGATAGCAAAGTAAAGCGTTAATTTCATATATTCTCTTGCTTTGGCGTTAAAATGTCCAAATATTAAAATTGCACTTATCATTATCATTGAACGCTAACAGTCAATTATATAATATTTATGAAGGTTAAATTGATAAAAAAAAAAAAAAACATAGTATTTCAGAAAATGAATTCAGTTAAAAAATCAAATAATTTGAATAGTTTTTTTTTTTGAGCAAACGATAAATTCCATTTCATTCACAATTAAAAAAAAGATGACACTCCACAAAGGCAGGAGGCTCACCCCAAATTTTAATAGCAGTTTCAACTCTTAACCTACTACAATGACATTTTTTTTTTTTGAAATCAAAAGAACCATCTAAAATTAATAATAATAACAAACGTTTAGAAGTCGACTATCCACAAACGTCGGAAGTTCGACCCAAACGGTGGGGCTCGCATTCACAAATGCTGCCCTAGAAATTACATTCGCCAACATATTGGCATTTTGACATATTAACTGCAAAGAAAAAAAATTGTCATAATAAGCACATCCTTACAATACATAATCTTGACAAAAACCTGACTCTGGAGGATGCCATCCTTTGCCACACTGGATTGCATGAATATCATCATGAAATATTGAGTCCGTGCTCTTCCACTCTTCTAAGCCAGATCCACTCATCAAGATAAAAATAATAAACAAAGCCCTCACCAAAGGAGGGAAATCACAGGTCCTCACCAAAGGAGGAAAAACATAGGTCCTCACCAAAGGAGGAAAAACACAAGCTCTCACATATGGAGAGAAAAACAACTTCAGAAATTCCATAATGAACATTATTTAAAACTAGAATTAGAAATTAAAACAACAAATATAAAATGACATACCTGATTTCACATTTATTAATTACAAAATAATAATTAATAAATGTGAAATCGGGTTAAACTAAGCAATAAAAAAGGAGTAAAAAAACAGATCTTCAATTGATTATGGATAAAGGGCTATGAAAGAAAAGATAGAAGATGGAAGTTTTTGTTCAAGGAAGAAGATGAGTTTTTTTTTTTTTTTTTTTTTTGGGTAACTGCCGCAGAACAAAAAAAAGAAGAGATTACAACCTACTACAATGACATTTCAAATCTAAATCTTGAGACTTTCGGATTCTTCTCCAAGTACAACTTGGACACTGCCTCAATATGGCATTCACAAAATTCCCATTCAGATAAGATATTGTGTTGAGCACTGCATATGCAGAATCCGGGCTGACGAGAAAACGTCCACCAACAATCTCAAAATCCACGAACAATCTTTGTGTGGTTAAAACATTGGCATCCACTTCATTGTGAGGAGATATAAGAATCATCGCAATTGCAAAATAAACAAACAAATATACAAACAACGGCTCTCACTAAGGAGAGAATACAACGGCTCTCACAAGGAGAGAATACAACGGCTCTCACAGGAAGGAGAGAACTTTATTATTGAAAAAACAGAAATAAAAAACCTAAAAACAAAAGGCGAGAAATAACCAGATCTGGAAGTAGATTTAGAGAGAAATCTCTGTCTAAATCTAAATCCAAATCTGGATTAAAAAGAAAGTTTAATCGGATGAAGAACTTACAAAATCAAAAAGTAAATTTCAAAGGAAGAACTAGGGAAAACCGAATAGTTCAAAACTCTCGAAAAATAAAACTTGAATATTTATTTAGGGACGAAAGTAGAGTATATAATATACAGTATATACATTTTTTTTGAGTTAGAACGAACAGTTAGTCAGATCTTAAAGAAGAAGTTGATGATAAAATTGCCATCGAGCAGCTCACACCATGAAATCTCTCTGCAAAGAAAGCTGTTATATCTCAGTTGTGGTCCTCTCCCTAATTCATGCTTACTTATAAATGATTTTCAAGAATCTATACTCATATACTTCCTCCGTTTCATAACAATTTTAGATGTGTACGGAAATTAAGTAGGAAATAGTAATAGACAGAAGGACCCGGAACAACTCCACCCATTTTAGCTCCACCCCTCCACCTAACGGCTCTGATCAAGGCCACATATGCGAGCTCATCATTTGTGCGGCTAAGATGATTTCAATTTTTTGTGGGTCCCACCGAACTCGGACACATCTCATCCGTCGAACACAAAATCCAATGAGGTGGCTCTAATCGGAGCCATTGGGTGGAGCGGGTGGAGTGGTTCGAAATACGAAAAGTAAGGTAAGAGAGAGAAATTGAAGTAGAGAATAGTAGTGAATTGTTGTTATGAATATGACAATTGAGTTTCACTAAATTAAACAAATGTATAAATTTCTACTTAAAAAAAATATAGTAACTTATCAATGATACGTACAAAAAGAAAAATTGTACTCCCTCCGTTTCGGGTAAGTTGCAACATGGAAGGAGAAGTACAAAAATTAAGAAAGGAGAATAATGAGTGGTTGGGAGGAAGAGAGAGAATGAGTGGAGAATAATGAGTGGTTGGGAGAGAGAGAATGAGTGGAAGATTATAAAAATAATAAAGAGTTTCTTTATTTGGCATTGTTGCAACTTAAGTGGAATACCCAAAATAACAAATTGTTGCAACTTACCCGGAACGGGGAGTATACGTTAATTATGGGACGGAAGAATTTACACTCATTACATATGTATGCGTATATGTAGATGTCAAGCATGGTCCCTCATCTATCAATATTATTAGGTGCCCACTCACTCTTCTTCAGTTGCTTTCATACACACATGCATCAATGAAATATGCTTACTCTTCCGTCTCAACATTTTTAAAATAAATATTTAAATTTATTTTTGATTAAAAGTTGGAACATTTTTCTAAAATTGAAGGTAGCATGTAGGGCTGTGCAAAAAATAATAGAATCGGACCGGAACAACAAAACCGGACCGGACCAATAAAAATCGGATCGGACCAATGGTGTTGGTCTAGTTTTGGTTCTAAATTTCTACAGAACCGGTTAATTGGTTCGTTCCTGATTTTTTAAAAAATATACTCGGTTCTGGATCGGACCGGACCAATCAATATATATATATATATAATAGTATACTTGATATATATATATATATATATTAGTATACTTGTTTGGTTCTTATATCTATATTAGAATATACGTTGTTTTGTTTTTTCAAAATCGTTTCAATTAATAATTTTAAGAAAAGTTTTTTTTTTCTCATATATTTCATGATAAATTTTAGTCTTCAGAGACACTGATTGCTCTACTTTTTTCTTTTCTTCCTTGTTTTGTTTATCTAGTCAATCAAGATGACACAATGTGAGTTAAAAGTGGCAGAAATTGAGACTATTATTTTCAGTTATTTTAGTTTTTGCTTATCGGGATGTATTGCTTTGAGTGAGAAAAATGGTGTATATAGGTAGAACCGTAGAACCGGACCGGAACCGGACCAATAGGACCGAACCATTGACATCGGTTCTTAAAAGTATTGGTTTGATCCTGGTTCTAAATTTTTAGGGAACCGTACTATCGGTCCGGTCCCGGTTTTGTAAAAATTTGACAAAAACCGGACCGGACCGTGAACACCCCTAGTAGCATGTCCTACTTCGATTTTAAAATGGAAATAGAGCTAAGTATCCGAATACCTAGATCCGTCTCATAGAGACGGGTCGATCCATGACCCATGGGGCATAACCTGCCACGTGGCAACCACCCATTGGCCTAAATATTTATTTTTTTTATTTTTTTTCCGGCTTTTCCGTCGTTTACCAAAAGTAATAGTTACCATAACTTAATGTAATGACTGTATACATATAAAGTAACATTGTTCATAAGTAAACGTAACACCTGTTTTACAAAAACAAAAGCTCGTTTTACCCATTTTTTCAAATGTAATATTAACTATAATTACGTGTAACCCAAACAATATCTAAACTAATTATCATTTACTCCCTCTGTCCCAACTCACTTGACACATTTTGACCAAAACTGGTCAACTTAAGGTCGGTTTGACCAACACTTTATAGAAATATTTATGATCCGAATAAAAATTAAAAAAAATATAAAATGATCACCATTAAAAATCCTCTCAATAACAATTTTTAATTTTTTTTTTTGGAACATAAATATTTCTATAAAGTGTTGGTCAAAACGACCCTAAGTTGACCAGTTTTAATCAAAAGGTGTCAAGTGAGCTGGGACGGCGGGAGTATACTGAAATGTAATAGTGCTTTTGCAAAAATGTAAAATATTATGTATTTTTGATTTAATTTTTTGAAAGAAAGTAACATTTGAAAAGTAACAACTCATATACATAAATGTAATTGTTTGTACAAGTAAATGTAACACTTTTACATGTAATACTAATCAAGTATTTTTAGCTCTAAAAATATAAATGGTTGAATTATTACTTTTTCTATACATATGTGTTACAATTATGTATAAACACGGCTACATATAAGTAACACGTTCGTTACATTTTAGTTGTAATAAGTATTACTTTTGGCAAACGAAGAAAACATAAAAAAAAAAAAAAAAAAAAAAAAAACACTGTTTGTCACGACCCGAAAACTAGGCTCTATTTTATTAGTAATAAATAATTATTATTTATTTATTTGCTTATTTATTATTTAAATTATTATTTATTTAATAATTTATGTGTGCATTTTATGCGTTATATTAATTTATGCCTAGCATTTTATTTGGGTCATTTGTGCTAGTGTAGAAGTGTTGAGTCTTATTTGTTAGTGGGGAGTTTATTTGAAAGGGTTAGTATTGGGGGGAGGGGCCTAAGTGTAACATTTTAAAAATAATTCTCCTACTCCATCCCTACTCCCTCTCTTCTCCCTCACCTCCCTACTCTTTCACCCTCACTTTCACTCATCTCTCCCAGCACAACTCTTTCTCTCTCTCCATTTGTGGGTAAGTTTTTCTCTCTTCCTTCTCTCTTCATTTTCTTCCTCTTCCTCTCATTATCTCTCATTTCTCATAACTTGAAACTTGTTTAGATCGTCGATATGATCGTAGGAAGCCAAAAATATTTGAAATCCATCATCTTTGAGAAATCTCAAGTAAGTTGCTTTTCCCCCATTTATGCTAAAAATGTTCATCCTATGCTTATATGATACTATGATTACCATTTATTGCTTCTTTGGTTGATTTTGAGATGATTTACATTTTTATTCATTTTTGTGAAATTTGGTATTTGAATCTTGTGTTGGGTTCTAGATGTTGTTAGTTAGCCCCATTGCAAGTCTATAAGTTGTTTTGGTTCATAGTTGTGTATATTGTAAGTCTTGGTTCCAAGTATTTGTGAAATTGTGAAGATTTGTGTTTGGTTTGAGTTTTGGATTGAAAATGGTAGAAACCCATATTTTTTGCCGGAATTTGCCTTTCCGGGCAAGGAGGCGCGCGCACCCTTATGCCCCTCTTGAACAAAAGACCTTCTGTTTCAAGGAGGCGCGCACACCCTCCCATAGGAGGCGCGCGTACCCTCTCCTCCTCCAAACTTGATTTTCCTACTGATCAAGGAGGCGCGCGCACCCTCCCCTAGGAGGCGCGCGCACCCTCTCCCCTGTTGTGAAATTTATTTCCCTTTTTGTCCAATCTTTCGAGGACCATATCTTGTTCATCCGTACTCCGTTTTAGGCGTATAAATTATCGTTTTAAAGCTCTCCTTGAGCTCTTCGAGATGAGTGAGTAGTTTTGGTTGTGTTCTTGAGTTAACTGGATCCTTTGTGATTGAACGTGATATGGGAATTGTGTTATCATGGTTGAGTTTATTGGAACACCTTACTGGTGTGTTGTTGGTTTATTTCATCTTATTGGTGATCACTTTGTTTGGTTCCCTACTTTGGAATCCTTGGTTGTTTATTTGAGCTAGTATTTTATTACTTAGCCCTTACTTAAAAGTCCAGCTGGTATTTGTGGTTGTGTCGGGCGATGTGAGATATTGTGATGGCACCGGCCAAGTCCATTATGGTATCGACCATTGTTTTGCCCTTATTTTCCTCTTCCATATCGGCCTTGGTTGAGACGTTTGGAGCATGACTTTGTGGCATGGCTCCCGCCCTTTGTGGCACATTATTTGGTTATTGGTTCCGGTACCGGGGATTTCTCTTCGGCTTTCATGCTATTATGAAGATGATGACTTGTTGATTATTGAAGCTGCGCATCGACCTTTATTTGGTTCTATCGGTTGGAAAACCTTGGCTATATCATTTGTTATGTGTTTATTTCCGCTGCTATCTGACATATGATAATTGCTATGTGTTATGTGATTTATTATTGATTATTGCATCATAACATGTCATGTAGTTGCATTAGTAACTTATTGAGATTTATCTCACCCCCTTTTCCTTTGTCTTTGTTTTTCCTTAACCCCCCTCCCCCCAGGTGGAAAGGATTAGACTCGCTGATCACGAGACAGGACGTCGCGAGGGTTGAGCTTTTGGGGCAAGTGTATATTGGTGGGTTTACATTATATAAATGTGTAACTCTTTTGGGGATAGTTGTACCACACTTTGACGTCACTAAGATTTGTATATTTTTTTTTTATTTTGTAGTGTGAGCTTATGGGTCTTACACTAGTACATTGTCGTTGTTAAATTGTTTTCCCAAAACTTTGTGTTATCCTCTTTTGGTATAAAAGGAAAATTTTTATCTCCATTATTTTAGAGTTTATTGTTTAAGTCGACGTCCAGCTCGCGATCTCGGGCCCGCGGGGTTCGGGGTCGCGACAGTTGGTATCAGAGCTATGGTTTGGCTTTAAGTGTAAGTCTAGGTGGACTAGTATGACCTAGGTGGGTAGTTGTGTTCGGAGTGAGTAACGGTTGATGTCTTATGCAGGTAATTGTTGGAAATGGCTAGAAGGAGAGCAGGCGAAGGCTCTAGTGGAGCACAGAATCAGAATGACTTAAGGGAAGAGAACCGAACAATGTTTTAGGGAATGTTCGAGGCCGCTATGAAGGCCATTCATGATCAAGGGCCACGAGAAGAGCATGTGGCACCACCGAGATATGGGCTAGAGCAATTTCTGAAATTGAAGCCAAAAGAGTTTGACGGTGAGCCGGATGTAAAGAAGGTTGAGATGTGGATTGAGTCTATGGAGAAAATCTATGATGTGTTTGGGTGCACGGACGAGGATAGGGTCCGGTTTGCAGCTTATAAACTTGTGGGTGTCGCCGAGCATTGGTGGAAAGGAGTTAAGGCGAGTTGGGATGACTCTCACACCGTCTATGCATGGGAATTGTTTGTAAGGAAGTTCAAAGAGCATTTCATCCCGGTAGTGGATCAGAACCGAAAGGACATCGAGCTTCTCAACTTGGAGCAAGGTTTGTTGTCTATAGCTCAGTACTCGGCTAAGTTCACAGAATTAGCCCGGTATTGTGACTATCTTGTGAGAACTGAGGAGCAGAAGGCTATGAGATTCATCCGGGGCTTGAAGACTTCTATTCGTACTCAGCTTATAGCCCAGAGGATTGTGATATTTCAGGATGCGGTCGACCGTGCATACTTGATTGAGCAAGATATTGGGGAACATAAGAGGAAGACCGAGGTAGCTAACCCGAGCAAGCCGGGAGGGCAAGGCAAGTCACAACCACGGGTTGATAACCGAGGTAACTTTGGGGGACAATCTCAGTCCCGAGGGCAACAAAACCCAAGGAACCCGGGTACTACTTCCGGGAACCAAGGGAACCAAAACAGGAGACTTTGTTCGTTTTGTCAAAGGGAAGGTCATTCGGAGGACCGTTGTTGGAAGAAACAGGGCAAGTGCACCAATTGTGGTCAAATGGGGCATTATGTGAGGGATTGTCCAAGGAATAGAATTCAACCAACTGGGGTAGGAGCTGGGGCTCTTCAGGGTCAGAAAAGGGATGCTACGGGGAAAGCCAAAGTTCAAGGAAAAGTGTTTGCAATGAATCAGCATCAGGCAGATGATCCCTCGGTGATTGGAGGTATTGTTTCTATATCTAATGTGAGCGCACGAGCGTTAGTAGATCCAGGATCATCTCATTCATACATATCTGTGCAATTTGCTTCTATGCTAAATGCTGCATTTGAGTCTTTACCCTATGTGCTAGAGGTGTCGACCCCTATAGGAGAATGTTTGGTGACCGATAGAGTCTTCCGTGCTTGTGACGTGCTTATATATGGTCATGTCTTGCGTGCGGACTTGGTAGTCCTTCCTATTCAGGACTTTGATGTTATTTTGGGTATGGATTGGTTGAGCAAGTTTCATGCTTCTGTTGACTGTCGTAGAAAGGTCGTTAATTTTTCCATCCCTGATGTGCCTAAGTTTACTTTTGAGGCTATGCCTTTTGGTAGAAATTTTCGTATCATTTCTTATGTGAAAGCGGGAAAATTATTGCACCGTGGTTGTGAAGGGTATTTGGCTAGTGTTCTTGATACTAGGAAAGAATCCCCTAATTTAGAGAGTGTTCGGGTAGTTAGAGAATTTCCCGATGTTTTCTCTTCTGAATATGATATGCCTCCCGATCGTGGGATAGAATTTTGTATAGATCTTTTGCCGGGTACGGCTCCGATTTCGAAAGCACCGTATAGGTTGGCTCCCGCAGAGTTTAAGGAGCTAAAGGTTCAATTGCAAGAGTTGCTTGATCGAGGGTTTATCCGCCCTAGTGTTTCCCCGTGGGGAGCACCGGTTTTGTTTGTGCGGAAGAAAGATGGTTCTTTGAGATTGTGTATCGACTACCGAAAGTTGAATCAGGTTACAGTGAAGAACAAGTATCCTCTACCTCACATTGATGATTTGTTTGATCAGCTTCAAGGCTCCGTTGTGTTTTCCAAGCTTGATTTGACGAGTGGGTACCATCAGTTGAAGATTCGATCGGAGGATATTCCGAAGACTGCCTTTCGCACTCGGTATGGTCATTATGAGTTCTTGGTTATGCCGTTTGGGTTGACCAACGCACCTGCAGTGTTTATGGATTTGATGAACCGGGTTTTCTATCCGTATCTTGATTCGTTCGTGGTGGTTTTCATCGACGACATTCTAGTCTACTCTAAATCTAGAGAGGAGCACGAGCAACACTTGAGGACAGTTTTATCCATTCTTGCGAGGGAGCAGTTGTTTGCGAAGTTTAGTAAATGCAAATTTTGGCTCGAGAAGGTGTCATTTCTGGGTCATGTTATTTCGAAAGATGGGATTTCGGTGGATCCTTCTAAGATAGAAGCCATAGTGGATTGGAAGAGACCCGAGTCAGTGACCGAGATCAGAAGTTTTCTGGGGTTAGCCGGGTATTACAGAAGGTTTATAGAAGGGTTTTCGAGGATTGCTACTCCGATGACTCAGTTGACCCGGAAGAATGTCCCGTTTGAGTGGACCGAGAAATGTGACAAGAGTTTCGAGGAATTGAAGAAGAGGTTGACTACCGCACCGATCTTGACCTTGCCTAATGGGAATGACAATTTAGTAATTTATAGTGATGCTTCGAAAGAGGGTTTGGGTTGTGTTTTGATGCAGAACAGGAAGGTGATTGAGTATGCTTCGAGGAAGTTGAGCCCGAGTGAACAGAATTATCCTACTCATGATATGGAGTTGGCTGCGATAGTCTTTGCGTTGCACAAATGGAAGCACTACCTTTGTGGGGCGAAGTTTGAAATTTTTACCGATCACAAGAGTTTGAAATACCTTTTCTCCCAGAAAGAGTTGAATAATAGGCAGCGCCGATGGATGGAATTGTTGAAGGATTATGATTGTACGATTTCCTATCACCCGGGAAAGGCGAATGTGGTCGCCGATGCGATTAGTAGGAAGTCTTATATGGCTTCGATGATGGTCCGTGAATGGAAAATGCTTGAGGATGTTCGAGATTGGTGTCCTCGTGAATCGAGACATGGGGCTATTTTTGCGAATATTAGGGTATATCCGACCCTAATTCAGAGGATAAAGGAAGCTCAGAAAGAAGATCCCGAGTTGGTGAAGATAATGGGTAAATTGAAGGAAAAGAACTTCGAGGATTTTTCTTTGAGTTCGAGTGGAGTTTTGACTTTCCGTGATCGTTTGTGCGTACCCGACGTTGGTGGAATAAAGAGGCAAGTTTTAGATGAGGGTCACAAATCGAGATATACTATTCATCCGGGTAGCACGAAGATGTACCAGAATCTGAAGCAACATTTTTGGTGGAATAATATGAAAAGGGAAATAGCTGAGTATGTTTCGAAATGTTTAACTTGTCAGCAGGTCAAAGCCGAGCATCAGAGACCAGCGGGACTACTTCAGCCGTTAGAGATTCCCGAGTGGAAATGGGAGCATGTGACTATGGATTTCGTTACGGGACTACCTCGTACCCGTAAGAAGTATGACAGTGTTTGGGTAATAGTGGATAGATTGACCAAGAGTGCCTATTTCTTGCCTATTGACATCAGATATTCGATGGAGAAGCTTGCGACCCTTTATATTGATGAGGTTGTCAGATTGCATGGGGTTCCGGTTAGCATTGTGTCAGATCGAGACCCGAGGTTTACTTCTAGATTCTGGAAGGCGTTTCAGGAAGCTTTGGGTACAAATTTGCGATTCAGCACAGCTTTTCACCCTCAGACCGATGGTCAATCCGAGAGGACCATTCATATTTTAGAGGATATGTTGCGAGCTTGTTCGATAGACTTTTCCGATTCTTGGGATAGACATTTACCGTTAGTGGAGTTCTCTTACAACAACAGTTATCAGGCTAGTATCGAGATGGCACCGTATGAGGCCTTGTATGGAAGAAAGTGTAGATCGCCTATTTGTTGGAACGAGGTCGGTGAAGCGAAAGTTTTGGGTATTGATTTGCTTCGGGATTCGGTTGAAAAGGTTAGAGTTATCCGGGATCGATTGAAAACAGCCCAGAGTCGACATAAGAGCTATGCAGATAACCGAAGGCGAGATCTTAGTTTTCAGACCGGTGATTTTGTGTTCATGAAAGTATCTCCAAAGGTGGGTATTCGTAAGTTTGGGAAGAAGGGTAAATTGGCTCCGAGGTTTATTGGCCCGTTTGAGATTGTGGGAAATGTTGGGCTTCTTGCGTATCGACTTGCGTTGCCACCGTCTTTGGACCGGTTACATAATGTTTTTCACGTTTCTATGCTTCGGAAGTATGTTCATGATCCATCTCACGTGTTACCGAGGATACCGGAGGATATAGAGCCGGATATGACCTACGAGGAACGACCGGTTCGGATTTTAGATTCCAAAGTCCAAGAATTGAGAAACAAAAGCATTGCGTTGGTTAGAGTTCTTTGGAGGAATCATAATGTTGAGGAGTCGACGTGGGAGCTTCGTGATGAGATAGAGAGGAAATTTCCGTGGCTTTATAATTCGGGTAAGTCTCGTTAAAATTCGGGTCGAATTTTCTTTAAGGGGGAGTGAATGTCACGACCCGAAAACTAGGCTCTATTTTATTAGTAATAAATAATTATTATTTATTTATTTGCTTATTTATTATTTAAATTATTATTTATTTAATAATTTATTTGTGCATTTTATGCGTTATATTAATTTATGCCTAGCATTTTATTTGGGTCATTTGTGCTCGTGTAGAAGTGTTGAGTCTTATTTGTTAGTGGGGAGTTTATTTGAAAGGGGTAGTATTGGGGGGAGGGGCCTAAGTGTAACATTTTAAAAATAATTCTCCTACTCCCTCCCTACTCCCTCTCTTCTCCCTCACCTCCCTACTCTTTCACCCTCACTTTCACTCATCTCTCCCAGCACAACTCTCTCTCTCTCCATTTGTGGGTAAGTTTTTCTCTCTTCATTCTCACTTCATTTTCTTCCTCTTCCTCTCATTATCTCTCATTTCTCATAACTTGAAACTTGTTTAGATCGTCGATATGATCGTAGGAAGCCAAAAATATTTGAAATCCATCATCTTTGAGAAATCTCAAGTAAGTTGCTTTTCCCCCATTTATGCTAAAAATGTTCATCCTATGCTTAGATGATACTATGATTACCATTTATTGCTTCTTTGGTTGATTTTGAGATGATTTACATTTTTATTCATTTTGTGAAATTTGGTATTTGAATCTTGTGTTGGGTTCTAGATGTTGTTAGTTAGCCTCATTGCAAGTTTATAAGTTGTTTTGGTTCATAGTTGTGTATATTGTAAGTATTGGTTCCAAGTATTTGTGAAATGGTGAAGATTTGGGTTTGGTTTGAGTTTTGGATTGAAAATGGTAGAAACCCAGATTTTTTGCCGGAATTTGCCTTTCCGGGCAAGGGGGCGCGCGCACCCTCCCATAGGAGGCGCGCGCACCCTTATGCCCCTCTTGAACAAAAGACCTTCTGTTTCAAGGTGGCGCGCGCACCCTCCCATAGGAGGCGCGCGCACCCTCTCCTCCTCCAAACTTGATTTTCCTACTGATCAAGGAGGCGCGCGCACCCTCCCCTAGGAGGCGCGCGCACCCTCTCCCCTGTTGTGAAATTTATTTCCCTTTTTGTCCAATCTTTCGAGGACCATATCTTGTTCATCCGGACTCCGTTTTAGGCGTATAAATTATCGTTTTAAAGCTCTCATTGAGCTCTTCGAGATGAGTGAGTAGTTTTGGTTGTGTTCTTGAGTTAACTGGATCCTTTGTGATTGAACGTGATATGGGAATTGTGTTATCATGGTTGAGTTTATTGGAACACCTTACTGGTGTGTTGTTGGTTTATTTCATCTTATTGGTGATCACTTTGTTTGGTTCCCTACTTTGGAATCCTTGGTTGTTTATTTGAGCTAGTATTTTATTACTTAGCCCTTACTTAAAAGTCCAGCTGGTATTTGTGGTTGTGTCGAGTGATGTGAGATATTGTGATGGCACCGGCCAAGTCCATTATGGTATCGACCATTGTTTTGCCCTTATTTTCCTCTTCCAGATCGGCCTTGGTTGAGACGTTTGGAGCATGACTTTGTGGCATGGCTCCCGCCCTTTGTGGCACATTATTTGGTTATTGGTTCCGGTACCGGGGATTTCTCTTCGGCTTTCATGCTATTATGAAGATGATGACTTGTTGATTATTGAAGCTGCGCATCGACCTTTATTTGGTTCTATCGGTTGGAAAACCTTGGCTATATCATTTGTTATGTGTTTATTTCCGCTGCTATCTGACATATGATAATTGCTATGTGTTATGTGATTTATTATTGATTATTGCATCATAGCATGTCATGTAGTTGCATTAGTAACTTATTGAGATTTATCTCACCCCCTTTTCCTTTGTCTTTGTTTTTCCTTAACCCCCCTCCCCCCAGGTGGAAAGGATTAGACTCGCTGATCACGAGACAGGACGTCGCGAGGGTTGAGCTTTTGGGGCAAGTGTATATTGGTGGGTTTACATTATATAAATGTGTAACTCTTTTGGGGATAGTTGTACCACACTTTGACGTCACTAAGATTTGTATATTTTTTTTTTATTTTGTAGTGTGAGCTTATGGGTCTTACAGTAGTACATTGTCGTTGTTAAATTGTTTTCCCAAAACTTTGTGTTATCCTCTTTTGGTATAAAAGGAAAATTTTTATCTCCATTATTTTAGAGTTTATTGTTTAAGTCGACGTCCAGCTCGCGATCTCGGGCCCGCGGGGTTCGGGGTCGCGACACTGTTACTTTTCTGTATATACTCCCTCCGTCCCAGTAAAAGTGTCACTTTTGGTCAACTTGATTACACTTTGACATATAATTTATATAAAAATAATTATCTTAATTAAAATCTAAAAATTGTTATTGAATTATCAACCGTGATACAATAATAATTTTTAAGTTCTCATTAAAATTATTATTTTTTCTTCAAAGTACTTGTCAAAGTGCAATCAAATTGACTAAAAGTGACACTTTTACTGGGACGGAGGGAGTATGTATTACTTTTATGTATACAAACTGTTACATATAAGTAACACGTTTGTTACATTTAGTTATATTAACTATTACTTTTGACAAACCGAAAAAAATAATAAAAATAATAATAATATATAAAAAAAAAAATTGGGCATGTGGGTCATGGATCCGGGTCATGGGTCAAAATGACCCGTCTCTACTATGAGCCGGGTCATGATGGTCTCATACAAGTTTTTGTCTTTAAAATATATTCAAATTTATTTTCAAGCATAATAACAAACATTATATAAAAAAATATTAATCTTAGAATGGAGTAAATATAAGAGTTTCCTCTATTGTTAAGCTCCACACCTCTCTCTCACACACACATACACATTTCACCTTAATATTTTTTAATACTCCTTGCACATAATATATTTCGATCTTGAGCAATGATATTTGCAAACGAACTTTTTTACAATATTAGTAGTATTTTGTCTCAAACTCATGTACCTAATCTTACACTTTTATTGTTATTTACTAGCGGGTAACCCGTGCTCTGCACGGGAAACTAATACTATATCTTAAAAATAATATTTTAACTATAGTTAACTAATATAGTAATTATCATTTAACTAAAAAAATTAATAATAATAATTAATCTATATAATTACTATTATTATAATTAAATAATATTATTGATAGTAATAGCAATGATTAATTTATATAATAATTATTATAATTATTATAATAAACTAATACTATTAATAGTAATAGTTAATAGATATAGTAACTATTATGATTAATTAATAATTTAACTTATATAATAACTATTATAATTAACTAATACTAATAATAGTAATAGTTAATGTATATAGTCTATTTATAGTTAACTAATACTATTAATAGTAAAAACTAACTAATAAAGTAACTATTATAGTTAACTAATACTATTAATAGTAACAATTAACTTATATAGTAACTATTATAGTTAACTAATACTATTAATAGTAATAGTTAACTAATATATTAACTATTATAGTTAACTAATACTATTAATAGTAATATTTAACTTGTATAGTAACTACTATTGTTAACTATTACTATTAATAGTAATACTTAATTTATACTATTAATAGTAATATATTAACATACATATTAACTATAATAGTTAAGTAATACTATTAATAGTAATAGTTAACTTGTATAGTAACTATTATAGTTAACTAATACTATTAATAGTAATAGTTAACTTACTATTAATAGTAATAGTTAACTTGTATAGTAACTATTATAGTTAAGTAATACTATTAATAGTAATAGTTAACTTGTATAGTAACTATTATAGTTAACTAATACTATTAATAGTAATAGTTAACTTGTATATTAACTATTATAGTTAAGTAATACTATTAATAGTAATAGTTAACTTGTATAGTAACTATTACTATTAATAGTAATAGTTAACTCATATCATAACTATTATTATGAGCTAATAGTATTAGCTAATAATGAGAATATCAAAAGTCACACACTTTTAGGATAGTGATGATGTGGCATCACGAAATGCAAGATTCTTCCATGATTTGTCCACGTGGCATCACCACATCTCTCTTCACCAACTTTAATATATATATATATAGATTTCTCCAGCTTTATTGCAATCTGGCCCATAACATAAATCACATTATTACCTCATTATTCTTGGCATAAGCATGACAACTGACCGAGTAGCTGTTTATTTAGTCTTAAATTTGTTGAAATATTATAAGTCATTAATTGGTTAGCTAGCTAAGGATTAAAATATCTCCAAAAATAAAATAAAAAAACAGCTAGCACATTTTTGTTTTTCGAATTAAGTGCATGTACATTTTTTACTATCTACATCTTCATCTTTTCTTAATGTCATTCCATGTCGCCCGTCTAAAAAATATCGCACTTTTACATAACTAAAACTATCTCTAACGTCACTCTAAAACTTCAAAATAGAGCATTTTTTTGATCTAACAGAACTCTAAATATTGCTTTATTATAGAGCAACTGTATCCCTTGCTTCAAATTTGGTGTAAGGGATAGTGTTGTGCTATCATGTTCTTCCTCTTATTTTTCTTTTTAAATACCAATTTTTTTATTTATTTTTATATATATAAAAAAAGAATTTACAATCTAAAATTTATACAATCTGATATTACTTATAAATGTGAGACAATAATGAATATTTTCACAATATTCTTATTTAGGTAAGATTTGAAGCAAATTGTTGGAAATGTTTGTTGCAAAAATTGCACTATTATAAAGAATAGTGCAATTTTTACACTAAACTGTTGGAGATGGTCTAAACAAATAGGTTTTTAATAGTTTCAGTGTGGTACAAGCAATATATACAAACAATTACAAAAAACAATAGGAAAAACCATAGAAAAAACATTTTTTAGTACAATAAAGCCCTTAATTTACTGGTTAAAACCCACAACTTACTGGCTACAAGTAAATAGATGCTGCAAATAGTAAGCAGTAGGTTCTAACTTGTAATCTGAGGTTTAAAAGTCTTCTGTTTAAAACTCATAATAATTGGGTAATTTAAATTGTAAATAGTAAACTTACTCCAACTTTATTGCAATATGACCCATAACGTAACTAAGTTAGTGGCTCATTATTCTCGGTATAAACATGACAACTGACCAAGTATATGTTTAGTCAGTTTTCAATTTATTTGAATTTATTATTAGTCATAATATTTGATTATCTAGCTAATCAATTAGTGACAAATAATAAATTCAAATAAATTCAAAACTAATTAAACAGCTAGCACTTTCGATTTTTCACAATCAAGTTTATGTACTTCCGTTTTTTTATAAATAGAATTTTTAATCTTTGCAACGTCGTGGGCCTTGGAGATGGGGTTTGTAAATGTTGAATTTCAAGTGTACTATATAATGGTTCATGACGAAGTAAAGTCAGAAGATCAAGTTTTAACTAAACTTGATCCAATCCTTACGTGCTGCAAGGTTTAGGGGTGTAAGTAGTTCGGTTCAAACCGCGGTTTGAGACCGAACCGAACCAAACCATGCGGTTTGATTTGGTTTTTAAGCACCAATGGTTCGGTTCAGTCTAAAATATTGGCAAACCACATGGTTCAGTTCGGTTTGTGGTTTGACCTTCCCTGACCAAACCAAACCGAACCGCGGTTTGAGACCGCGAGACCGAACCACCAAGCTGAACCACCAGACCAAACCACATTACATGAACTAATCTTAACCCCAGTTTCACATCTTATTTAATATTTTTGTATATTTATTAAAATTTATTATTAGATCATTACATAGACTAATCCTAACTCCCATTTTGTATTTTATTTAATACTCCCTCCGTCCCATACTTATCGCTACTTTTCGTTGACCACACTTCAGTTTTGATTAGTATTTTATGCTAGACTATTAATCTCTATAAAAAAATTAAAGATGGTTGTTGATAATGTTTCTATTAGTGATTTAATAACTATTTTTTAATTTTTTAAGAGATTAATAGTTTAGCATAAAATGTTAATCAAAGTACAAATATGGTCAACGAAAAGTAGTGATAAGTATGGGATGGAGGGTGTATTAATTTCATCGTTTGTTATCTTCATTGCAATTTGCGATACATAAATTACCAATTTTTCTCCACGATCTATATTATAGGGCTCGTCTGGTGCACAGTTTCAAAAACTGGGATTTTTCAAAATGGAGCCTTTTTTTGGACGCTACCATTTGGAGCGGCTAAAAATGACTTAGATTTTTGAAAAGCTCCACTCAAAAACTCTCTATTGAGACGCTTAATTAGCAAAAAGCTGATTCTTTTTCACTGCGTTTTGAACGCGCCGCTCTACCAAACAAGCCCAAAGTGTTCTTTTTTTCCTTCGCCCTCTCTCTTCGTCTAGTCTCTCTCTTCATCCGACTTTCCTCTTCAAGATCCACATCTTTCGCACTTCCTCCGTGATCACGGAAAATTAAAACAAATGTAATAATGAGTTGCGGTTTGAATCGTGATTTGAACCGCAGTCTAAACCATGGTTTGAACCGCGGTTTGAACCACGTAATTAAACCGCGATTTGAACCAAACCGAACCAAACCATAGTGGTTTGGTTTGGTTCGGTTTGAAACTTTTCATGGTTCGGTTCGGTTTAAAATTTTCACAAACCGATGACTAGTGGTTCGGTCCGTAAATACCCCCAAACCGAATCATTTACACCCCTAGCAAGGTTGTGCTCAGTGGAAACTATTCTTTTTCTTTGCGGTTGATAGGTCAAAATGCCAAGTTGTTGGCATATGTAATTTCTAGGGCAGCGTTTGTAACTGCGAGCCCCACTGTTTGGGTCGAACTTCCAATGTATGTGGACAGTCGACTTCTAAACATTTGTTGTTAATAAAATGACTTTCTTGGTTTCAAAAAAAAAAAAAAAGGTTTAGTGTCATTTTTTTTAATCCAGCATGTACTACTATTAGTAGTCCAATTGTTTATAATGATTCTATTATGAGGTCAGCCTATTAACTGTGAGTCGTTATATCACTACTCATCTAAAATGTGATGCACAAACAAACTGATACAAAAATTTTCAGACCTGCCAGATAATTATGGACTATATTAATATATGAAGATACAAGATATGATTTATGGAAGATTTAAAAGAAACCAACTTCTCTACAACAACTGGGGTTAACCAGTCAAGATAACATTTGTACCTCTACCCCCATGTGATGGATCGATTGCGAGAGTTCACACATGATTATTTTTTTTTTCTCAACTTTTGTAGTTGTCGATAAAGCATTAAACCTCACCTTTTCAAATGTGCAGTAAAACAATGGTCCCTTTGCATCCCCTACCTAATTAAACCTATCTCAACAAGCATTGCTTGCTTACAACACCCCTCTCTCTCTCTCTCTCTCTCTCTGTGTGTGTGTTTACATATATATATATATATATATATATATATATATATATATATTGACCTAATATTGCTTATAATAATTAATGATCAATCTTCATTTTTTCACATGTGACTCATATAAGGTTAAAAGTGTTTACACATATATATATATATATATATATATATATATATATATATATATATATATACACACACACCAGGGCGGAGCCACATAGGATAGAAGGGGGGCAGTTGCCCATTTTTAATTTACAAAATGTCAATTTTTTCCCTTATAAATTTAAATAAATATCATATTTTATCGCAAAAACTAGGATATTTTCGATTTTGTCCCCATTTCCATTAAAAAAAAAAAGAATTACACTACATAATATTTTTTACCCTAACCCCCATTTGTCCAAATTTATATCCTACCATAGAATTTGTCTTCCGTTATCAAAAGTTCTGACTCCATCACTGATATACACAATATGTTGGGATTTTGGCTCAAATTCTAATCCAAATTGGATTGTGAACATCATGCGTAGGAATTTATTTCCTAATTGGACAAGAAGTGAGAAGATTGTTTCCTAATGTGATGTAGCACGGGACAAGCCAGCAGCAGCAGGGCAGATTCGGCCAGGCGCCCGCTCGACCTCACCCGAGCGCCCGCTGCATCATGCAGCGGAATATAACCTAGATCAACCACGACAGAAGATTTAGCACAAAACAGAAGGAATAAAACCTTCAAACAAGCCAACAATGGCTTCTAGGGTTAAAACCCACACAAAGTTGCCAAAGCAAACAATGAAAATCAATTAATCAAAACATAGTCAATACAAAAGTAGGAAAAGAGTATTTATACCCTAGAACTAATAAAAACATAACCCTAAAATCGTCCTTTAACAAAATACCAAAAATACCCTAAAAGTGTTTAATTAAACATAACTGAAAACTGGGAAAATTCATGTGCGGCAAGCAAGTAGGCGCTCGCCCTAGACCAGGCGGGCGCTTGGCGTGAATCAGAAGATCGGCCAAATTTCACCGAGGTAAGCGGGCGCTCGGGTGAGGTCGAGCGGGCGCCTGGCCGAATCTGCCCTGCTGCTGCTGGCTTGTCCCGTGCTACATCATAATGCAAGTAGGAGAGGAATTTGTGAGTCCTTATGGGTGTAGGACAAGGATTCCTTATTGTACTAGGAAAGAGTTTTATTTGAAGCTTTTATAAAGGGTGTGAGGGCTATTATTTTGTGTGTGCCTTAGTGGTGCCAAGAGGGGCTTCCCTTAGGGGAGAGTGTGAGGAAGAGGGGATTAGTGGGTGTGCCTCCCCTATACAAATAGGCTTCACCAATATGGTTTTTTTTCGGAGGGTTCTTTGTGTGTGTATTTTCAAGAATGTTGAGAAGGAGAGATACCTCCATTCTTGTAATACCAATTTGAGAGAGTAATGAGTCTTTGCGAGTTTCTTGAAGAAAACTCGTCATCTTGTAATTCCATGATATTATAGTGAAATGTTGATCGGTGTGGACGTAGCCCATTGATGTTGGGGTGAACCACGTTAAATCTTGTGTCTTGTTCTTGTTTTGTGTGCGTGGGTATTTTGTTATCTCTTATTGCGATTTCTCTTGTTGGTGAGCGATCCCAACACAATATTCTCCCTCCGTCCCAGCTCAATTGAGACTTTTTGACAAAAACTGGTCAACTTAAGGTCGGTTTGACCAACACTTTATAGAAATATTTATGTTCCAAAAAATTTTAAAAATTGTTATTGAGAGGATTTTTAATGGTGGTCATTTTACATTTTTTTTATTTTTGTTCGAATCATAAATATTTATATAAAGTGTTGGTCAAACCGACCTTAAGTTGACCAGTTTTGGTCAAAAGTCTAAAGTGAGCTGGGTCGGAGGAGTAGTATTCATATCGATAAGATTTAGAAGGACATATTCCTGCAACGTGCCACGAGGCTGCCTATGTGCCATTGCTTTTCTTTCCCATTGGTCATGGTCGGTCGAATCAAGCACATTCTCTCTCTTCCTCAGCCTATCTTACACAACAAATTCTTCTTCTTCTTCAATTCATTAGGTATTCAGCTTTGTTCTATTAAAGTGAGTATTTCCTTCTTCTTTTTTCTGCACAATACTGTTCCTAGTCACTGTGTTTGTTCAAGATGAATAGTATCGATTCAGGAAGGTGCATTCAAGGGCACTAGTCTTGTCGATCATCTGCTCTATTATAACCAAATCAAGCAAAGAAATATTCATATTAATGTAAGTTTCCGCAGTATTAACCATATTCATATTAATGCATCTAGTAGCTAGATATACTATATATAAGTAGATCAATTATTTCTAGAAAAATAGTTGGATATAAAATAGTTTGTTTTTCATATCATTCCTTAGGTTATTTCATGATTTTTTTTTTTAGCATACTCCAATTATTTATTCACTGAAAGATCTGATCATTATGAACTTCTCGATCCCTGTGTCTTATAATAAGTGTTGCAGTTGACTTGTCAAACTTTTTTAGATCTCGCCTTCTTGAAAGAAGGGTGGAAAGTTTAGTTCATGTGTTCATATACTATACTTCAATTCATAGTTAGTTTCTTGTAGAATTTGGTTCATTTTTTGATTTGATGGACTATTTAATTAAATAATTGACTTTCCTTCTAAATTCTATGGATTACAAAGCAGAAATCAGAAGAGATTTTACGTGATTCAAGAAGCAAGGAAAAAACTCCAAATATTCCAAGCAAAGTTTTTCAAGAATTTGATCATCAGCTGCTTTTGCAGCAATTATGAGTACTGGCATAAGATGATATCATCAGGTTCAAAAGATCAAGCAGATTTTACAACAAAACAAGAAGGCAGCACAAGTGACAATAATAACAACAATAATATTAGCAAGCATATTAATCCATCAACATCCACATCATCATGGTCAAGATTAAAGGATCCAAGAATTGTTCGTGTTTCACGCGCATTTGGAGGGAAAGATAGGCACAGCAAAGTCTACACTGTGAGAGGATTAAGAGACCGACGGGTAAGACTCTCCGTCCCAACTGCTATTCAATTATACGATCTTCAAGACCGGCTAGGCCTCAATCAGCCTAGTAAAGTTGTTGATTGGTTACTAAATGCTGCAAAGAATGAAATCGATCAACTCCCTCCTCTTCAAATTCCTCCCGGAAGCTTTGGTCAAAATTTGGAAAGTCCACCTGACAAATTAAAAGGGCTTAAAATGAGTAATTGGGATGAACCTTTGCAACTGTCTAGGTCAGCTCCCTCTTCTTCCTTACCTTCTGCATTGCTGAATAATGTCGTTCCCAATATTAATCCTTTCTTAGATGGGATCCTCGAGTTTATCTTTGTCGTCACAATTTGGAACCCCTCATCATCAAAGTGAAGATGTTCATGATGGCTTCAGTGATATGCCCATGCCTAATCAAAACTTATCTGGATCTCATCAACTTCTTGTATATCCTCCCCAAACGCAACCTTATTTTCCATCGCATGTTACTAATGCTTCTGGTGAAATCAACTTCCAAATGTTGCGCTCGAGTACTAGTACTAATGCTATTGCACAACCTATTTATTCCATAAGCCAAGGCATGAGGCCTAATTTTCACTTGAGCATGAATCCTAATTTTTTTCCTTCTCAAAAATATAGTGACAACGAGACGAACAAAGATTCTTGAGCTTCAATTCATTTGAAATATATTTCTAATCGATCAAAATCCATTTCACTGGTATAAATTTCCCTATCAGAAGCGTTTTAGGATCATTTTTCATTGGCCTCTATAATACTTCTCGCACCTCTTCAAAGTGATCAATTTGGAAAAGAGGGACAACGCGCCACTCCGCGTTTGGCTTGGAGATGAAAAATTTGCAACAGGCGTGACAATGATATGCGGTACGTTCTTGTATTAAGAATTCATGTTACTAGTAGGCTGCTTTTATATCTTCATATGTAATACTGAAACAGCTTTTGATTTTATATTGTTTTCATTTATATTGAACTCATTTTTGTAAGCTTTGTTTGATGTATTAATGTATGTATTGAACATTCATGGGAAATGAATAGCTTTATATAATCAGTTCTGACCAAAAATATTGCTGATAGTAGCTACCAGGCTACCAGCTCACTCTAATTGCCTATGCTCCCATCTATCCCTCTATGTGTGTGAGTGTGCCTGTTGAAGCGACTATCCCACATCAGGAATTAACTTGCATTCTCTTCAATATATAAATATCATGACTACTCTTATTTCCAATTGTTTTCGAAATAAAACCCTAGACTTTATCCAGTCTAGCAGCTCCCTTACTCGGATCAAACCCTAGGATGAAATCAACTAGGTCAAGAATCCACATTGAAGCATGTGACTGTAGGTTTTTTTTTTTTTTTTTTTTTTTTTTTTTTTTTTAACAACGGCGGAGGGGAAATGTGACTGTAAGAGCTACACTCCCTCCGTCTCAAAATACATGTTGTTTTAGAAGTTAATTTTTATCTCAATGTCGTTTTAATTTATTATTTCCATGGCTTTTTTGTTGTTTTCTTATTGTATACCAATTATACCCTTACTCATGATAGTGAAACTATATCTTTCACAGGCATTTAATTGTCTAAGTAATTGGATTACTTTAGGGGTATATGAGACATTTTCACATTCATTAATGCATTTCTTAATACTCCCTCCGTTCCGGGTAAGTTGCAACATGGAAGGAGAAGCACAAAAAATTAAGAAAGGAGAATAATGAGTGGTTGAGGAAGAGAGAGAATGAGTAGAGAATAATGAGTTGTTGGGAGGAAGAGAGAATAATGAGTGGTTGGGAGGAAGAGAGACAATGAGTGGAGGATTATAAAAGTAATAAATAGTTTCCTTATTTGGCATTGTTGCAACTTAAGTGGAATGCCCAAATGGCAAATTGTTGCAACTTACCCGGGAACGGAGGGAGTATGTGTGAAAAGGTCTTTAAACGACATCTATTTTGAGACGGGGTAGAATGTTGTTAAAGATCCAACAATCAAATACTCCCTCCGTCCCAAAATGATCTTCACGCTTTTTTCGACGTTACTACGAAAGAATTTTGAGCATTGATTTTAGATTGATTTAATTATCCTAATGAAAATATAAAACTTGTTATTGACACACCATCAACAATACTATCAATAACAAGTTTTAGATTTTCATTAGGATAATCAAATCAATCTAAAATCATAGCTCAAAGTTCTTCGTATTAACGTTGAAAAAAGCGTGAAGATCATTTTGGGTCGGAGGAGTACAATCAAGAGTTCTAAAGAGAATGGCAAGATTAATTAAAAACATGGCAACGTGAAAGTATGATTTCTGGTAGTGGAGGGGTATATAGTTTGGTGGTCCTCCATAGAGAAAAAGTAAAGAAAAGGTACAATGATATGAATTAGGGTTTGGGTGAGGCTATAGTCTTTTTTTCTCTGCTTAAGAGATTTAGGCAAGGGACCACAGCAACTGAGGTCCCCTAGCTAGTTATAATCTGGCTGCATACTTGCTTCCGTACTATATTCAGTTGGCCTAATATATACGTATGCACTTGAAATAAATAAAATCCAAAATTTGGGATATTATCAATTTTAATTGGAATTTTTATAAGTATCTAATCTTTTAGCAAATAGGGTTATACGTAATGTATTTAGAATTTTAGGCCAAAATACATTTACCCCCCCAAAGTATCCACCGAATCCCACTTTGCCCCCCAGCGCCAAATTTGTCCCACTTTGCCCCCCAAAGCTTCAATTTGTCCCACTTTCCCCCCCAGCTCCAGACTTTGCACCCCAGCACTAACGAATGTTAGAAAATTTAACAAAATAGGTAACGATTGGACTATTTTGTAATGTATTAGTTTTTAAGGGTCAAAATGCAAAGTTTCAAATATTAAGTACTAAAATTTATTTATTTTTCCATATATTTAACATTATCTTAATCTTAAATAATTAATAAGTCTTGAAACTAATACTAATTTTATGCTAATTTTTTTTTTAAAAAAATATGAAATTATTTTTTCTAAATAAATGAAATTTATTTTTTTAATAAAACTAAAAATTAAGTATGTTTTTTTTTATTTTTTAAATAAAAATATTTAAAAGAATATTGTACTTTTTTCAAAAACAAAAAAATACAATATTTTTCTAAAATAAAAAAAAGGCTATAATGTTTTAATTTTTTTTAAATAAAATTCTTACAAAAATTACAATTTAAAATTTTTATTTTATATTTTTTAAAAATATAAATAAAACTTTACAATGTTTTTTTAGAAAAAAAAAATCTTTATTTTTTAAATATTTTTATTTAAAAATAAAAAAAAACATACTTAATTTTTAGTTTTATTAAAAAAAAAAAATTTCATTTATTTAGAAAAAATAATTTCATATTTTTAAAAAAAAAAAATTAGCATAAAATTAGTATTAGTTTCAAGACTTATTAATTATTTATGATTTAAGATAATGTTAAATATTTGGAAAAATAAATAAATTTTTTAGTACTTAATATTGAAACTTTGCATTTTGACCCTTAAAAACTAATAAGCATTACAAAATAGTCCAATCGTTACCTATTCTGTTAAATTTTCTAACATTCGTTAGTGCTGGGGTGCAAAGTCTGGAGCTGGGGGGAAAGTGGGACAAATTGAAGCTTTGGGGGGCAAAGTGGGACAAATTTGGCGCTGGGGAGCAAAGTGGGATTCGGTGGATACTTTGGGGGGGTAAATGTATTTTGGCCAGAATTGTATCTAAACTTTAGCAAATTGAGTAAAAAAAAAAAAAAAAAAAAAAACCTAGATAGCTGTCTCAAGTAGACCATATGGAGGTTGCCAGCATAATCCATTGCCAATTGGCAGTAATAGTGTCACAATTCAGTTGTCAATGTTTTTTAAGAAACGATTCGCACATTGCATGTACAATGGTAAAATTGCGCTAACGGTCTTTTTTTTTTTAGTTTGGAAATGTAACGTTTGTGTTGAGAGCTTATAAACACATGCTGTATGCCTTTTGTTAACCTTGTGTATGCAATTGAAGCTTTTGGTTTATAAAAGACAATCTAGCTCCTGTTGTTGTCATCAATGTATATGCCGATACAACTGATATGAGTACTGATGCTTTCAACATCTTTCCATATTGCAATTGCAATTCAAGTGCAAGTCTTCTTTGGGTATAGTTTAGTTCCAAAGATGGCGAGCATGATGGGGGGATCGACTTACCTCAACTCAAGTTTCTTTGAATTTCAGTTAACTTTAATGTCTGATTCGTTAAATGTTTAACAGGGGTTAGTAAGTTACCTAACAGCAACTAAATATATACTAAGGATGTTACATTTGAAGTGATTAATATAGAAAAAGGGATTTGGTCAAAAAAATAAAATAGAAGAGTTTATGGAGCATAATGTGTTGGGATCGCTCACCAACAAGAGAAATCGCAATAAGAGATAACAAAATAGCCACGCACACAAACCAAGAACAAGACACAAGATTTAACATGGTTCACCCCAACATCAATGGGCTACGTCCACACCGATCAACTTTTCACTATAATATCATGGAATTACAAGATGACGAGTTTTCTTCAAGAAACTCGCAAAGACTCACTACTCTCTCAAATTGGTATTACAAGAATGGAGGTATCTCTCCTTCTCAACATCTTGAAAATACACACACAAAGAACCCTAAAAAAAAAAAAAACCATATTGGTGAAGCTTATTTATATAGGGGAGGCACACCCACTAATCCTCTCTTCCTCACACTCTCCCCAAGGGAAGCCTCTCTTGGCACCACCAAGGCACACACAAAATAATAGCTCTCACACCCTTTATAAAGGCTTCAAATAAAACTCTTTCCTAGTACAATAAGGAATTCTTGTCTTACACCCATAAGGACTCACAAATTCCTCTCCTACTTGCATTAGGAAACAATCTTCTCACTTCTTGTCCAATTAAGAAATAAATTCTTTCACATGATTTTCACAATCCAATTTGGATTAAAATTTGAGCCAAAATCCCAACATAATGTTACTCTTTGTATTATTGTCTTGATGAGCAGGTGGCTTTTGACGGTGATGAACTGCGAACAATTTATCATTTTGGGCATTCCACTTAAGTTGCAACAATGCCAAATAAGGAAACTTTTTATTAGTTTTATAATCCTCCACTCATTCTCTCTCTTCCTCCCAACCACTCATTATTCTCCACTCATTCTCTCTCTTCCTCACAACCATTCATTATTCTCCACTCATTATCTCTCTCCTCCCAACCACTCATTATTCTCATTTCTTAATTTTTGTGCTTCACCTTCCATGTTGCAACTTACCCAGAACGGAGGGAGTATGTACTCCATACGTCCTATAATAATATGCACAAACTTTTTTTTAGGCATCCGATTGATGAGCCACACTTTCTTAAAATTTAAATACTTCTTTAATTATTGGAACGCACTTGTTATACTCACAACAACTAACAATTACTTTTCTCTACCCCACTTTCTCTCTCATACTTTACTTTTCATACTACAACAATTATCCACTACTATGCTCTCTTTAATTCTCATGCACTCTCAATTTTGTGCACATTATTATGGGATAGAAAGAGTATATTAGTTTGATTTACTAAATTAAATGTATACTTCATTTAACTACTTTTTAACTTTGTTCTTTTTTCTTAAAAAAAAACTACTCCCTCTGTCCCTAAATAAGGTCCATTTTCAAGAAATCTTTGTCCCTAAATGAGTGTCTTTTTTTAACATAACTTTCTCCCTAAACGTTTTTTTCGAAAAAATTTCACGGTTTCTTTATATGTGCAAACTAAAGGTTTGGAAAGGAGATTACAAGATTATATATGAATCGTTGTTACCAAAATTGTTCAAAAAATTGAGATTTTCAGTGTCCCTTAAAATGAAATTTGGACACTCATTAGGGACAGAGGTTGTAATTTATAACTAATAAGTTAGGTATACGACCCATTTAACTTTACCTTTATTCTTTATTATAATAATTAATAATCAAATTTAAGGCATTTTTTCCATGGTTTTTTCATTTATTCTGCCATGAACAATTTGGTCTGGGCCAAATGTGCTTGAGAGTGATGGTCCGGGCCGGGCTTAAAGCCCGTTGAAAAGAGGGACGAACAGACAGACTGGCCAAGATCTTCAATCAAAATGATAACGTTTGCTTACTTTACCCAAATCTTCAAATGGTCACTCAATATTTTCTTGAAATAATACCTTCCTCGCATTACTTATTCTATGAACCATGTTCTAAAAAACGCTAGGCGGTCGCTAGGCACCGCAGCAGCGCCTACCGTCCCGGCGGGCCTAGTATTCAGAAATAGTTATAATATTCTAGATGAGACTTGGTTGTTTCATGAG